>QEPC01010959.1:4876223-4895941 GCA_003113815.1 Sphenodon punctatus | reverse complement strand
AGGAGCACGGAGAACGGGAGCATTGGTCCCTAAAGGAACGAAGCAGTCCCCCATGGATTGCGGAGGTCAGATTCAATTCCAAGCAGATTGCGGAGGTCAGATTCAATTAGGAGCTCCGGCTCCGAGACTTCCTCCCTGTGTACAGATCCAGAACGGGACCGATGGTGCCAATGGTACCGGGTCTGGGAGGCCGGAAGGGAGTGCCCGCGATGTTCGGCCGTGAGGAGCAGGACTGGTGACGTTTGCTGTGTAGGCGGTTTCTTGTGTTCTCCCTGACGTCAGGAGTGACACTCCTTGGTTGGAGCGGGGCCGGTAACGGTCGACAGTGAGTGCGACGGGGAGCTCATCCCGGCATTGGGCACTTCAGGTACCGTCGGTGAAGGCAGCGGTACCGGAGCCCTTTCCACTGATTCCAGGGCATGGGATTGTGCGGTAGAGGCCACAGGCAAATCCATGGGGGCCAAGCGAGAAGAGAGCAACAGAGGCCCGTCTTCACCCCCCTGAAGAGCTTTCCTCGTGAGGATCTCCTGCAGCCGCAGGGCCCTTGCTCTTTTGGTCTGGGAGGAAAGCTTAGCGCAGTGGAGGCAGGTTCTGATGTTATGCCCCTCTCCCAAGCAAGTCAGGCAAAACTCGTGAGTGTCACTCACAGAAAGCGTGGCTGGGCAGAAAGCGCACCGTTTGAAGCCCGGCTGCTTGGGCATGTTTCGCCGGCCTGAGGGAAGGTGGTAAGCCCCTGGGGAGGCCCTGCAGGGGGGACAGAGCCCAACCGCACTAGTCGTAGGTTAATCTTCTTTGTATAATATTCTTTCTAATCTTCTTTTTTTTTTTAGGAAATAACTACTGACGGTGCTGAGAAGCACATGGGTCTTCCAACGCGGCGCGGTTGGAAGGAACTGAGGCGGCGAGGGCTCTGCCCCCTTTTATAGACCATGTGGGTCATGTGTGGGCTTTCCCTCAAACACTGAAGGCAACCCGGCTCATCATAGGGAACAAGAGGAGTGCAGTGCTCGCAGGGACGGGGGATCCACAAACAAACACAAATCCTACTACTCACAGATTCACATGGGTCCAGGGCGTAGTGATCCAACTGGTGCGAAGAAGGGAGGTTCCCAGGGACCCCAAAGGGTGAGAGGAAGGGGAGGGCAAGGAGGGGCAGGCGTCCAAGGATGGGGGGAATAGGAGAGTAAGGAGCTAGACTAAGGTACGTGGGGGAGAAATACACAGGGGCTCAGAAACCAGACACTCACACACAAAAGCCCGGGCACTTAGTAAGGGAAGGAGAACAAGGGGTGACCAATGAAGGGGAGCACACAACAGGGAACAATACCACAAACAAACAAGAATACTTAGACACAGGACCAGAATGCAGAAGCATTGCAATAGGGGACAGCCTCTCATACAATTACCAGCAGGGAGCTGCTGCTAGGACTGAAGCAGTAACTCCTTTTTCTGTTCTGCTATTTCATTCTGCCATTGCAGAATTGCCCATGACGTTCCGCTTTGCCACTGGTATTCTGCTAATTCTGCTGGCATTCCGCTAATTCGGAAACTGTTGGAATAATTGCGGAAACTGTCGGAACAATCGCGGAAACTGTCGGAACATGCATTTTTCGCTACTTCGCAGTGCTGATGGAAATTGCGGAAGATAGAAACTGTCAGAAAAAAACATTATTCCACTATTTTCACAGTTTTTGGAAGTAGCAGAATGAAAGTAGCGGAATGGCGGAATTAGCGGAATGAAATTAGCGGAATGAATGTCTCTATCGCATCATGCCGTTCATTGCGGAAGAGCTTTTTCTGTTGGAAAAAGTTACAGCAGCGGCATGCTGCTTCAGCCCTAGCTGCTGCCCTGCCAGTTCTTTTATCCCTATGCAAACAGGTGAGGGCATTTGGAGCTGAAACCCGACTCCACCCCCTTATGTCATACGCAACCCCGCCAGTCTCACACTACATCTGGGTGGGGCTGCGTTGGAAGGTGGCCGCACCGCTGCTGCTGTGTTGTCAGTGTCGGGTTGCCTAGCAACCCGTGGCTCACACTGCCAGGGAGGCAAGTGGCAGCATGCCGTGACAGTACCCCCCCGTCCAGACCCCCACCAGGGTGCGCAGGCCCGGCTTCAAAGGGTGGCAGCGATGAAACGCGAGGAGCAATCGGGGGACATAAACATTCATTTCAGGTTCCCAGGACCACTCAGTAGGTCCATAATTCTTCCAGTCTATGAGGTAGTACAGGTGAGGCCCGATAAGCTTGGAATCCAAGATGGATTTCACCTGGTATTCCGGCTGTCCCTGGAGGAGAAGTGGGGGAGGCAGGGTGGCCCATTGAAGAGCATAGCAAGGGGGGGGTTGAGCCTTTTTCAAGAGGGAAATATGGAAAGAGGGGTGGATGCGGCGGTGGGAAGGAAGGCCTACTGTGTATGTTACCTCGTTCAATTTACGGGTTATGGGGAAAGGGCCCATATAGACATCACTGAGTTTCGCTGAGGGACATATGGAAGGGTAATTTTTACACTTTACCCATACAAGGTCCCCAACCTGAAAGGGGGGCCCCAGGAGGCGTCTTTTGTCTGCAGCGGCCTTGTAATGCAACCGTGCTTTTTGTAAGCACTGTTGAGCGGTTTGCTGCGTGGTTTTGATAAGGGTAATTAGTGCTCCAGCCGCAGGGACAGTGGTAGTGAGTACCTTGGGGAAGCAAAGGGGGAGGGAGGTTGGAACCCATATGAAACAAAAAACGGGGAGTTACCTAATGAGGCATTGGGTCCATTGTTATAAGTTAATTCCGCCAAGGGGAGTTGTTTCACCCAATCATCTTGGAGGTAAGTACAAAAACAACAGAGATAATGTTCGATATGTTGATTAACTCTTTCAACCTGGCCATTCGCCTGTGGGTGATAGGCAGTGGTAGGCATTAGTTTCACTTCTAGGAGAGTGAAAAAGGCTTTCCAAAATCGTGATATGAATTGTGGACCTCGATCTGATACGCTTTCTTGAGGTATGCCATGCAGTCAGACTACTGCCTGGAGTAGTAGGTCCGCCGTCTGCTTCGATGAGGGTAGGCCTTTACATGGGATAAAATGTCCCATTTTGGTAAAGTAATCTATTACTACAAGTATAGCGTCATGGTCTTCGGACCTGGGTAGACTAACTATGAAATCCACCACAATCTTTTGCCATGGACCCTTAGGGCCTTCCACCAATTGCAGTAAGCCGACATGTAGACTGCGAGGGGTCTTGGTACATGCACGTGTGGAACATCCTTTCACATATCGTTTGATGTCACGACTTACTCCGGGCCACCAGAAAGTTCGTAAGAAGAGAGCTAATGTCCTTCGACAGCCGGGATGGCGTACTAGTGGTGAGTCATGATGTGCCCACAGCACTTGAGGTTGGTATTTGAGGGGGATCACTACCCGGCCTTTATAATAGTTTAATCCGTGTCTTGCATGGTAACCTGTTGTGACCCTTCTTTCCTACTTGCTGCCTTTACTCTTTCGAGGGACGGGAAAGAAGCGGCGAATACCAAGGGTGAGAGGATAGTTCCATGGTTTTCAGGGGTCTTGTTTTCTTAGGCATAATACCAGGAGAGGGCATCCGCCATCGTATTCTGAGACCATGGTCGGTATTGTATCTTGAAACAAAAGTGGGAGAAAAATAAGGCCCACTGGGCATGCCTCGCACTATTAATCCAAGCAGTCTGCATAAACGTGAGGTTCTTGTGATCAGTAAAGACGAGCACCGGGTGTGGTCCGCCTTCCAAGAAATGCCTCCAAGTCTCAAAGGCAGCTTTAATGGCCAGTAGTTCCTTGTCCAGTATGGTGTGATTTCTTTCAGCAGCGGTTATTTGCCGTGAATAAAACGTGCAGGGCAACTGGACATCCTGAGTCCTGGGGTTGGGTCAAGACTGCCCCAATGGCCACGTCTGAATCATCCGCTTCCACCACAAAAGGCTTGGTAACATCCGGATGCTGTAGAATAGGTGCGGACATGAATGCCCTTTTCAAGAAGTCGAAGGCTCATTGCTGGGGCTTCAACCACTTGTACCCCGCTCCCTTCTTAAGCAGGGCCGTCAGCAGCGTGGTTCAGAGGACATAATCAGGGATATATTGCCGATAATAATTTGTACTTCCTAGAAATCTTTGCAAGGCTTTTACCATCGTGGAAGCCGGCCAACGTTGTAGCACCTCTAACTTTCTGGGATCCATTCGGACTCCTTCCAGAGAGATGATAAACCCTAGGAACAGGACGGAGGTAGTGTGCAAAATACACTTCTCCCTTTTGCAGTATAGCTTGTGAACTTGAAGGTGTTTAAGTACTACCCGTACATGATGGATATGATCTGAAAGCGACATCGAGAAGACGAGGATGTCGTCCAAGTAGGCAATAACAAAGATATCTAGAAGATCTCGAAGGATATCATTTATAAAGTGCTGGAAGGTGGTAGAAGCATTTACAAGGCCATAGGGCATAACTAGGTACTCGAAGTGTCCGAACCTCATCCAAAAGGCCGTCTTCCACTCATCTCCTTATTTGATTCGCACTAGATTGTATGATCCCCTCAAGTTCAGTTTTGTAAAAATTTGCGATCCTTGTAGCTTTCCTAACAGTTCTGGGATTAAGGGTAAGGGATACCTATTCTTAATGGTGATAGCGTTTAAGCCCCGATAATCGATGCAGGGGCGGAGGTCTCCTTCTTGAGGGATGAAAAATAAAGGGGCCCCTGCTGGGGATGAGGAATGTCGAATAAACCCCTTCTCCAAATTGTCTCTAATGTTTTCACGTAAAGTTTCTGTTTCTCCTGGGGATAGTGAGTAGATTCTCCTATAGGGGGGTTCCGTCCCTGGTACCAAGTCTATTGGACAATCATAGGGCCTATGGGGTGGAAGCTCGGAGGTCTCTTGTTTGCTTAAAATCCTCCGCTAGGTCTTGGTAAGGAAGGGGAATAATAGGGGAGGGGGATGGGTTTGCACCACTTCGACACTCCTTAGGCATGGAGAGGGTATGATGCAGTGGCGTTGGCAATATGGAGAGGGAAAAGAGATCGTGCGAGCCGACCAGTTTATTAAAGGGTTATGTTTTCTCAGCCACGGGAACCCAAAGACTAGGGGAAACAAAGGGGAGGATATCACATCGAACTGAATCATCTCCTCATGGGACCTAATAGTACAGCGCAAGGGGGTGGTACATTTGTGTAGGGGCCCAGAAGCAAGGTGTGAACCATCAATAGTTTGAACCACATCTACCAAGTCTCTAATTTGCTGAGAGACTGAGTAGGTGGCAGCAAATCTTGCGTCTATAAAACTCCCGGAAGCCCAGGAGTCTACAAGAGCCTTAACTATTAGCAATTTAAGGGGGTATAGTTGTAAGGTCACAGACATATATAGCTGTCTAATTGTCCCATGGACCCCCTGAATCCAATGTCTGGGGTATTGTATTCTCACCAGGAGGTCCCCATCTCCTCCCGGGTGGGGGCATTTCCCGACGGTGGCTGGCGAAGTGGTTTAGCCGGGCATTCCCTTGAGAAGTGGGAACCCCCACCACAGTAAAAACAGAGGCGTAGCTGCCTTAGTCTCTCCCGTTCTTCTGAAGTTAATGGCCCCCACACTGCCCCTATTTGCATGGGTTCAGACCCAGACCCCCCCAGTGGTAATGGGGGGCATAAGGAAAGGACCTTTCACAGCTTTGAAACCCAGCCCCTTCCCCTGATCGTGGTGTTTCTCTCTCTGTCTCTCCATCAGGCACTCCTCGATGTGGAGAGACAGAGTAACAATTTCTTCTAGCGTTTGGGAGGGGGCGGGCGTGGCTGCATTGGCTAGCTGGTCTTTGAGATCATCATTGAGACCCTGGCAAAAGAGGGCGCGTAGCACCGAATTGCCCCACCCTAAATGAAAGGCAAGTTTCCCGAAGTGGGTGATGTAGTCTAACGGGGCCTTTCCCTGTTTTAAACGAAGGATTGCCTGTTCCGCATCCCTCACCCTATGGGGGTAATCAAATAGGAAGCAGAACTGCATAAGGAAGTCCTTATAATCTCTCAATAGGTCATCGTCTGAAGCTAGGAGGGGGGTGGCCCAATCTAAGGCTATCCCCCCCCCCCAAAAAAAAAGCCCAATCATGAAAGAAACCTTAGCTTGGTCAGTTCCATAGGTCAGAGGCTGGGTTTGAAAGGTTAAGTTAGAGCGTGCCAAAAACCCCTGGCACACCTTTCTGTCCCCATAGAACTTATCAGGTTTGGGCGCCTTAGGTTCCTGAGGTAGTGGAGCAGGTGGAAGTTGAGAGGCAGGAAGGGGGAGAGCCGCAGCAGCACTGGTGGTCTCATCCTCTTCCATAGGGGGAGGTGTGGACTCCTCCAGGGTACCCTACAAAGCCTGATTCTTCCTACGCAATTCCTGGTTCTCCTCCTGTTGTGATATGGCCCATTTCCAGTTAACACTCTCTCAAATTCTGAACCTCCATGGTTAATGACTGTACCGTTCTCATCAACTCATCTACCTGGCGTGCGAGCTCCATCCCGTGGAAGGAGAGGGAGTGGGGGGAGGTGTTAATGCCGGTAATTCTGTTACGGGGGTACGGGGTAGGAATAGGAACGGGAACGGGAAGGAAGAGGGGGAAGGGGGTGTGAACCCCAAACTTGGATGGGGACACTACTCTCAGGCAAGGCCACGGAGTAGGCAATTCCCTCAGGGTCATGTGTGGGCTTTCCCTCAGACACTGAAGGCAACCCGGCTCATCATAGGGAACGAGAGGAGTGCAGCGCTCGCAGGGAAGGGGGATCCACAATCAAACACAAATCCTACTACTCACAGATTCACGTGGGTCCAGGGCATAGTGATCCAACTGGTGTGGAGAAGGGGGGTTCCCAGGGACCCCAAGGGGTGAGAGGGAGGAAGGAGGGTACGGGGAAACGGGAGGGCAAGGAGGGGCATGTGTCCAGGGATGGGGGGAATAGGAGAGTATGAACCTAGGCTAAGGTACATGGGGGAGAAATACACAGGGGCTCAGAAACCAGACACTCACACACAAAAGCACGAGCACTTAGTAAGGGAAGGAGAACAAGGGGTGACCAATGAAGGGGAGCACACAACAGGGAACAATACTATGAACAAACAAGAATACTTAGACACAGGACCAGGATGCAGAAGCATTGCAATAGGGGCCAGCCTCTCATACGATTACCAGCAGGGAGCTGCTGCCCCGCTGGTTCTTTTATTCCTATGCAAAAAGGTGAGGGCATTCGGAGCTGAAACCCAACTCCACCCCCTTACGTGATACGCAACCCCGCCAGTCTCGCACTACGTCTGGGCGGGGCTGCGTTGGAAGGACCTGCGGTGGCCGGCTGCAACAGCTGTGCCAACCCCACTGCTGCTGTGTTGTCAGTGTCAGGTTGCCTAGCAACCCGTGGCTCACGCTGCCGGGGGGGGGGGCCAAGCAGCAGCATGCCGTGACACAAAGTCTTGATCGACATATCATTTCCCGATTTACCAATGATGGTAAAGCAGAATCCTGCTTACCATTTATCATTTTTCCGTCAGTTTCAAATCCCAAGACATAATACCAATGGAATACCATATTTCTTTTGTCTTTGCACTCCATTCTCCCTTTTACTTTCTTGTCACTCATTGGCTAGTATGCGGATTCCTTTACAAATCTTCAATCCAGTTGCAGATTAGTGAAAGGGGACAATAATTCTGATTAGTTGCCAGATTAAAATGACTGTCCTCAATTTAATCATGTCACGCAGCACCCTCCCTGCGCTCACTAAGTCTCCTTTACACACACACACACACACACACACACACACACACACACACACACAAATAGAATCGAGGCACTGTTTTTATACTGTGTTTGGGCAGGCGGGGATTGAGGGAGAGGTTAAGGGATGAGATATTCACACAGTACTGGCTCCGAAATGTGGTAAACAAACAGAAACCCAGAAGTAAAATGGTACCCTCAGTAATGTGGTAAACAGTCAATGACCGGTAACAGTACATGGTAATTGTGATGCATGTGATGTGCAGGGTCTGGCCCATTAAGGCCGGACTCCCCATCACTGAGGAAGTCCCGCCCAAGAGGGATAAAAGGGAGCCAGCCTCAGGATGAGTCAGTCTTGGCCCAGCTGCCGAAGGGGTCAGACATCCAGGCAGGAGCTCACACTATATGCTCTCCAGGGTCCTGAAAGGTAAGAAACCCGAACCAAGGGGAGGTAGTTATTGAGTCCAGGGGAAAGCCCAAACCAGAGTATCCTTAGTCATAGGACTTTGGGAAGATCCTGCAGTGAGACAGGCATACCCTAGTCTTATTAGGAAGGGAGGAGTGTGGCTGAACACTATTATATATTGTAAATAGAAGCCTGTACACTGGTGAAGGAATAAAAGGGGGCTGCATACTGAACTACGTGGTCCGAAACCTGCTGTCTGGGAAGTATGGTGGGATCCAACAAGTGAAGGGTCCTGATCCTGCAAGTAAGTGGTAAGAGGAAGGGGGCCTTTGCCACGGTAATGTTAAATGGAAAGTAGGTAAATCATGACAGTAACTTGTGGTATTTTGAGAGTAAAGGAATCATATTGGTAAACAGTCGTCAAGAGATCGATCCCGTTTCTCAAGATGGTGAAATTACTCACGAGTAGCAATTTAGCTGGTCATTTCAACCCTAGTGGTAATGCTGGTTGTTTATCATCCTTTCAGGACTTCTCCTATAGATTCTTGCAGGGTTACATCTTGTCTCCCCTCCTGTTCAATGTGTATCTGAAGTAACCAGATGAGATCGTACATAGATTTAGAGTGAGGTGCCATCAGTATGTTTTTGACACCCAACTCTCTCTCTCTTCCTCTTCCAATTGGGATCCTGCAGTCTCGGCGTTTATCCATTGCCTTGCTATCATTTGGGGAGTAGATGTGGATAAGTCAAGTGAAGTTAAATCCAGACAAGACTGAAGTGATAATGTGACCTAGGAAGCATCTTGTCATTGATGGGGTCTGGCATCCTTTGGTGACTCAAGTTTGTTGCTCTATCCTGAATCCATTGCTATGCCTGGACCATAATTCATCATGTTATGACCAAGAGCACTTTCCACCAACTCTTTCTGATGAGAAGGCTGCTACTCTTTCTTCTAAATTTCAACCTGGCCACCATCATCCATGCCTTTGTTATCACAAGGGTATTACTACTACAATGCACTCTAAATGGGCCTGCCCTGGATGACTCTTCAGAACTGCAGCTGGTGCAGAATGCAGCGCACTGCTTCTGGCAGGGTGGGTCACCAGACCTGCACCAGGTCCCAAAAACTTTCCAGGCACAACTGAACCTGTTGGATTTGACCTTTAAAGCTACATGAAAGACTGCCTCCTCCATTATATCCCATCATGCCCACTGAGGTCAGCCAGAAGCACCATCTTTCATGTACCATTGATGCATCAAGCCTGTACAGCAAGGGTGCACTGAGAAGCGGCCTTGATGGAGGTTCACAAAAGCCCAAGTCTGTACATTTTCCAGAGGCAACGTAAGACTTTTTAAACTGGCCAAGCATTTGGCAGGTGAGGCTAGGGCTTGGGGGGTTTAGGGGTTGGGGATTATGATTTTATTTATATTTTTCTATTTTATGTTGTAACCTGCACTGAGCCCTAGGAACAGGCTGAGATATAAATTTAAATAATTAATATATGCATTTTTCTATGTGGCTCTTTGCAGTTCATCTGCACTATTCCTACATTTTCCAGAACTGACACCCACATTGGCAGGGCAATAAATGATATGCTCTTTTAAGAGGGCTGCATCTGCAGAATTTCCCAAACCTAAGGAATGAGACAACAATCCTAGCAACCAAACGAAGAGGACTCGTCTCGACAATGACCCACTGGGCTGTCCTAGTTTGCTTTCTTGTCTGCCTATTTAGGCTACCGTGCTAAAGGAAAATGCTAATCTTGGTGGTACAGACAAGATAGAGGTTCAAACAATAGCCCTAAAATTCCAAAAGGGCCTGTGCTAAAAGAGATACTATATATAATCCCACACTTTAAAAAAAAAATCTATTACAGGTAGCAGTTCATAATTTCTTTTGTAAAACAAAGATTATGGGAGGGAAAGAGAAAAAACTAGCACTCACAATCATAAAAACAAAGCAAATGTTTATGAGGAGATTAGCAACAGATGTAACATCCTGTCCAGTTGCTATAGCCAGAGACATAGAACTGGCTGTGTAGGCGACCAGTATAAGGGTAAACATCATGACAAAGAAGGCCTGTGCTGTTGGCTTGAAACCTGAGAAATGAAAAAATATATATATATTCTCAGTCTGTCCCTCCTAAAGTGGGATGTCAGTGTGGGATGTTAGATGTTAGTATCACCACAAAGAGTTTGATTATTATTTTTTTGCAGATAAACAGTGCTATCAACCAGGAAATGTTATATCCTTTTCCAAGATCAAGATTTTAGAGAAATTAAATAAAATATATTAAGCAGCCAAATAAAGAACCAGTACAGGTTCAGGAGAAGCAAGGTTCTCTCTCTTCTCATGCACTAAGCAGTCTTACTCTCTTCTTTCTGGTCCCTTTCCAAAGCAGTTCTTCCGTCTTCTTTTTAGATGATATTTTCTACTCAGCTAACTACTCTTCACCTTGGTCTGTGTTTTAAGACATCAGGATTTACTCTGTATACTATTACTTTCATGCTTATGCATTTAAACATCTTCTCTCCCTTTTCCTCCCCTTCTCCTTTTCTATTATCCTCTTGGCCCATTTGCCTAACTGAGGGTGTAATTTATCTGCTCTCACTCAGCGTGTGCACAAGAACCCCTACTCTCTGACACGTCCTATTGATTTGGTTGTGTGAGATTGTAAGAGGATTTTCAAAGATAGCAAGAGAAGTTAGATATGTCACTCTGAAAGTCTGTGGTATTTGGGTACCTAAATGCTGCTTGTACCTTTGAAAATCAGCTGTTATCTCTTCATGGCAGAGGCTGTCTTTTTAATCTCTGTAAGATTCCGTACACAATTAGGTGTTACACTGATCTTATTTTGTGAATTAAAGTAATTGACAAGATCTCTACTGGCGGAAATTGGCATAGCCCCAGTGAAATCAATCATGCCTTGCTCATTTATACCATCTGGAGTTCAATCTATGACCCACAACATGTGGGGAGTTTTTTATTTGATACAACAGGAAGAAATCTTTTCCCCCAGATCCCTAAAATATTTTGTGTTATTTTGTTCCCCTTCTTCCTGAAGTATCAAAGATGTCTGCAACTGGCGGTGGGACTGATGGGGTATACTGGTGCCTATAATTATATGTTGGGTGCCTGACTGGTGGGCCCTGTACACATGCTCAGGGTCTCACCATATTTGGAACTTTCTTAAAACTTTTGATATAGTGTGCTTGCAGGAGACCTCGACTACCTCAGAGGTTGTGCTGGAATTGGAGGGCTTTAAGAGCTGGTGCTCCTTTCCTCTCCCACCTTTGGGCAAAGGACGACCTAGTGGGGACCTGGTAACATTTCTTTCTTTCTACTTAGATATTGATTGTGAGGTACTCACAGAATATCGGGGTTGTGTTCTAGCCCTACGGTGTAGACTTCCTGGGTTCTCAAAGCGTTTCAGCTGGTTAATATATACTTGCCTCCAAGAGGCTCACAGAGACATGACCATGAGTGCTGGCCCATAATTGAATCTTTGGCCACTGCTAAGAAAGAATTGTTTTTGGATCATCTTATTTTGCTAGGGGACTTTAATGCTGGGGTAGGAACAGATTCTATGGCAATTATGAAGGCCTTCAAAATGGTAGATCCAATTGAGAAAGGCCTGGATTGGAACTCAGCTAGGCTCTCTAGAGATCAAGTAACTAACAAGGAAGGATAGCCCTTGTACCAGTTTGTGTTAAACCATTCTCTTGTTATACTGAATGGTAATTTCCTGGGAGACCAGTTGGGAAGTTTTACCTACATAAATGGTAAAGGTGGTAGTGTAATTGATTTTGGGCTCATTTCCCCTTCTTTAATTGATTGTATTAGGTCTTTTGAAGTAGGTGATCATATTGATAGTGATCATTTTCCAATATGGGTATCCCTGCAACTACCAGCCTTTTTATGGGATAGGACTGGACGGGCCTATCCGGGTGAAATATTAGTACGTGGATGGTGCAGAATCCGTTGGTCCCCTGTAGTTGAGGAACGTGTTGCCCAGTTTATGTCTACGAATCTGGCTCATCATCTGCGACATGAGCTGATTATAGCTGATAATATAGATTCAGCAATTGAATCTGAAACTCCCCTAAATACGGGCTGGTAGGATGCCGAATGTCAGCAGGCAAAGTTATCTTTGAGGAGAACTGCCTGTCATCTTAAATATCACAATAATGCAAATCTTTATTTAGTGTATCATGTTAAGAGAAGGCAATTCAATGCTTTCATTGAGAAGATGTTTCAGTTTTATAAAGGTCAATGGCAATTGCTTGAATATGCTATAAGAACTAATGACACCTGTGCTTTCTGGCGGCTTATTAATAGCTCATGGAGTGTAGGACAGGTTTACCAAGAGCCTAATATCAGTCAGACAGTGTGGGTACAGCATTTATCAAAGCTTTTTCATGCCCTTAGACCAGGTGAGAACCTAGATAGTCTCTACAGTATCAAGACTTGCCTCAATGGGATCCAGTTTCAGCTGAGGAGGTTTTTGATACAATAAAATCACTGAGAAATGGAAAAGCCCCTGGGAAGGACTTTATCCCGGGAGAGGTGTACAAGTCTTCCCCTGATTGGTGGCTGCCTGTTTTGGCCAATCTTTTTACTCTTATTAATAACTCCAGCATAGTCCCATCTATGTGGAGAACAAGTGTGGTTGTCCCCATTTTCAAAAAAGGCGATCGGTCAGTTCCATTGAACTATAGACCAATCAGCTTTCTCTGCATCATTTCCAAAATATATACTAAACTTCTTTTGGACCATTTGCTAACATGGATTTCTAATTGTGATATATTAGCTGAGGAGCAAGCAGGTTTTCAGGCTTCCAAAAGTACCATCAGACATTGTTTTGTCCTTTCACATCTTATTGAGAATTACAAAATCAAGAAGATGAAGCTCTTTGCTGTCTTTATTGATTTCGCCTCAGCCTTTGATCTTATTGATCGAGAGAGGCTTTGGGCTAGGCTGGAGGAACTTTCAATTAATAAAAGGCTCTCAGCACTCACAGTTTCTTTATATTCAAATACCTCATTGCAAGTTTGTGTAAACACCAGGGGAGCTTTATCAGATCCAATTGTCACCTCAGGAGGAGTCAGACAAGGATGCCTGCTGGCTCCAGCCCTCTTCAATCTTTATGTTAACCAACAAATCATTAAGCATCAGGACCTCAGTAGGGATATTACCCCAAAAAATGTTCAACGGAAGGTCTCAGTACTCATGTACGCAGATGATACTGTCTTGCTATCCACATGTAAATTGGGCTTTGCTTGTTTGATGGAGGATTTTGAAGCCGAATGTAAAAAATTGGGTCTGGTAATTAATTAACCATAAAAACCCTAAGATTATGGTATTCTCCTGCAGTTTTAAGCGTGAGGCGTGGCATCTTAATGATCAAAAGTTAGGGCAGGTTAGTTTTTTCAAATATTTGGCGATAAAGTTAGGAGAAAACCCTAGATGTTGCCTATAATGGCGTGTGGTCCTCTCATATAAGATTTGCAAAACAAACTGCATCTTTATCTATTAAAAACCTCTTGAGGTTTTATAGGACAAAAGGGGGGTTTCTTGTTAAGCCTGCCCTTAAGGTTCATATGGACAAATCAGTTTCACAAATCTGTTATGGGGCCCAAATCTGGGGACATGTTCCTTCAGTAGCCAACTTTTTTGAACCCTTGCAAAATAACTTCCTAAGAAATCTTTTGGGAGCTCCTCCAACATTTTCACCTGCCATCCTGAGACTTGAGACGGGGATAAGGTCTCTAGGATTCAAGGTCTTCGACTAATTTTTAGGTTAAAGATTTTTCACTCTGACCCACTATCTCTGCAAGGATGCTTAGTGGAGAAGTTGGGTGACTTTTGGCAGAATAAAGACCCCTGGTGGAAGGGGATCATTCAAGAACTGAAACATCTAGGGTTTTCTCCTAACTTTATAGCCCCCCTCCCATATAAAGAAGTGGTTAGGATCATTAAACATAGACTAGAAGATATCAAATTCCAGCAAAATAGAGCTCAAGTTGTAGTGTCAAACGTTTCCTTCCCCCTGGTACAGATTTTGGTTGCCAGGCACAAAAGGTGCAATATATTTGGCAGAGTTGCAAAATGTGATCTTACGAAAGGCTTATACTGCTCTGAGATTTCAGACTATGTGCAATGAAGTACTTCGGGGACGCTATAGAGGTATTGCTTATGTTGAACGTAAGTGTATATGCGGGGCTGATCAGGTGGAGCATCTAGCTCATTATATACTGTCCTGTCCTTTATATGCAAAACAGAGTTTATGTCAGACTTGGTCAGATCTCCGATTGTTGGTTTTTTTGTTTGCCAATGAGAAGGCAGAGAATTGGCAGTTGCCTCTTTTGCCTCTGTGCCAATAAGATTGAGAGCACAGGCAGTCAAATTAAGGGGGGATCCATATGGTTAATTCCAGATTCTATTTAATTACTGATACCTGTTGGGCAATATGTTCATGGTATGGTTAAAAAGGGTTTTTTTAAGAGATGATTATGTATTGTAAACTATTTGCTAACTGTTGTATGTTTGTTTGTAATAATTTGTCACAGCCTGAGCCTAAGGGTCAGAACAATAAACCAAACCAAACCAACCACCGTATTTGGGGTCAGTAAGGAATTTACCCCCAGGTCTTGGCTGATGAATTTGAGGGAGTTTTACCTTCCTCTGCAGTGGGTGTGGCTCACTTGAGACATCTGGATTTTTCTTTTATAAGGTTGTTCCCTGTTATTTTAGGCATGGGTGTGCTCCGGTCACTCATGATCTCTACTTATGGCAAACTCATTTTCTTCTTGATTTTTCTGAATGGGCAGTTTATGTATGGTGAATCCTACATTGGTGCAGGAATCTGGAGTAGATGACTGTTTTGGTCCTATAACTCTATGACTGTATGACCTGGAGCTAATTGTTGATATAACACTTCAGTATTAAGAGCAAAAATTAATAAATGTAGGAAAAGGAGAATTGGTAACCTACCTTCCGGTGAATTCCTTTCTCTCTTACACTCCTTATCCTCCTCCTGTTGGGTAGCTCTGCCACTTGACCACTAGGAGGCAAATGAGTCTTACGCGCATGCGCCTCCGGAGCTACCCAGCTACTCCTCTCCAGACTGTATCATAGCCGAGTGCCCCTGTAATCATACTTCTTGCAAAAACAAAACTATAAAAAAGACCACTTGTATTGCCTGCAGAAAACTGCCACGAACTGAGAACGTAAGAGGAAAATCAGGAACCTAAACTCTGATTCCCTAACTATCTTTAGATTAAAAAAACCTGATAATTGATTGCCTAAGTAAGCTTGGATGGCTCTCCCCCATGTCTGTAGATTACCCTTAGCTGTCTGGCAGGGAGGGCCGGAGGAGGATAAGGAGTGTAAGAGAGAAAGGAATTCACCGAAAGGTAGGTTACCAATTCTCCTTTCTCCTCTTACCTCCTTCTCCTCCTCCTGTTGGGATGTACCCAAGCAGCCTCCAGAAACGATTATGGGTGGGAGCCGACAGCACTGGGAGAGTCCAGTACCACCTGCAGCACCCGTCTGCCAAACGCTGCCTCTGCTGATTGAAACACGTTGATCTTATAGTGCTTCACAAACATGTGCAGAGATGCCCATGTGGCAGCTTTACAAATTTCCTCGTACGAGGCTCTTGCCTTGAAAGCGTATGATGTGGCTGCGGACGTACCGAGCGGGCCCAAATTTGCAGGGGAGGAATCCTTCCCTTAGCCTTATATGCCTCTACAATCAATTGCTTCACCCACTTGGACAGTAGTGTCTTAGAAGCCTTGAGCCCCCAATATCCCGGCCTGATATTTACAAAAAGAGCCATGGATTTTCTGGATCCCCGGGTTCTAGTTAGATAGATTTTCAGAGCTCGGCGCATGTCCATCGTATGCCAGGATTTTTCTTTAGGGTGAACCAGGTTGGGACAGAAAGAAGGAAGTACCAACTCCTGGGTTCTATGAAACACTGAGTTGACCTTCGGTAGAAAAGCCTGGTCCAGTTTCAATGTTACAGAGTCCTGCTGGAACACGCAAAAGTTTTCCTCCATCGATAATGCCCCCAGTTCCGATACCCGTCTAGCTGATGTTACTGCCACTAAGAATACAATGTTTAGAGTTAGAAAATATAAGGAGACATGTTTCAGGGGTTCGAACGGGGGCTTCATCAGAGTTTCCAGAACCAGGTTAAGGTTCCAGGAGGGCACTCTGTGAACTACTGGGGGAGACAGGAGCCTGGCTGCCCTAATGAGCCTCCTAACATGCTTGTGCGAAGAAATGGCCTTATTAGTGGATGTTTTAAGCACCGAGTCTATTGCAGTAGCCTGCCTTGCTAAGGTGTTGGCCCTAAGGCCCTTCAACCCCTGTTGAAGGAAGTCCAGGACCTGTGGGACCCCTGCCCTGCACGGATCCTGCCCCTGCCGCAGGGACCAAGTAGCAAACGTTTTCCAGTTGGCCTGGTAAGTTTTTCTAGTGGCTGGTCTTCTGGATTTCTGGATAGTGGCGAGAACTGCGTCGGTGTAGCCTCTCTTCTTTAATGCAGAGCGTTCAATTTCCATACTGTTAGTTTTAGGGTCTGAATGTCCGAGCATAAGACTGGCCCCTGTGAGAGGAGGTCCGCCCGTAGCGGAAGCCGTCTGTACCTGTTCTGGCTGAGCTCTATTAACTCTGAAAACCAGGGCCTCCTGGGCCACCATGGTGTAACTAGGAGGAGGAGTGCGTGCTCTTTGCGTGCTTTGGCTATTGTTCATGCAATAAGCGGGAATGGCGGAAAGGCATAAAGCAGGCCCTCAGGCCATGGCTGGTTCAGTGTATCCGTTGCCTCCACTTCCCTGCATGGTGATCGTGTCATGAAGCAAAGTAATTGTGCATTGTCCTTGGTGGCGAATAGGTCTACTTGCAGTAGGCCGAACCATCTCATTATGTCCCGGAACACTGACCTGTTGAGACCCCACTCGTGGGGTTCCAGGATTTGACGACTCAGCCAGTCTGCCCTTACGTTGTCCTGGCCTTTGATGTGAAGGGCCTTCAATGATGCTACGTGTGTCTGTGCCCACCTGAACAACTTGACCGCCTCCCGGTGTAATGATGGATCCCCCCTGGTGGTTGATGTAAGCCTTCGCCGTCACATTGTCAGTGTATATTAACAGGTGTGACCGGGTGAAGGTGGGGAATAGCTGCTGTAAGGCAAGTCGTATGGCCTTCAGTTCCAGATAGTTTATCTGCTGCTGTGCATCCCTCTGTGACCAGATACCCAGCGTGTGCCCCCCCAGCCCATGAGGTTGGCGTCCGTGGTCAGTACCTCTCGTTGGTTCCATGAGCGATACGCCCTCTTGGAAGGTTGCGGGCCTTAACCATCAGGACATTGATCTTTTCAGGAGTCTTGGGATGGTTACCCAGGGATTGTGCCCGCTGGTAAGCTCGTGCTGGAAAGGCCTTAGCAGCCTCTGTAAGGGGCATAGATGGAACCTTCCCCACATTACCTGGGCTGTGCAGGATATGAGCAGTCCCAACAGAATTGCCAGTTGTTTGAGCCTCATTCATTTGCTGACTCTGATGATCTTCACCAGTTTCCAGATCTTCTGTATCCGGGACTAGGGGACCAGTGCGAGGTCGGAGTTGGTATCGATGATGGTTCCCAGATGCTCCACTCTTTGTGTTGGTATGAGATGGCTTTTCTCCCTGTTTACAAGCAACCCGTGCTGCTCCAGGTAAGGGATTGCCGTGTTGAGGTCTGCCGTTGCCTTCTCTGGAGAGTGGGCCCAGATCAGCAGATCGTCTAAATACGGGTGGATGTGTATCCCTTCTGCTCAGAGATTCGCCATGAGTGGAACCAACACCTCGTAAAAGTCCTGGGGGCCGACAACAGGCCGAAGGGGAGAGCCCTGAACTGCTAATGCTCGTTGTTGTAGGAGAACCTGAGCCACCTCCTGTGTGGTGCCCAGATTGGGACATGCAGGTAAGCCTCCCTGAGGTCCAGAGATACCAGCCAATCACCCTTCTGGATGCTGCGACAGATGGACATCACTGTCTCCATTTAGAACTTTCTTTTTCTTACTTGGTGGTTGAAAACCTTTAAGTCCAAAACTGCTCTCCATTTTCCTAACTTTTTGGAGACCAGAAAAAGAATAGAGTAAAGGCCTGAATATTGGAGTGGTGGCACCCTTTCTATGGCCTTGGTGTCTGCTAGCCTTTTGATCTCTCCGGTCAAAGCGAGATGTTTTGCAATGTCCTTTGATCTTGGGGATACAAGAAATCTGTGTCTGGGGAGGGAGTCTAGCTTGATGGAGTAGCCCCTTTCCACACACGAGAGTACCCAAGAGTCTGTGACTGATTGGGCCCAAGCCTCGTGAAACTGCTGGAGTCTGCCCCACACCTGTGCCTTGGCATAGTCACGCTTCTTGTCTTGTGTGACTGGTCCCCGCACCTCTTGCTCTATGTCTATCATATCATCCTGCTCTGAATCCCCTTCCCCTGAAGGTGACGTTGGGGGTGTAACCTCTCTGTGGTTGGACGTAGAACCTCCTGGAGGTGCCTCCAAATCCCCTGAAACGAAAGGAATGTCCCCGAAAGCAGCCTCTCTTCATACTTACTTGTTGGAGTGTTCATGGTTTGTCCTTACTGGAAGCCTCCTCCAGCACCTTTTCTAAACAAACTCCAAACAGTTTAGAACCCTTGTACGGGCATGCTGCGAGTAGATTCTTTGCTGTTACATCCCCATCCCAGGAACGCAACCACACCCTACGCCTGGCTGCTGTGTTATTCGCCACTGCTCTAGCGGACCAAGTTAAGAGTCTGTAGTTGCATCTGCCAGGAAAGCTGTGGCCATGCAGATCCTGGAATTAACCCTTTGTGATCTCCTTTCTGAGATCTCAGGGTCTTGCACCTCCTGCATCCAGGCCAGCATGGCCCTGGATACATAGGAGGCCGCTATGCTGACTTTTAGGGATGCTGAGGTGGACCCAAGGGCCCTCCTAAGGGTTGTGTCCACCACTCTAGCGGTTGCATCCCGGGGGTGACAATCCCCCTCGGTTGGAAACACAGTATGCCTAGCAAGTGACGCCGCCCCTGCGTCCACCTTGGGGTTCCTAAACACCAGTTCTTTCTTCCTGGTGAAATAATATAGGGAATCTTGCGTTTTATTCATTTTGTACCCCTTGTCTGGGTGCTTCCACTCTTCGAGGACTAGACGCTCGAAGGCCTTATCAAGAGGGAGCCCCTGATTCCTTCCATGAACTGTCGGGATGTAATGCCTAGTCTCTTCCTCTTGGGAATCTGAAGAATCCCCCTTGGAGAACTTCTCCTTCAGTTGCAGAGTCTTTATAACCTGAGCTACCAGCTCATTCCTGCACTGTGATGAAAATTGTCTTTCACTGTCTTTTGGATCCGAGGGCAACTCCCCCCATTCCCCCTCTTCTAAGTCAGAGTACTCTTGCGCTGTGGCAGACCCAGATTCTGTCTGCTGCTTGTCAATGAGGAGCTGTGCAGCCTGTGCAGGCTGTTCCCCCTGCTCACTCTCCTCAGAAGAGAGAGAGGAGCCCAGCAAAACGTCTGG
>QEPC01010959.1:4839678-4852600 GCA_003113815.1 Sphenodon punctatus | reverse complement strand
TGATGATAAAATATTAAATATTGCTCTAATTGTGAATTAATTTCTATGTTTTTTGGCATTTATGTTTTGTTGCAATGTATGGAGTGGAAGGTGTTTTGAATTGTAATTGTACTGAATTGTTTTTTTGTTTGTATTTTAAGAAAACTCTTGTGCATTTAAGTTTATTTTTAAACTGTTAAGTTTTTTGCTTTGGTTAATAGATAGATAAAATAGTGCCTTGTCCATACAAAGGATTGCACCAGGGTATAGACTTCCCTGTCCAAACGTCTCTCCACCACAGTATTTAACCAACTGGTCATCCTGGTTGCACAGGAGAGCATTTACTTTGATGCGCTGTAACGTATTTCCTTCAGCAATATTAGAGGGAAGATATTGGAAAATACCTAAGGAAGAATGGTTATGTTTACAATGTGAAATGGTTGTGCTTGAGACAGACAAGCACGTAATTTTATACTGTCCAGCTTTTAGCCATCTGAGGGACAAATACATCGGGATTTTGTTAAAAGCTTATCTAGTGGGGTGCACGATGATCTGTTAGTACAGTTATTGCTGGATGGCCGTGACACGCCCCGTTATAGAGCTGTAACAGCCTTTTGCGCAGGTGTAATCCTTTATAAGCAGAGATGTGGAATGATCCACATCCCCTAGCTTGTATTTGACCCATGTTATGTTTTGGGGTGTTAGAGGCTTTCCTTTTTTGATTATTCTTGCAACTCTATGAACTCCTAATAAGGTTGTTACCCTTGATGAGTTATTCTCTTTGATATGCTCTCCTGATTTTTTAAAAAAATATTTGTATTTGTTAAACTTTTATTTGTATTGACCAATATTGTTTATCCTTGATGAGTTATTCTCCTTGACATGCTCTTCCGATTTTTTTTAAAGTATTTGTATTTGTTGAATTTTGATTTGTATTGACCAATATTCTTAAAGCTTATGGCTAACAATAAAATTATTACATACATACTTACGTACACAAAATTCACCTATTTGTTTTGTTCAATAATTTTGATTCAGTTAGTTTGCTTATTTTTTAACTTCAGTAGTACCACTTAGTGCTATCTAGCACTAAACAGTACTACCAAATTCTAGTATCAAAAATGTTGGTTTTAAGACATAGTTAAGGCAGAGTCACATTTATTCAAACTTTAACACAACAGAAAATTGTATTTTAAGGCATCTTGCTTATACGCTTCTCTTATTACAAAAGAATTTAAATCAAATACTATACTTTCATATCTTTCAAAATTCAATTGTCCAAAAATGAAATTTATTGTCACTTGAAATGGTAATTAATTTCAAATACATTTTTGATAAAATGCCACATCTCAACCGATTTACTTTCTTTCTCATTTATATCTATTTCAGTCAGGCTGTATTGATGACAACTAAAATTAAGATGTAGAAAACATTTTAAAGATGTGAACCTCTTTTACAGGATTTGTAATAAACATGTTAATCTTAATTTCAGTTAAGTCATCAATACGACCTGGCTGAAATTTCCTGTTGTGTTAAAGTTTGAAATAAACGTGAATCCACCTTAACTACAGCTGTTTTTAAACAAGACGCTACCACGCAGTCCACCCATCCTCCATGTGTGCAAATGCCCATGTAAAAGTGGGAGTGAGTGGGCGCATGCTCCTGTGACACGCTTACCCCCACCCATCTCCCCACACAGAGCAACCAGGAAAAAGTCAGGTTACTCCGTGCAGGGACATGGCTGGGGATGGCTGTTCACCCCTCACCAGCTCGTGCGGACAGAGCAGCATGCCCACCTGTGGGACAGGTCCGCCGCCACCATGGCGAAAAGGCCAGGTGAGAAATAGAGAAGCACAATATCCGGCCACCATCCGGCATACACACACCCTCATGATATGTTCCCAGCCCGGCCAGGAGCCCTTAAAGGAAATGCGTCCAAAGAGATGGACCACGCTGCCTCCAACACCACCCATGGCCCCAAATCCAAAAAAGAAAAGAGCCAGTGCCATGGACGGACATGGTGACAGCATGGCACCCCTGGCAGGGGTGGGGGACGCTGCCCCAAGAAGTCGCAGATGAGAAGCAACATGACAGCTGACAAGGTACCATGTCCCTTGACAGGCGTTCACCTTGACAGGCGAGTACCAGCACAGCTGCCTCCACCCCCTGTAGAAGCATGGTCCCCTCTGACAGCCAGATAAGCCAGCAGGACCCTGGAGAGGGACGGTGGGCTGTGCCCTATAGAGCAGCTGCAGAGAGAGAGCCAGGTGTTGCTTGAGCAGCCCTATCACTCCATGGGGCTCTATGGGTGCTCGATAGAATCATAGAATTTTAGAGTTGGAAGAGACCTCAGAGATCATCCAGTCCAGCCCGCTGCTCAATGCAGGAAATCCACACCTACAGAATCTCTGGCAGATGGCTGTCTATCTTCTGTTTGAAAATCTCCAGCAAAGGAGAGCTCACCCCCGCGCTAGGCAGTCTGTTCCACTGTCAAACAGCTCTTACCGTTAAGAAGTTCTTTCTAATGTTTAGCTGAAATCTCCATTTTTGTAATTTGAGCGCACTGGTTCTAGTCTTGCCCTCAGGAGCAACACAGAACAAGTCTGTTCCATCTTCTTTGTGACAGCCCTTCAGATATCTGAAGACAACTATCATGTCTCCCCTTAGTCTTCTCTTCTCCAGGCTAAACATACCCAGCTCCTTCAACCTTTCCTCATAGGACTTGGTTTCCAGACCCCTGACCATCTTTGTTGCTCTTCTCTGAACGCGTTCCAGTTTGTCAGTGTCCTTCTTAAAATGCGGTACCCAGAATTGCACACAGTACTCCAGACAAGGTCTGACCAGCGCAGAATATAGTGAAACTATTACTTCTCATGACCTGCACGTTATGCTTCTGTTAATGCAACCCAAATTTGCATTAGTCTTTTTCGCAGCTGCATCACACTGCTGACTCATGTTCAGCTTGTGATCAACTACAACCCCTAAATCCTTTTCACGTGTACCGCTGCCAAGCCAGGTATCACCCATCCTATACTTTTGCATTTGATTTTTCTTACCTAAATGCAGAACTTTACATTTATCTCAGTTGAATTTCATTTTTTTAGTTTGGGCCCAACTTTCCATCCTGTCAAGATCATTTTGAATCTTGTGTCTGTCTTCTAAGGTGTTAGCTATCCCACCCAGTTTTGTGTCATATGCAAATTTGATAAGCATCCCCTTTACTACTTCCTCCAAATCATTAATAAAGATGTTGAACAGTACAGGGCCAAGGACCAAGTCCTGAGGCACCCCACTCGATACCTCCCTCCAGATTGATGGGGAGCCATTTAAGAGCACTTTTTGGGTAAGGTTCTTCAACCAGCTGTAAATCCACTTAACAGTAGTATCATCTAGCCCATATTTAAATAGCTTGTCAAAAAGAATATCATTGGAGACTGGTATGTCAAATGCTGAGTTGAAATCAAGATATATGCCACGGCATTCCAATGATCTACTAAACTTGTAACGCCATCCAAAAAGGTAATAAGATTAGTCTGGCATGACTTGTTCTTGACAAACCCGTGTTGGCTCCTAGTAATCACAGCATTGTTTTCTAAATGCTGACTGCTTTATAATCTGCTCTAGAATCTTTCCAGGTATTGATGTCAGGCTGACTGGTCTGTAGTTTCCCGGATCCTCCTTTCCCCCCTTTTTGAAGATAGAGACAGCATTTGCCCATCTCCAGTCTTCTGGCACCTCACCCATTCTCCAAGAGTTCTCAAAGATTATAGATAGAGGTTCTGAGATTACATCTGCACGTTCCTTCAGTACCCTAAAATGTAATTCTTCTGGCCCTGAAGACTTGGACTCATTTAAAGTAGCTAGGTGTTCTCTTACCATCTCTTTACCTATTCTGAGATGCAATTTCTTCCCTTCATCATTAGTGCTACTCTTGCCAGGTAGGACATAATTTTCCTTGTGGGAGAAGACGGAGGCAAAATAGGAGTAGAGCAATTCCACCTTATCTCTGTCACCTGTTAACGTTTTGCCATCTTCACCAAGCAGTGGACCTACCACTTCCTTGTTCTTTCTCTTGCTTTGGATATAGCTTAAAA
Organism: Sphenodon punctatus; assembly: GCA_003113815.1. Lineage (NCBI taxonomy): Eukaryota > Metazoa > Chordata > Lepidosauria > Sphenodontia > Sphenodontidae > Sphenodon > Sphenodon punctatus. Next base: position 4,848,527 of record QEPC01010959.1, on the reverse strand, counting down.
AACCCTTTTTGTTGTTCTTAGCATCTCTCGCAAGCTGCAGCTCATTCTGAGCTTTAGCCTTCCTGACACCAACCCTACAGGTTTGGGCTACTTGTCTGCACTCATCCTTGGTGATTGTCCCTCCTTCCATTTCATATACATGCACTTTTTAATTCTCAGCTCATCAGAAAGCTCCTTGTGCAGCCACATTAGTTTCTTTAGATGCCTCCCATTTTTCTTGCTCATTTGAATTGTTTGTGATTGTGTTTTCAGTATCTCATTTTTCAGAAACTGTCACCCATCTTGGACTCCTTTCAATTTTCTAGCCATGGGATCCTACCTAGCATTTCACAGAGTTTATTCAAATCAGCTTTCTTAAAGTCCAGGGTACACGTCCGACTATGCTCAGCTTTCCCTATCCTTGATGACATGATCACTTCCACCCAAGGTTCCCACTACTTTCACCTCATCGACCAGTTCTTCCCTGTTGGTAAGCATCAAGTCCAGCGTGCATGGGATGCTGACAGGCAAGCTCTGTGCATGTACCTCGATCTACTCCTAACTGCATGTGTTCTGTTCCTTTTGCAGAGGCTGTCATCCAGCTACTGAACGTGCTGGCCCAACTGGCAGAGGACCTGTGTGCGGCCGCAGAGGGGTTCTGAGAGGGTAGCCGCAATTGAATATATGAATGAATGAATTAGTGGTTTATTGAGTTAGCCATCAGGCCATGTCAAATAAATAAATAACATATAAACAAAAACAAAGAGCAAGAGCCAGATAGTCAAATTCACCCATCACATACAGCAAAACCATAAAAAAACCTAGCAAAAACAATTAACAGAGGATTATTATTATTATTATTATTATTATTATTAGCAAACATTTATATAGCACAAGCAATGTACCTGGCGCTTTACAAAGTAATTGAATAGACACTGTATTATCTCTAATCACTCACAGGGGATGACTCTATACAACGGGAGTGGATTTTAGCAGCCAAGATAGCAAAAGAGGCTATGGCCTTGGTGATACCATCTCTAGCGTGTCGTTTAATAAACTAATCAGACACTGTCTACAGGGGATACAAGCCCACAGGTGCAGACTAGTGTATCAAAGAGCTTACTACATATTTAGGAATAAAGAGGGCATGCGAGCAAATAATGGCTCAAATCCTCAATCTGCCCATTTCCACAAACACAAACTCTCTCTGCATAATCCACCCCATTATATCTCCCTGAGATCACCGCTGTTCTCATCCACTGCATATGAAGAGCAGTAAATGCCCTTCTTTGATCTACACATGAGAGAATCTGCAAGTAACATGTCCCAGAAGGCCCAGGGATCCAGTATTTCTAAAAAAGGGATACTCTGGACATAGAGACCATAGCTCTGGATATTTGGATGTCCATGTCCCTTATTCTCAGTTTTACCAAATGAACTGCTTCTCTCATAGGGATTGATGACAGGAAGTAAGCTGAAAATCCTAAGGATCTAACCCTATCCAAAACCGCAGACCACCAATCCATTTTCTCAAAACCCACAAGAGGATCTCTCAGTTAGACATAGTCTTGGCAAGGACTCTGCAGGTAAGTGTAAGATTTTCAGCCAATAGATTAACAAAGCAGAGGTCATCCTTGCAGCAGTTGGGCTAACTCTGGCCTCCAGCTGCAGTAAAGCTGACAGCGAGGATGAGGGGGCGGGGCTCCCAATAAGGCCCTGAGAAACAGGTTCTGAATTGATTCCAGGGTGACTACTGCTGCTCCCCCCACCCATAGGAGAGTAGCAGAATTACCTTCCCTTCTAAGATTTTAAGTGCTGGTGGGGCTAAAGGAGCAAATGTCATAACTTTGGTTTTGCCATAATTAATTACAAGTTCCTCTTTTTTGCACAGCTCCTCAAACGCACACAACAGGCAACACATTCCAACTCGAGACAAGGAAAAAAGGACCATGTCGTCTGCGTACACGAGGATTGGCACACGCAACCTGTCAATTTTAGGGGCCATCACATCCTCTCTATTCTTAAAACTGACAATTAGGTCATTGACATAGAGATTAAATAGTGTTACACCACAGCCTCTCTTGGTTGACCAGATCAAAGGCGGAAGAGAAATCAACAAAAACTGCATACAGCTTGTGCCGAAATCTCTTGCATTTCCCAATCAAGTGAGTTAACACAAAACAGTGATCTACTGTAGATCTATGGGTGCAAAATCCTGCCTGCTCTCTGGCCAGAATCTCTTCTTTGGCAATCCATTCCCATCAACTTATTCAATAATAATTTTTCATAGAGTTTGGATATAATGCAGAGTAGAGTAATTGGTCTATAGTTTTTGGGATTCTCCCTACCCCCTTTTTAAAATACCAGGACCACAATCTCGATTTTCCAGTAGGCTGGAATAACTCCAGACTCGTTGATCAGGGTGAAAAGATTGGCCAGGGCTTCACCCAGTAAATAACCAATACTAGGAGCTTTACCCAGTTTTAAGCCCGCAATCAACTGGGTAATATCGTCCTGGGTCACTGAATCCCAGAAAGGCACGTCAGAATTAAATCCCTCAGTTGGGGGGTCCAAGCTAACTTTAGAAGCTTTGAAAAGAGCAAAGAAGTGGTCCTCCCAAGTACTCGGAGAGATCTTATGTTCCAGATATAGCTTCCAAACGCCATAAAAGTCATTCAACGTATCCCAAAATTTACAAGCATCATTGCTGGTAAGAGAGGCTTGAAGAGTCTTCCAAGCATCCCTGTAAAACGCTGCCTTCTTATTTCACAACAGCTTCTTATACCTCCTATGGAGCTCATGATAGAGAACACAAATCTCCCTCCTATTGTCAAGTTTATCCGCCTAGCCAAAACCCTTACCTCCCGTTTTACCAGGGAACACTCCTAATCAAACCAGCCACCTTCCCTAAACAAAAAGGGCACCTTTCTTTTCCTGGGGCCCTGAGTGACCAGGAGTGGTTTTAACACTTCCATCAAATTTAAGACCAGCTCCCGAAAAAGAGTAGTACAATGGCAAAATATTGGGTGAACTGCTTATCATGTGAGAGCAATCAAAAACCAACTTAGAAGATATAAAAGTGGCAATTCCACCACTAAGTCTCCCCTTGCCTCTAGAAGCAAGGGCTAGCATGGCCTAACATAAGTAACCCTCCAACTCAACTGATGGTAGTATCCAGGTCTCCTGCAGACAGATAACATCAAATTTCTGAAGAAACCTAAAAAACTCACTGTCTAGAGCCTTAGATTTCCACCTCTTTATGTTCCAGGAGATAATTTTCAAAGTGGAAGGAGGAGAAGGAGAAGGACCTTCAGTCCTAATCCTCCACTAATCATCAAACATCTGTCAATGCCAAAGGGGCCATGGAGACAACGTTGGAAGCTCTTGGGATATCCACTCTCTTCTCCACTGAAGAGTATTCCAAAGGCCCACCCTGGACCCTCAACTCCTTTGGCGCAAGAGCTCTCGGTTCCAACAAGTTACACCCATCCAAAGGTGGTACCCTTACTAGAGACACTTCAGCTGCAGGTGGCCCTTCTACCTCCACAAGACAGCTATTCTGCCCAGCCTCCTTACTAATTGATGTTACTACTGGTTCCACAGGAATAGATTTGCTTGCTTCTCTTTTCAGCGCTACTAATTTATACCTCAACGCTTCTAGTTGCAAAATAATATTATCCTGTTTCCCGGATTATATTATCCCGGATTATATTATCCCGGAAAATAATATTCCACTGGTTGTTCCTTGAAAGAGGCAAAGACTTCCTCTAGGATAGCCGCAATTACCGGGACGCCCATGAGTGACCCCACTTCATGCTTTCCAACATCCTAATCTTGTCCCATAGTGGCCTACAGGGGATGTGTGCTGAGGGGGGCATGCTTCATGGGGATCCCTCTTTCTTTCTTTCAGTGTGAGCACTCATGCTAGAGCAGGCCCAGGAGAAATGGGACAACAAGGAGCTCCTGCTGGAGATTAGGCGGTGGCTCCACGACCTCTTCCAAGCCCAGAGCATTCAGTGGAGCAGGGCCCAGGGGAGAGATCCTTAGTTTATTATGGTTTCTATTGTCGTCTAAATAAATGTTTGTTTGTTTGCTTATGAACAGCACTGTCCATGTTCTCATTCCTGCAGGGAGTGAGCCACTCTCCTCAGCCGGAGGAGGGAAGGTGTTGGCGGGGATTGTCCTGGGACTGCTAATGTGTGTTCCCCCATCCTTGTGATGCTGTTATCAGTGCAACCTTGGATTGGCTACTCCAGTAGCCCCTGTCATTGCATTGTGGGTTGTTTGTGTGAGTCACTCTCCACGTTGTTCCTCACCCAAAGCCCAACATCCCTGCCACTTTAGGTGAACATCTCCATGCAGAAGGTGTATGTGCTACCATAGATGAAGCTTGCTCCATTTTGGGACCACTGAAACACCACTTTGAATTTTCCAATGAAGGTTGCGGGGCTGTACTAGTGCCCTGTGCATCCCTGCACAATGCATTGCACATGTTATGGCGGTATTGCAATGGTGTTACGGTGGAGTTAGCATTATGTCTGTTCTCCCCCGATGTGTCCCGTGATTGGGGCCGTGTGCATTTTGGACTGGCCCATCTGCCAAGCACGGGTGTGTGTGTGCTGCTTTGTCCCCACCACCACCACACACACACCCTAACAGCTTTTGGGCCCTTGAACTTCCTACTGCCTTCCCCTTTTGTTCTTGTGCTGCACGTGGGTTACATGCTGTGCCAAGGGAGTTTGGACTTCTTGGTGCCAAACAGTCTCGCAGGTGTCTGGCGGCTCAGGTGTTGCTTGTGCTGCTCTACTGCACCTTCCCCTGTCCCTCCTCCCCCACCCACATGGAGTCTGCTGGGGATGGATGGATGGAGATGGTGGGTTTGGCTTCACTTGTCCTTAAGCCTTACCCATAGTTCGTCATGTTACCATGTCATGCAGGGGCATGGCCTTCCTCGAACTGATGGAGCAGCTGTCTGTGTGCATGAGTGTGGTCAATCAGTGGATGGCCTGGGGGGTTCGGTGTGTGGGTGTCACAACCTCCCGTGACCCTTCTGTGACCACCCTGGCTGGTGCCCATTTGAATCCCTCCCAACTCACTTCCCTTGGGTGAGCGGTGTGTGGTTGCTCCACTCATTCCCAACAAACCCTCCCCCCAGCCATGTCCATTTAAAAACAGCCTTAGTCTTAAAAACAATGTTTTTTTGATATTAGAATTTCCTTTTCGTTTGGTAAGGCAGAAGTACAGTCCTTTCTGGCTTTTCCATACCCTTCCAAGGTGGCTGGATGCACCCTTGTGGATCCAGGTGCCTTTGCTCTTGCTGGGATGTGCTGGGGCAGGGAAGCAGCACCAGGGGTTTAAACCTTTCCCAGGAGGCTGGATGCACCCCATGGATCCAGGTACCTGGGGGACATTTAAAGGGGCTTCCATGGTCCAGCACACCCCAGCTGGGAGATGTTAAAAGGGTCTTTCCTGCACCAGCGCATCCCTGCTGGGATGCGCTCCAGCAGGGAAGCAGTAGAGGTGTGCACCAGGGACCCATCTCATTTTTGTTATTATAAATATCAACATTTCGTTTTCGTTTTTGCTTTCATTTTCGTTTTCTATTGGTTTAAATGGAAAACACACTTTTGGCTGTAAATGTTTTGTTTTTCATTATATGAAAAGTGCTAATAAGGCAGGCCGAGAGAGATTTTGAAGAGGCTTGCTAAAGAGGCAAAAACAAGCAACAAAAACTTTTTCAAATACATCAGAAGCAAGAAGCCTGCTAGGGAGTCAGTTGGGCCATTAGATGAAAAGGGAGTAAAAGGGGCTGGTAAAAATCTGTCACTGTACCCAAGGCCTGGAGGGTGGCAAATGTAACCCCGATATTTAAAAAGGGATCTAGAGGAGATCCTGGAAACTCCAGGCCAGTAAGCTTGACGTCTGTGCCGGGCAAAATGGTGGAAACCATCATTAAGGACAGAATTACAGGGCATGTTGACAAACATGGCTTAATGGGGAAGAGTCAACACGGATTTAGTAAAGGTAAGTCATGCCTCACTAACCTGCTGGAATTCTTTGAGGGTGTAAATAAGCATGTGGACAAGGAAGACCCAGTAGATACAGTGTACCTGGATTTACATTTACATTTACCCAGTGTACCTGGGTTACATGACCCCATCGCTGCAGTTCACCCTACCCCGAACCCCGCGTCATAAAGTTGCTCCGATCCCCACAAAACCCATACCTACTGGTCCGTCTCACTCTCCTGAGTTCATAGATGCATTACACGGCCCTCTTCAGAGGACCTTGTGGGTCCCACCCTGACACACAAGCAGAATCCCCCAAAGTCAAGCGTAAGGACCTTCCGGGGTCAGGGGGGCAGGAACCCGCCTCCCTGACCCGGAAGCATTACCCCCTTATGCGTCACTTCCGCTTACCCACGTCACTTCCCTCCCAAGGCGGGACTTCCGGACCCACGAAGGCGGGACTTCCGCTGACATAGGACCCCATGTGACCTGTCAAACTGATAACGATCAGTTTGATGACTAGTGTCCCCCTTCCTACTCTCCCACTGTCCCCTCTCCCTGTCTCCCCCTCCTTGTCTTTTAGATTGTAAGCCACAGGCAGGGACCGCGTCTATTTCTATGTTCTGTACAGCACCAGGCACATGGCTGGCGCTATATAAATGTTTATAATAATAATAATAGCAGATATATAGTTTGGCACCTTCCCCAGTCCCCCATATCTATATTGTGGTGTATCTTTGGCAGCCAAACACAGAGTATAATTGTGCCATTGTTTAATCAACAGCAACAACAAAAAATGAGAAACAAACACACATGCCTGACATAACCTTTCTTCCACAGATTATAACATCTTCTACAGCATATAACTTTTTTTTTAAAAGCATGGTTTTTTTGTAACATCAAGCAGCAGTTAGTAGACAGTATCATTTAATTACTGAACACATTCAAGATAACATACAGCTTTCAATAACAGAGAAATCTCCTGCAACAAATTTGGTCACAAACCTGGAAGTAAAATGCCCCCAAACTCCAATGTTAAAGATAGGCAGAGATTCAATGAGATCTCCATTGCCTTAACCATACAGCGCTCCATAATAAATGAACCAACAAAGTATCCAAACTAATCAAACTAACCAAAGCAAAAGTAGAGGAAAAAAATATTTGGTTTCGTAACCGAAGCAGGAGATAAATGTCGCTTTCTAGTTGCTTCATTAAAATGGAAACAAATATACCATATTTGATTGTCATTTTGAATATTAATTTTAGCCCTAATTCAAATCCAAACATCTTCCAAAGTTTGCAGGATTTTGGTTCCAGAATTTAGTTCATCCCATAACGGAAGATAGGGATCATTCTCAAAGTTCAGATTTGATTTTAATCCTATAACCTTTCACAATGCATGGCCAAAAGAGGGACTTGAGTGAAAGTTTGCTCTCAGCAACTTCCAGATAAAATGGGGTGGCACATATATAACAATGCAGAAAAATCAGAAGAATTTGGTAGGAATGGTGTTACTCCCATTTTAAGGACATAACCCCACCACTTGTAACTGAAATCTCTGACTGCTCCTGGATACCCAGGAGACATTGGTTGCTTGAAGTGCTCCTTTCCTTTGACATTAGCTGTATAATTGTGCCATTTCTCTTATATGAACTTGATTCCCACTGCCATTTCCATATTGGATAAGAACGCTGCCCTTCTATATACAGGCTATACAGGAAGATAATGACTCTTGATAATAATATGCACCCATCTTGTTCTTGAGCTATACAAGACTCTTCTCATAGTCCACTATCCACTCTCAAAGCCCACAATCACAAAGACTATTATTTGCTTATTGTTGTTTTAAACAAGATTTGATTCCTAGTTCATGTGATATAATGTGCTGGAGGATTTAAACATGTCCTTATCAGTGCCCACTACTGGGACTAAAGTTCCACATGAAAACTTACCAATAGATTTGAAGTATGGAAGTGCATCTGCAGCAGGGCCATGGTACAACAGACTTCCAGAAGCCAGTAATGTCAGGCTGTCAAATAATTTGAATATAGAGTATCGAGGTTGGTGGATGGAAAAGATTATTGTTTTCCCTTTCCTTGACATCCTGAATGTACAACAGAACATTGAAAAGGCAATAAATAATCATCCTTTTTTCATCCTTGTATTTGATGCTGTGAATGGTTCATAACTTTCATACTTATAACTTTGAATAGTGATGACTGTATAAGTCCAAATCCCAAGGATCTTATTTATTTATTTATTTACTTACTAGATTTTTACCTCGCCCCTCCTAAAAACAGCTCAGGGCAGCTTACAGCAATAAAACAATACATGTAAAATATACCTAAAAAGAATTAAAACATATCAAATACAATTCAAAGTATTAAAACAGGGCCCGGGAACTCAATAAAACAATAAATAGGGTAGGGGAGATAAAACCCTCCAACCCACCCTCCCACCCTCCACAAAGGCCTGAGCAAACAGCCAGGTTTTACAACTTCGCCGGAATGTCAAAAGGCTTGGGGCCAGACAAGTTTCCTCCAGGAGGGAGTTCCAAAGGCGTGGCCCGGCCACCGAGAATGCCCTCTCCATTGTGGCCCCCCGCTTAATTCGGGGGACCTCCAGAAAGGCACCTCCGGCAGACCGAAGGAGCTGCTCTGGGGCGCGGAGGGCGAGGCGGTCCCTGAGGTATGAGGGGCACAGACCATGAAGGGCCTTAAAGATCAGCACCAAAACCTTGAACCTAGCTCGGCACGCTATTGGCAACCAGTACAGAGTCCGGAGCACAGGTGTTATGTGCTCCCGACGACCCATCCCCAAAAGGAGCTGGGCCGCCGCATTCTGCACTAGCTGCAGCCTCCG
>QEPC01010959.1:4817654-4839578 GCA_003113815.1 Sphenodon punctatus | reverse complement strand
AAACTCCCTCAGGACCTCCTGGAACCGCTGGGGTTCCATCAGCCTCTGAGGGCGGACCATCCTAACTGGTCCCTTCCCCGTCTGGAGGGGGTGCGCTGAGAGTCTGGCCTGAAGGAGTTAATGGTCCGTCCATGACAAGGGCACTGCCCTAACCTCCCCCACCACCGGACCCCCCGCCTCAAGGCCAGAACCGAAGATCAGGTCAAGGGTATGCCCCCCCATGTGGGTCGGGCAGCTACTTCCTGGGACAAATCCATGGTTGCCATGGCGGCCATGAATTCTCGCTCTGCCCCAACAAGGCTGGCATGGGTGTGAATGTTGAAGTCCCCCCCACCCCCCAGACGCTCACAAGTTCTTTTTCTTTTTCCTGCAGGTCCAGTAAGGTGAACGGCGGCAGCGCAGGGACCCCCTCCTCGCTGGCAGAGATGGAAACGGCACTCAGCAGAGGGAAGCAGGTAAGTAGATGTGGATGCTCCTGGCACAAGCCGCTGGCCGCTAGGCTTTAAAACCCTGGCTATTTCCGGGTGGGTGAGGAGACAAGCCGGCTCTCAGTCGGCTTCTGCGTTCCCCCCAACCCCCCAGATGCTCACAAGTTCTTTTTCTTTTTCCTGCAGGTCCAGCAAGGTGAACGGCAGCAGCGCAGGGACCCCCTCCTCACCGGCAGAGATGGAAACGGCACTCAGCAGAGGGAAGCAGGTAAGTAGATGTGGATGCTCCAAAGAGCCTTTGGGGAAGACACCCGTGTCTGGGCCCAATCGAAGAGAATCGAGGCCTCCTTCTGAAGAGTCAGAGACCTCGAACCCCCCTGGTGGTTCACATAGGCTTTTGCTGCTATATTGTCCGTGTATATCAGGACATGAGCCCCGAGGAGGAGGTGTGCCCATTGTTGAAGAGCCAGGCGAATGGCCCTGAGCTCCAATAAGTTTATAGGTTTCCTTTATTCCTCTGGGGACCAGGTCCCTTGAACGCACTTTTCCTCCATGTGGGCCCCCCAGCCCACCAAGCTGGCATTGGAGGTCATTATTCTTCAACTGGGCTCCGTCAGTGGCACCCCTTTTTGGAAAATGATTGGATTTAGCCACCAAGTCATGGAGAATTTTATGTGCATGGGCACCAGAACCCAAGGATTTCCCCCCTGCATAAGCTCTCTTTGGAAAGGATGCAGCAGCCTCTGCAAGGGTCTTAGGTTGTAACGCGCCCATTGGACCTGACGTGAACATGACACCATCAGCCCCAGTAGCCTTGCCAGAGACGTGTCTCAGTCGATGAGAAGCCTGGAGCAGGCGAATCATTGACCGAATCTTTTCTTGTCTCTGTTCTGGAACAAACACTGAGTCTAAGGAAGTATCTATGATTACTCCCAGGTGTTGTAGCCTGCGAGTTGGTAAAAGCTGACTCTTGTCTAGGTTCGTCACGAATCTGTGTGTCCAAAGCTAAGTCATCACCCTGTTTACATCCCTGGTAGCCCTCTCCTGAGAGGGGGACCTGACTAGGATGTCGTCCAAGTAGGGGAACACGTGGATACCCTCCTTGCGCAGATTCGCTATCAGGGTGATGAGAACCTTGGTAAAGATCCTTGGGGCTGAAGAGAGGCCGAAGGGGAGGGCCCTGACCTGCCAGTGGAAGCCATTGAATGCGAATCGGAGCCATTTCCTGTGCCCTGGTAGAATGGGGACATGTAAGTAGGCCTCCTTCAAATCTATGGAGGTTAGCCAATCCCCCTTGGACAGGCTGTGGCAAATGGAAGAGATCGATTCCATTTTTTAATTTGGGGGCTTTTATCCACTTGTTTAGCAGTTTTAGATCTAACACCGCTCTCCATTGTCCCGTCTTTTTTGGGACCAAAAACATTATGGAATATAATCCCAGTCCTCTCTCCCCTATCGGGACCTCCTCTATGGCTTTTATAGAGAACAGTCTGTCTATCTCTGCTGTCATTGCACTTACTTTGTGAGGGTTTTTGGAGACGGGGAAGGGAAGAAATCTGCTTCTTGGGTGCCCTCGGAGTTCTAGAGCATACCCCTGATCTACAATCTTCAAGACCCAAGCATCTGAGATTGATCCTTCCCAAGTTTTGTAAAAATGGGACAGCCTTCCCCCTATGTCTTCCTCCCCTCACAAGTCATGCCTGTTTTGCTGACTGCAAAGTGGGAGGATCTCGCAGTCTGCCTCTGTCAGATCTACGTTGGGGGCCGGGCTGAACAGTCTCACTGCGGCTGCAGGAGGCTGTTCTGGATGGGGGAGAGCCCGCTTCTGAAGTCCCATGGTTAGCTTCTCCCTGCTCTCAGGCTACTGCGCGGGAGCTAGCTGGGCTGAGTGCCAATGGCTGCTGCCAAGGCAGAGGAAACCCCTCTGAGGCCCCGTCAATCCTAATTCTGCTTTCTTCGTTCCTCTTGCAGAGCCCGTTCCTGACGATCCCGCCGGTCCGAGGCAGAAGAAAAAACTGGCAAGAGGAGGGTAGCACAGGAGGCGCATGCGCAATGAAGATTTTGGATTCTTCTGCCTCCTGCCGGTCAAGGTAGAGCTACCCAGCTGGAGGACTGTCTTCTGCAGGGGGAGAATAGGGAACTATGTGTGCATGGGATTTCTGTACAGAAATTCCTTACTGCTGACAGACGCTACAATCAAATGTGTTTGTTCAAACTTTCTCCCTTCCTATGCAATGTGGATTGTGAAACAGATATAGTCTCACACCCTGATGGCAGAATCAGAAAATATATGTGTGGAAACTCACTGCTCATTCCCCTATAAAGAAATAATCCAAATAACAAAACATCAGTCTGTCAATGTTCTGAATGTGGTCAGTTTAAATTACAGTACAAAGTACATCTCTCTCAAAGACTAGCTGATCCAAAAGATTCCACTTCCACTGAAGTTACCTTTTCAGGAGCAACAGAACAGCATTAGCAGTACTAGCATCCAATCCAGTAGTTGGTTCATCCAAGAACAAGACTGCAGGATCAGTAATGAGCTCTATTCCAATACTGGTCCTCTTCTTCTCACCCCCAGACACACCACGAATGAAGTGAGTACCAATCTAGTAAAAAATAAAACAAAATAACATCTTCAGAATCAGAAGAATCACATTTTTTTGTAAATAATGTTATGATTCTCTCAATCTAGGAGATCAACACATGTAGATCAACATACTTTAAATATGTTAGAAAATTATGTGCAAATAGTGGATAATGTATCAATGCTTTTTTTTCTAAAGTGCCTAGCTGATTGGTGCTGCACACATATTCAGGGCCTAAAAATGTTTGGAGCTGGGAAGGAATTTTCCTCATGGCTTGGATGGGGGGTGCCATGTTCTCTCTGTTTGTCATTTTCCTCTCTGAACAAGCTTTCGAGACCAGCCAGAAATACAAGGAGGGAAAATAAATCATTGAACTGAGTCACATGATCAAGGACAATGGGTGAGATTGACCACCCCTCCCAGGCTTAATGGGGGAGGTGGAGACTCAGGACAGTGTTTCCATGAAAACCAGCTTCCCCCAACCAATCAGGAACTGGTGGCTTCACCTTTCCGGGAGGAGAACAAGGGGAGAGGGGCATGTCTTCCGCAAGGGCTGTGGCTTGCCCAGAGGAGCATGGATTCTGCAGAAAGAGCTGCTCACTTCTGTTGTCTCCCCCCCGAGTGGCCACAAGGGGTATTGCAATGCATCAGCTGCCAGCTGTAGGGAGAAGGGGGGAAAGGGGTTGAGGGTGGGTGGGTTGTATAGAGGGGGGAGGCGTAAATGTACAGAAGGAAGGGGGGGGGCATGTACAGCATTTGAGTGTGAACCGTCTTGTGTCAAGAATTTTTTTTTAACCAGGTGGGCCATAGCTCAAGTGGTAATAGCGTGTGCTTTGGATGTATAAGGTCCCCAGTTCAATCCCCAGCATCTCCACCTCAGGCCCTCTGCTAGCACGCCTGGGGGCTTGGAGGGGTCTCAGGTAGCACACCAGGATGGCCTCTGCCGGAGACCCTGGAAGAGCCGGATTTGGACCTAAATTTGAAAGCCTTGCTGCCATGTCAGGTTGTGACAATACTGGGCTAAGATGGACCATTGGTCTGACTCAGTTAGGCAGTTTAGTTTAGATTTTACTGTATTTTGCTCCCATTCATGCTGCACAGCTAACACAGCTATGAGATAGTAAGCAGAGGGTCTATTTTTTCAAAAGAATTGTTTGTCAAATTCCAGCTGTTAGGCCAGTTTTTAACATCTGTACAACTGTATTCATGGCAATCAGCTTTCAGAGGTATCATGGAAAGGACATCCTTTACCATTAAAGTCAATGGGAGTGTAGCACAGGGCAGGTTATTTGGGCAGCAGCTACTGCCCCTTTGAGGGAGGTAGCACCAGCAAGGAGGTGCAGGTGCTGGAGTGAGTAGAGGATTGTGCCTGAATGCCTCATACCTGGGCTTGGGTGTGGTGGTTAGCCCAGCATCTAAGGGTACTTTCAGACATGACGCGAACCACCCTTTAACCACCCTTGGTGGTTATTTATGCATGTTGCAGGGCTGTATTGGTGCCCTATGCAGCCCTGCAACATGCATAAATAACCACCAAGGGTGGTTAAAGGGTGGTTAGCGTCATGTCTGAAAGTACCCTAAGAAGCCTGAGCAAGGCTCAGTCAGGAGAGATTAGGAGAAGCAGGAGACAAGAACTAGGGAAAGCTTTGCCTAAAGGTAACCGGACAGGGCAAGAGGCAGAAGACGGCAGCGCGGTGAGGCTCTACCTATGAGGGGCTGAGCCAGCCCATAGCCAGGAAGCTACCCCTGGTAGAAGAGACATCTGTGCCAAAGTCATACCTGGCAAAGGGCCTATAGGGTGAGAGAGACTAAGGGTGTTTTTAGACAAGGGCACCCTCACCCATTACCCACTCATCATGCATGTTGCAGGGCTGTATTGGTGCCCTATGGTGCCTGCATTGGTACAAGATGGGGGGTGATCAGTGGGTCATGGGTGGGAAGGTGCTTGTCTAAAAGCACCCTGTCACAAGTATTTTCTGGGGAGAATTAACTCCACACCCCTCGATAAGATAGGAGGTGTCCTGCAATGACCCGCTTTTCCCCAGACTAGGGGTTCCTAAATTTGGAAACTGGCCTCCTCACACGCCCCTACAGCTAGTCCTACATCCACCATATAAAGGACTTCTCCCAACAATGGTGGGTCACTTGAAATCAAAACAGATAGACATAAAGAGTCCGCATATTATATGGTTCAGTTCCACCTGGATCATAGTTTCCAATGCCTGCTTTCCTTCAAGAAGCCTGGGAGTCAAGCAGCTCTTGGTTTGGGCTTGGGTTCAGCCCTTCTGGGCCTTAGTCCATGGCTCCTAGAAGAGACGTGCTTTCCTCAGACTGCCCTCTCTGTCTGTATCAGGGCCTTTATATAGGCCTGAGCCCCAGTCTTTATACTGGCTTAAAGGGCCAGTACCCTTTTCAATACTTATTTCCTTAGGCAGTCATTTTATGGGCCTGCATAAGCCACTATTTTGTGCCTTCCTCAGGTTCAACCACCATCTTGTGGCTGGACTCTGCCACACACCCAAAGAGGCTAGTGGAGCCCAGCAGCATGGAGGACTGTTAACTGGACTGGATCCAGGGGTTAGAGGGTTGGTGCCTGACCAAGGGTCCCAAAGACAGTGAGTATCGTGTCTATCTTGTTCTCTGTAAAGCGCCAGGTACATCACTGGCGCTGTATAAATGCTTATAATAATAAAAAATAATAATACTGTGTAGAACTGGGAATAAAGACACTGGCACAGAGAGACCTGATGTGGCATGACTCCTTGGGTGGCATCCTGCCAGTACTCTCCCAAGTACTTCTCTACGCTGTTACAGGGGAGTATTGCCATTAAATTCAATGGATGGAAGATTGAGTCCTTAGTTGTCATTTGCTACGTAGAACCTATAGTAGAAGAAAAGAACTGCTACATATATTTGAAAATAAGACTCCGAAATACCATTGTTCAAAAGCCACTTCTCAGAGTACTTGAAACAGTTTTCTTTAACTCTGAATTTCCTGCTTATCACGTTTTGTCATTTGTAACCTCTCAATCACAACAGTTTCTTTTTTAAAAAATTATGTGTTTTCTACTTTAGTTCTATCTTAACTAAAAAAAAATATTTGGAGATATAAGATGCAATGACATGCTATATCGTGTACCTTGCAGTCTGCCACTTTGGTTAAACCTAGTTCCCTGATGATCTGGTCAATCCGTTCCATCCTCTCCTGCTTACGCACAGTGGCTGGTAGTCGAAGTGCTGCTGAGAACTCAAAATTTTCTCTTACTGTCAGGGTTCCCATCACCACGTCTTCCTGAGAAGACATTAAAAAAAATTACCAGCTTCTATTTCAACCTTCATGTTCCCTTCCTTTCTGCTGAATTATTGTACTGTACTGTAAAGAGTTAAAGGACTATACTTAATAGGCAATAATTACAGAAATGCAAGAAGTCCCAAATAGGATCAAGTTTTGTATTATTAATAATTTATATAGCACTTCCAGTGTTCATAGTGCTTAACAATCCTTATCTAGTTCTATGACTATCCTCTACTCCTCAAGCAGGTATTCCTGACTCAGAAACTCCAGCTAGCTGTGACCAGTGAACATGATGAGGTGTTGCACCTGGGTTGACTCAGAAACTCCAGCTAGCTGTGACCAGTGAACATGATGAGGTGTTGCACCTGGGTTGACTCAGAAACTCCAGCTAGCTGTGACCAGTGAACATGATGAGGTGTTGCACCTGGGTTGACTCAGAAACTCCAGCTAGCTGTGACCAGTGAACATGATAAGGTGTTGCACCTGCGTTCTGCTTTCCGGCTTTCACTCCTTTGCAGACATAGCCTGCCCCCTTGGGCATTGCCCCCCCTCCCCCAAGCCATCAGCCCTACCTTGACAGTCCCTGGAGTCTGGGGGGCTGAAAGACACATTTTGTCTGCTTACCAGTTTGGCGCCAGTGCTTCAAAGCAGCTGGCACCGCACTTCCAAGTCTGGTAATGGTTTGTACATGCATGCACTCACCACACTGACTCCTACACATCCACGGCATCGGCAAGATGATCTGCACATACACTCCAGGTCAGAGCCAGGGCTGCCAGTGGCTGAAGCTTGCTTTGTTTGCTGGCTAGTGCAGCTGCGCAGTAGGAAGGCTGGTGTTGGAGGACTCTAGATGGAGGAGGAGCCGGGCAGGCAGGGAAACCCCCCACCCACAGTAAGAATACCTTTAGGGGTCAATTGTGGAATGGGCGGCTGAGAGCTCAGTCCATACCGCAGCTATGGAGAAAATCAATTTCATTAGTTAGAAGCTGGGGGCAGAGTTGCAGAGAGAACCCTATGGGGCTAAAACACAGCTATTTTTAATGATGCCTGGGCAGCATAAGCAGATACCCAGGCCAGCAGGAATGCATGGAACTGCAACTGCAGGGGGAGTTGGGGAGAGCGGCAAGCAGAGGAGCTCTGGGACGGGGGGGTTTACTCTCTGAATCGTCATTCAGTGAGTGAGCAGTGCATGGCTTCTCCTGGCGCCATATTGCTGCTGTGAGCCTGTGCGTGTGTATGAGTCGCTGCCGCCTGGCCTGGCCTGGCCCTCCTACCTGTGTTGCTGAGGCTGAGCTAGGGCCACACGCAGAAGGAGAGGGAATGTGACTGCTGCAGCACTGAGCTGACTGAGGGCTCCTGGAATTTATTAGCCTGTTTGTTTGCCTGCTGTGGCTGGCACTGCTGCCACACCGGGCACCCGCCTCGCTAGTGGCAGTGGCACCGTTTTCCTTTCAACAACTACTGCAACACAACTGAAACAACTGCCGTGTGTGGGGGTGAGTACACTGGGCTTTGTGGGGAGGGGGGTCATGGGATGGGACATTCACTGACTGAGTTCTTATAATTTTACCTGTTGTTTTGTTGTCTGGGGTGCCAGGGGAGGGAGGAAGGATTGATTTGGAACTTGCTTGGAAGGGTATCTGCCTTCCCTGGACTTCTGTACATACATGGTTCTTTAGGGGGGTTGGGGGAAATAACGTTGGTTAATTTTGGTATTTGTTCAACAGTTAGTTCAGCTTGAAGTTGGTTCTTCTGGAACTTTAATTTCAGTCCCTCCCCAGGTGGGCTGGGGGGAGAGGGGTGGGGTGCTAATCTTGTTTTACTTGTTGTTTGTCCCTGGTCTAGCTGCTGAAATTATTTTCTAATCTTGCCTTAGTCACAGTCTCTGCTCGTGGTTGTGTATTTTGTTTTCTTTTGTGCTTCCTTGCCCTGGGCTTTGCCGTGGTTTTGTGTGGGCGAAGAATTGTGAAGTGCATGATTGCATAGCTAAATTGGTGTTGGATTTGGAACCAGGGGCTCAACATGCTGGGAGGCCCTCCCAACCCCTGATCCTGTTGGTATGCCTGCCGGTTGTTTGTTGTGCCTCTCTGCCTCCTTGCCCTGACCTTTCAGCTTTGGTTTTGTGGATCAAAGAAATGCATGGTTTAAACTGTCTTTTTTTGGCTACTTCTGTCTGCTACTCCCTGCTGGAAATTAATTCTATTATTATTTTTGCCTCTCTGCTTATGGTTGTGTGCCTTCTTGCATCTTGCCTGGGGTTTTGTGGGGGAGAAATCCATGGTTTAAATTTGGTTTTCAGTCCTAGGCCCAGGCAGGGTCGATAAGATCCCCCTGGGCCCTGATCTTATCTTTCTGCGGAGGAACGCAGAGCAAATTTCCAGTACAGACGTTAATAATGAAATCTTTTATTTTTTGCAGTTTCATCCTGTCCACCACGCAGCAGTAATTCAGAAACTTGGTTCGGTTTACTGCAGTTGAATAGTGTTGCAAAGTTGTTGTACTTGTTTACAGTTTAATGCACAGTTTAAATGTATGTAGAGTTTAAATATAGAGTTTTGCAGTACTTATACATTGTGTGTTCTTTATTGGTGTCAGATAAGCAGCTTACTTATTTAGATGTGTAGTTCTTCATTATGGTCCTTTTTACTCGCCTGCTTAACTGAGTGAATCTTCCAAGCCCCAAGAGTAATGCAAATATTCAGACTTAGGTAGTGTGTTGCATTTTTCTTTTAACAGACAGGGAATTTATGCTGTTAAATTCCATATTAATTTCAAATTTTGGTTTGGCCCTGCCACTTCTGGTCCCACCCTCCACCTCACCAGCCTTAGAACCCACTAGCCACCACTGCTCCTTTATCCTTGCAACAAACCTGCATTCCCTGTCCTGCAGTGCCAAGATGGACTTGATTCCCTGGAAACACCATTGTTGTCTATTGAGGAACCCTTCCTACATGCCTTTGGACTTTGAGTGAACATAACCTTTTTTCCTCCTTTGTTTGGCAAGATATGCCTTTTCTGTTTTGGTTGTATATTCTAATGCAAGGTGTTGTTATCACTACTTCTAACTGTGGCAGAGTGATGCCACAGTAAGGATCATATCCCTTTAAGAGATCTACAAGATGGCGCCTGCCCTGGAGAACACTCAAAATGGCCACTGACTGGAAGAAGAAATCAGGGGGCGTGGTTAGAAGTATAAAGCAAGAGGAAGCAGGAAGTAGAGGTCAGTCTGCTCTGGACTACTGAGCAGAGCACATTTCCTGGAGAGTCTGTCAGTTTGTTCTGGACCAGTCAAGAGGGCACATCTTGGCTAGACTGCCTGAAGGGGACCTGAGGAAAGGCAACCCTGGAGCTGATAGAGAAGCCTGGATGTAAGGTGATGACAGCTAGCCTGGGGACTGTGTTGGGCTAGGCTAGATCTGATGTGATTGACTGTATGTTTAACTGAGATGGGCCAGAGGTCTGGTACCTGGCCTGAGAACTGTGTGATCAATTAACTGTCATTTTTATAAGAACCATGTGACACCTGCATTTGGGCTGGATCCTGAAAACACTCATCCCACAGAAATGGGTCCTCCTACACTAACTAGATGTAAGGATCTGAGACTGGCTGCTTTAAAGTCTTTCATTATAATTTTGTGTGCTCTACTTCATGGGCAAGTAAAGTATTCCTGCATCCCCAACTGGCTTCCATAGTTGTGTTTGTGCATGAATTGTGACAAGTTCACCCTCACAACAACCCTGTGTGATAGGTCATTTGTAATCTCATTTTATAGATGGGAAACAGAAGAGATAGCAACATGCCCAATGCCACCCAGTAAGTTCATGGCTAAGATGGAATTTAAACCCTAGTCTCCAAGGTACAAATCCAACAACCTATTCACTAGGCTACACTAGGAAGTCTTTACAGGAGGGCAAAAGAAAAAGATATGGGGCACAATGCTATGCCATGCATGTGCCACCCACTTGTGCAACACACAACATATGCACGCACACAGGACAGCCACACACAGCAAGTGTGCAAGCCAGACTAACCTGAACCCCTGTGCCCATGCACCCCGCCTACTCCATCATCTGCTCCATGCAGCACACTTATCCATTCCCTGGGATGTGGGGTACATGGGTGCGGGTCAATCCGGGTTATGACCTTGCCACACACAACTGTCCTGTGTGCACACATGCCTGAATTGTGCATGCGTGCTCTGTGCGTTGTGTGGGTAGGTAGCGAATGCATGGCATAGGATTGTGCCCGTGGAAAATATTCATCTGTTCTTGACTTTTCCTTGATTTTTGACTCCAGCTGCACAGGATAATTGTTGATTTGCAAGTCTTCTGATATACTTGGGACACACATTCTGAATGTACTCCAGAAGTGTGTATTTTTATACAAGTCTCCAATAGAGCTATTCACCATAAAGTCCTTCAAGATACAGGTAAGTTTCTTACCTGTAATGATTCTTCTTCAAGTTGTATCTTCTCACCCAGTCCCATTATAGGTAGTTGACACCATCTACCACCTAACTTGGGAGTATAGCAAGCCCTTTTTTTCTCAGCCCTGACATCATGTCCCTTGGGCATATTATAGCCCATGCTTACCAGTCCCTTCAGTTCATATATTAGTCACTGCAAGTGGGAAAGAGGAGAGCGCTGGGACTTGGTGAGGGGCTACAACTTGAAGAAGAATTGTTACAGGTAAGAAACGTCTTCATTATCCTCTCACCCAGTCCCATTATAGGTGGAATAGAAAGCAATACAAGGAGAAAGCAGGTTGTCAAACCTCAAACCCTTTATTTAGGGAAAAAATGAAGACCAAACAGCCAAATGTGACGTCAGACTGAGCTGCCACATCTATGGTCTAAAATTTAATAAAAACGGATGGGAAGCTCCAAGTAGCCGTCTTACAGAACTCATCCCGAGGTACATGATGTAAGGCTGCTACAGAGGTTGCCATAGACCTAGTGGAATGGGCCTGTATCCCCAAGGGGTGTGGAAGACTCATAGCCTCATAACTCCTGACAGTACATGCCTGAATCCATCTAAAGAGGCTTGGTTACAAGCCATGAGCCTGAAACCCTAAGAGTGGCTTAGGCAGTAAGGTAGGGTCCTACTTTCAGTTTGTGCAAAGCTTCTTCCACCATAGATGAGCCAGTGAGGTAGTGGAAGAAAACTAGGAGTGATATAAATTGTCCCATGTGGAATTCAGACACCGCCTTAGGCAGGAAAACTGGATGTGGCTGGAGGACTACCTTCCCACAGTGGAAAGGGACATAGGGAAGTCTACATGAGAGGGCCTGTAACTCGCTCACCCTCCTGGCAGAGGTGATAGCCACCAAAAACACAGCTTTAAAAGAAGAAAGGTCACTGGAGATAGAAGCTATTGGTTCAAAGGGGTCCTGTAATACTACGTTTAAATCCCAACTAAGAAAAGGAATTCTAGCCAGGGGAAAAACTTTCACCACCTCCTTCAGGAAGCAAGCAAAGGGGCTAGCAAAAAGGGAGCCCCCATTAGCAGGTTCCCAGGAGGCATTAAGGGCATCTAGGTGTTCCCGAATGGAGGAGACAGCTGCACTCCGTTCCGTCAGACACACACCAAATAGTCAACAATGGTCAGGACCAAGATCTCTTTGGGAGAAAGTCCCCTGTCTTGAGGTCAGGTTACAAAACATTGCTATTTGGCTAAACAGCATCCCCTGGTAGAGGGCTTTCTACTGGCCAGGAAGATGTTGCATGCTCTATGAGAGCAACCTTGTTCCTTTGTACTTAGCAATGACGCCTCCAGGCCACCAGGTGTAGAGAGGCAAAGTTTGGATGCCCTTATGTTGTGAAAAGAGGGCTGGTACCTCCAGGAGTGGCCACGGAAGGGTCAGGGCTAGCACCACAAGCTCTGGGTACCAGTATTGCCTCAACCAAGATCCCTGAACCATCTGAGCAGTCTGGGAATGAAGGGAATTGGTGGGAAAGCATATAGCAGTCCCTTTGGCCAGGGGGCAACCGTGACATCCCCCCTGGAGCTGTGTCCTTCTCATGCTTGGGAGAAGAAAACGGGAAGCTTGTTGCTGCACTCTGATGCATAAAGGTGGTGGTTCTTATTCTTAGCAAGCATTTAAATAGCACCAGCAATGTACCTGGCGCTTTACAAAGTAATGTAATAGACACAATCCCTGCCCTAGGGCTTACAATCTGAGTCACTGGGGGGGGAGAGAGACAAAGGAAGGGGAACAGAGGGAGAGACAAGGGGTGTAACATTCACGAAGATGCGAGGTCCCAGGTGCACGAGCTTGGCTTGGTTACATCAAGAATGATGGCTGGCTGGTCCATGTGGTGAGGATATGAGTACACAGACCTCAGGTAACAGATTGTACTGGATGGAGGGTATCAGCAGGAAATAGGAGAGGGGAGTGAGGAGTCGGGGAGGGCAGAGCAGAAGAGGTGGGTCTTGAGGAGGGATTTGAAGGTACTAAGGGAGGGGGCGAAGGTCTGTCATCAGGATGCCCCATTTGTGCACCAAGGAGCAAAAGACCGAGTGTCTCAAGGCCCACTCATGAGACAGCCATCTGCCTGCTCTTTGTCCTGTTCTGAGATGTGTGCCACCACTGGCAACACCCTGCAGGTAAGACACCGTTCCCAGAGAATGAGAGTATCTTCCACGAGCAGGGGTGACCAAATGCCCACCTGCTTGCTGATGTAAAAGACAGCACAGACACTAGGTTGTCTGTGCATAACATGACAGTACACCGTTGGACCCAGGAATTGAAGGCTTTCAGAGCCAAGCAGAGGGCTCAGAGTTCAAGGACATTTATGTGCAGGGAGCATTTGGCCAGGGCCCAAAGGCCATTGATGGCAGTGCCCACGAAGTGTGCCCCCCAACCCAGTAAAGAGGTGCCATAAGCATATAGGGAAAGTAGGGGGGTCAGGGGGCCGCAAGATGCCCACTGAGCTCCTACTGTTCACACCTTCAGTGTTGCCCCCAACTTTCAGAGGCAGAGGATTGGGGCTGAAAAAACAAGGCAAAGTGTGGGTGCATGGAGACTAAGTTGTAAGCAAGCACAATATGTGAGACTGTACATGTTACGTGTGTACATGGCACACAAGTTAAGGTAGGAGCCTTAACTTACAATTTCCATGCTTTTGGAGCACAATTGAATTTGTAAGGGCCTTAACTCCTATCTTAAACTGAAGGGTGTTTTATTCTAGAATTTCCCTGTTTCTTCAAAGGGGAATACACTAAATTCCCCCTCCTACAATACTGCAAACCTTAGACCCCAATCCAGTTAAACATAATACCAGCGCACAAGTGGCAATCCAGATCAAGCGCTGGCACCTGCCCCACATGCACCAACAGAGCTGCCAAGTTGAGGTGGAACGCTGGCAAACAGCCCAGCGCTGATAAGAGAAATCCTCCCTTTCCTTGCCACCACTGGTCACGCCCCTTGCGCCAGGGAGCGTGGGGTTTGGAGTGAAACATGTACCTATCCAGAGTCGCCCACAGGGATGCCAAGGCAACCCAAGGTGCCACAATGGCACTCCCTGATGGAGCTGACACCACCCCAGGCTCAGGTCCTGAATATTGCCTTGGCCAATAAGAACTGATCAGAGTAGACACAGAGGCTGCACAACAGTCAGGTATACAGTGACTGCAGATATATTTACCTGTATCACGTATCCAGAGACACAATTAAAGTGAGGAGGCTGGGGAACTCCATTTATCAAAATTTCTCCAGACAGACCACGAGGATCTTTTCTTGCAGCTAAAATATCCAACAGCCTAGAAGAAGAAAAGTCAGTCACCCAAAAGAGTTCTGAGGGATGAACACTTTACAACTGAAAGTGCTCACTAAATGTAGCACACACAGTTAACAACAAAGGCTGTTTTTAAATGAGACATAACCATGCAGGTCCACCTATCCCACAAGCATCCAAATGCCCATCTGAAGCAGTTATGGGCGTGCACGCTCCCATGACTCAGGAATCACCCACCCATGGCTACTCACGGAGCATCAGAGAAAAATCCAGACTGCTCTGCGTGGGGGAAGGCTAAAATGTGCATGGGTTGGGGTGCACATGCATCCCTGGCCTGTTTGAATCCTTCGCCACTCACCCCACATGGGTGGGCAGTCTGCAACCATCCCACCCATCTGGAGGCAGATGGGCCCCCTCTTCCTCCCCAGCCACGATCATTTTAAAACGGTCAAAGTCTGTAGCAAACAGCTCTCTTCATACTGAAATGCAGTCAAGATGCTGAACATCTAAACACATGAATTAGGGCATAGAAATCTGAGCTGCTCTGAGATGAAGGCTGTTTTCACACAGTGCTGCTGGATGCCGGGGGGGGGGGGGGGTCCCTGCCCAGGAGTCTCCTCCTTTTTGTCGGATGGCTCAGTGGGTGAGTGATGGGTGGAGGTGGGTGTGCACCAGGAGCACACATGCACCCCCCACCGGCACACACCCATCCCCCACTCACCGCCATGGCATGTGCAGACCGCTCCCCCCACCACACACACACCTGCACACCCAACAAGAGGGGTGGGGGGGAGAGAGGGGCATCTATGTAAAATAGGCCAAGGGGACAACTTTGGTCCTGCAAATTCACAAAATCTAAATTTAGGTTGAAACTCATTTGAAAATTTGGCCCCTAGAGTTTTATTTTCCAATAATAAATGTATACAGATGTATTTTCTATTTGATCTGAATTCTTTGTGATGCATGTGGATAAAATAAAATCAGACCTTTTGTTGTTCCAACACTTACGAAGTTTTGCCACACCCAGTAGGTCCTAAAATTGCATTAAGGCCGGGTCTCATGATACCACTGTAAAAACCAAGCCAACATTTATTTTATTTTATTTATTTATTTATTTAATTTGTTTATTTATTTACATTTCTACCCTCTCCTCCCCCACCCACCCAAAAAAGCTTAGGGTGCACAATACAAATTAAAATCCCTTTTTAAAAAACCCACCCTAACCCTTAAACCCACCCACCCCAACTCCACTCCCCACTTGCAAAATGCTTTGTCAAAAAGAAAGGTTTTACACTGCCTCCAGAATATGCTCAGGTCAGACAGACCTCTGGAGGAAGGACAGCAACCAAGAACACCTCTCTACAGGCCCTTGTCATATCAACAAAATTGGCAGGTGGTACCCTCAAGAGAGTGCTTCCAGCCAACCGCAGGGGTCGCAATGGAGCATGGTAGGAAAGGTGGGGTATTTTTAGACATGATGATACCACTGGTGGCCACACTTTAATCTGTGTGGCCACCAACGGTGTCGTCACGTTTGATCCCACCCTCCAGATGTTTCCACAGGTGGGATCAGGGCTCTCCCCAGACCATGCCAGGATTTAGCCAGCGCTGTGACTTGGGCTCCCTGCCAAGTCACAGTACAGGCTAAGCCCTGCCGTGGCCCGCGGAAGTCATCCCCAGACCAGGGTAGAGTTGACTGTCACAGTCTGGGGCCGGAGATGTTTTGGGCAGCCGCAGCAGCCTCAGAGGCTGCTGCGTCTGCCTGTCATGGAGGTGGGCGGGCTGCGTTCTCCTGCGTGGGGGGTGAGGCAGTGTAGACCACATCCACACGTTGTCTTACCCTCTCCCTGCCCCCTCCCCGCCCTGGGCGACCAGCCCGTCTGTTCGGTGGCCAGGCCGGATTCTGCCCGGGGTGAGGGCCCTCACCCCAGCTAGGATCAAAATGTGGCGGTGCTATGCATTGTCATATGTGAAAAAACCTGTGGTCTTTCAGATATGTGGGTGCCAAGCCATTTATTTTACTTTAACTTTTATCCCTCCCTATCCCCAAAGGCTCAGGGCAGCTCACATCATCACAAAACCATCAAATACAAAATAAAACTAATAAAATGCTTATAAAATCCCCACTCCAGGATCCACCCTTGCCTGTTAAAGGCCTGGCCAAATAAATACATCTTGCACTGCTTCTGGAAGATGCACAGACTAGGGCTTAGGTGAACCTTCAAGGGAAGAGAGTTCCAAAGCTGCGGAGCGCCACCAAGAATGCTTCTCTGCATACCCGGGTCGTACAGACCTGGGTCAATGATGGACCTTGCAAAAGGGTACCCTCAGCGATCTTAGGGACCACAGAGGGACATAAGGAGGAAGGCAGTCCTTTAGATATATATGGCCCAGGCGATTTAGAGCACCTTGAATTGTGCCCAGAACGCTATGGGCAGTCAGTGCAGACTCTGAAGCACTGGTGTAATGTGCTCCTGTGGTGACCCACCTCCATCAAGAGGCAGGCCACCACATTCTGCATGAGCTACAGCCCCCAAGCAGTCTTCAAGGGCAGTCCCATGTAGGGTGCATTGCAGTAATCCAGCCTTGAGGTAATGAAGGCATGTCATGGGTGCTGGCCAGATCCATATCTGAAAAACAAGGACGCAGCCTTCTCATCAGATGGAGTTAGTGAAAGGCACTCCTGGCCATGGCTGTATCCTGATGTTCCAGATGCAGCTCCGTATCCAGAAGTACCCCAATGCTGTGGCCCTAAGTAACTAGGGGAGGCTGGACCCCATCAATGATGGGAGTCCCAATCCCCTCCAGATCACAGAATTGGCCAAACATCATCACTTCAGTCTTGTCTGAATTCAGCTTCAGTTAGCTCACCCACATCCAGTCCCAAAGGCAGTCCAGCACTGAGTAAGTACCGAGATTGTAGGACTGGGGTCAGATGAAAAAGATAAATATATTTGGGTGTTGTAGGCAAACTGATGGCAACACACCCCAAATATACGCACGATCTCACCAAGCGGCCTTAGATAAACGTTGAACAGGATAAGAGGGGAGACAGGATGGAACCTTGCAGGAAAGGGAGTGGGAGGATGACAAACAATTGCCCATTCCCACCTGCTGGAACCTCCCCAACAGAAATTAGTGGAACCTCTCAAGAGCCATCTGTAAATCCCTGCCAGGTCCCACAGTCATGTCATCAGCACCTCATGATCAACTGTATCAAAGGGTGCCAAAAGGTCTAAAAAGATCAGCAGGGTGTGATTTTCCGTTAATCTCTTGGTGAAGATTGTCAATCAATGCCACAAGCACAGTCTCGGTGCTAAACCCAGGACAAAAGCCAAACTGACATAGATCCAAGCATCCAATCAAGATGCCCCTGAAGCTGCCTGGTGACCACCTGTTCAAAAACCATCCCTAAAAAGGAGAGGAACTCCTTGAATTTTGGCTCAACCTCTAATTTTTCCACAGTAGTCCTAACTTTTATTGTCATTATTTCTTAAAATACTTGGTTATACCCACAAAACTTTGTAGAGCAATGGATTCTGATATATTTGTTCCTTTTTATTTTAAAAAATGTAGATTTAAAATAATTTTAGCTAGTTTTAACTGAAGCAAATTTGTGAGGATAGCAAAAACTAAAGAGTATGGTCACATGCAAATATGACTAACTGAAGGATGAGTGAGGGGCCAGGCCCACTCAAGCTTCATTGGCGGAGAGAGTCTGGTGTACGTAGAAGTTTGACTGATATTAGCAGGCACACATAAGCCTAAGCGATGGACAGCAGCACAGACGTCTTTGTCATTTTAGCCTACAAAAAAGAAGAGCTCACACACAGCGGCTGACAAAAAAATATTACCTATCAGCAGCTACAATTTTATCCTGACTGGTCTGTCCCTAATTTGTCTAACCACTTCATCCAAATAACTGTTTAAAAACTGTCATACACAAATAACTTTGTTGTGAAGCACTTAGGGTTGCTATACACACAAACGTACCCACACATGCACACACGCAGAGTACTTGATGCAAACCCAAGGATGCCTGGAAATGAAAAGCTAAGCCATCTTGAAGCACACACCCTTTATCTCGCTGCACTCACATCACACACCTGGCCATTAACATAACTACTGAACACAGATTCATAGATTCTTGGGTTCAGATGGTACCTCAAGGATTATCTAGTCCAGGGATGGACAAAGTTTTCTAATCCTGACTGAGAGCCACATCTATTTACCACACTGGGGCCATAGGCCGTTTTTACATGGATGCCACCACCCCCTCCCCCGCTGGGCGTGCAGGTGGGTGTGTAGTGCGGGGGGGGGGGGCGTCTGTGTACATGACACAGCGGTGGGTGGGGGGATGGGTGTTCATCCATGCAAACAGCAAGGGCACTGAGTGGGGGTGCGTGTGCACTCCCGACGCACACCCACCTCCGCCCATCACCCACCCACGGAGCCATCCAGAAAACTGGAGGAGGCTCCATGGGGGGAGGTGGGTGTGTGCCCGTGGGAAAGGGCACCCACCCACCGTGGCAGCACACTCATTCCCCTGTCCCTCCACTGCCTGTGTAAAAAGGGCCATAGAGTGACATGTGGGTCTAGAGCCACAGTTTGTCCACTTCTGTTCTAGGCCAACCCCCATGCACCTTAACGTTCTGTTTATATGCTATAGCGCCTCAATATTCTGAGCTCTAGGCTAAACATTTTCTATTCCTTCAGTATTCTTCATATAGCTTGCATTTTTTCAACCCCTTCCAACTTAATCAGTTTTCTTTACGCAGCCATCTCTTTATCACACTGCTTACTCAAACATCCACAGCCAGTAATGTTGGAGAAAATAATCAAATTAAGGGAGCTGTGCAGGCAGGTAGGAATGGGCAGAATTAAGGTTGCAGTATTTACTGTGAGATTTACAGTGGTTGGAATGGGTGTGTGCCCTGTTGGTAAGAAAGTAGAAGGCTGATATTATACTTTAGGATGACAGCTTTTAATTTCCTTGATTTTGCTGTTCTGCATCTGCTATAGTGTGTATTTGTAGTGCTAAGTGCTTTACAGTGAAGTGTTTTTTGTGTTAATATGGTACTTACTTACTATTTATTTATTTACGGTTCCAGTCTGCCCTTCCTATTAAGTCTCAGGGCAGGTTACAATAAACAAAAACATTAAAAGGTACACAGAATAAAACAAAAATAAAATTCCATATACTCTGATATATTAAAATACACAAATAAAGCCGAGAAAAAATTAGTAAAATCCCCTAATCCACAACTCCCCAAACCCTACACGTGCCTCCCAAATACCTGTCCAAACAGAAATACTGCCGCCAGAAGATGAGCAGACTTGGGCTTCGACAAACCTCCAAACAATTAAAAGGAGAAAAATCTTCTAATTTAGTATTTAGACAAGTACAGTAAAAACTAGACTCTCAAACCGGCTGTACAAGTAATCTCATTGATATTATGCAAGTCTAAATGAGCTCAGAAATTCACCTGATAGTTCAATTAGCAGAAAGGAAATTCCCTGAGAAAAGTAAACATTGGGAATTTATAGGAAATATTTTGCTGGTGCCAACAGTTATGAAGATTATATAAAAAAGAAAAATCACTTTCCTATATTTTGACAACGGTATGCCTTCAAAGAGCAGAATATCAAGACACTTTAATTTACAGAATAAATAATCTTTCATTTTCTAATATATAAAATTATATTGTAATTTTATTTGTCATATTTCTTTGACATTTAGGATAATCCCCCTCTCCCCACAAAAAAAGCTTGATTTCATGCCAACGTTTACATCACACATTTTTTTTCCTTCTGTACATTGGTTGTGCCTAAATCCTGAAGATTTGCACACAAATGTGCCTAGATGGGTAGATGTCTAGGACTAGCTATAAATTGATTTTAAACTCCCAAATGTAGGGCTCCATAGGTCACAATCAGCCCCTTGAATTGTGCCCGGAACGTTACTGGCACCCAGTGCAGACTGAAGCATGGTGTAATGTGCTCCTGGCAACCCACCCCCATCAAACTTCAGCCCCCAAACAGTCTTCAAGGAGAGCCCCACATAGAGCGCATTGCAGTAATCCGGCCTCAAGGTTAGAATTTCAACATAATAGAATTCAGTTTCAACATATTAGAATAAATCACAAATTCCAGCTGAAGTTGATATTAAAATTTCAACACGTTTCAACAGATGATATTTTGTTTTATTTTAAATAGCATTTTATGTAAGATTTCTAGATGAGTAGTTCAAGTATTTTCTTCACCTGTTCTTACTTTACCATAAATCATTTATAAACTTAATATAGCCAGCTTAAGCAAAGGTGTGGCAATACATTGCTACACCATGGGTGTTGCAACTCATCCATGTATTAAAAGTATCTGTAAAATATCACCTGCATTCTGTTTTATAAGCTGTAATTTAATGCAAAAATTATGAATTCCAAAACTACATTTAATCTGTCATCAGTCTTTTTCTGGTTGTTAATGTGAAGTTCTAATTTAAGGAAAAGAAGACCAAAATAAAAATACACTAGACTTTTAAATACACACCTGACATTATTCAAAATCTGTTTTTTAACTATTGTTCGCCAAAACAAGTAACCCTTCTTCACTTTCATTCTGTAACAGACGTTGTGAAAGGTCACGGTGGTCAGTATTCTTGAAGCTGTCAGGAGTCCATGTATACTTGGCTCTGACGGAATATAAATACTCTGCTGTGGGTTCTCTGACATTCTGGAAGGGTTCTACTGCTGTATAAAACAAAAGTAGTTACTGTAAACCCATTCCCAACTCTAAACTGATATTAACAAGTAGTTAGATTATTTTAAACATTGTGAGCCAATGTATACCCATCAGTTACAGTGTTACACCGATACAATCCTACTTACATAAACAGAAACAAAGGATAACCTTTTGTGAAAGCGATGGGTCGTAAAAGACCAAAATTTTCTAGTCACAAAAGTTAGTTGCCAGTATGCTGCCTAAACTCAAAGCATTATTCTTATCATAATTTTATTTTAGTTGTTGAGCACCAATCTGTTCAGTGTTGCATAAAATACAGAGGGAGATATAGCCCTGGCAACTAAGAGATGACTGGTAAAAGGAAAACTCACTGGACAGAGGTAGTTGAGGTTGCTACTTGACTTGACTGACTGTGAAGATCTGTGCGTGGCTCACAGTCAGCAGGGCTGGCCCCAGGCATGTGCCACATGTGCGACTGCACATGGCCCCGTAGCCAGCTGGGGCCCCATGCCTGGGCCCCACGCTTGCCTGGCTGGGCGGCAAGCTGCAGCCAGCTTCTCCCCCAATAAGTTCTTCTGCCTCCCCTTCCTGGCTCTGGTCACCATAAGAACATAAGAAGTGCCATACTGGGTCAGACCAATGGGCCATCTAGCCCAGCATCCTGTCTCCGACAGTGGCCAATCACGGTGGCTTGGGAGAAGCACCCAACAGGTCAAAATGGAGGATCCATTCCCTGTTGTTTTCCCCCAGCTCTCGTCATGTTCCCTGATCCTGTCTGGATAATAGGTGCTAATGAACCTATCTTCCAGAAACTTGTCCAAACCTCTTTTAAACTCAGCTATAGTACCCCTCATCTGCCTCTGTCTCTGTCCTAGTAGCGCTGCTGCAGCAGCGGGACACCCAACTGGGAGATAAAGCTGTTTGTTTACAAACAACTCCTCCCCATGTGAGTGATCAGAAGGTGTTACTATTCAAATAATAGACCACATGATGGTCTCGAGCGCCTCTAGTATAAAAAGCACTCTTCCCCCCTCAGAATGACAGTTGTTTCCAACCCTTTCAAAGAATATAAGAAAATTCCATGCGGGGCTGGAAGGGTGGGTGTTGTGAGAATGTTAGGCACCATCTCGAAGAA
>QEPC01010959.1:4800406-4813237 GCA_003113815.1 Sphenodon punctatus | reverse complement strand
GTAGCCTGTCTAATCTCTTTTAGCATTGCTTTATCAGTCTCTTCGTCCTGGTCAGGGGGACGATAGTATAGCCCTACTGCAATACTCTTCCCCTTTATACTTGGAATTTCTATCCATAGAGAGTCTAGGGAACAGTTTGCATCCTTTAAAATTTTAATTGTACTTGACTCAACATTGTCTTTTACATATAGAGCCACCCCACCCCCAACTCTATCTACTCTGTCATTCCGATATATTTTGTACCCTGGTATTAGTGTCCCATTGATTATCCTCGTTCCACCATGTCTCGGTGATGTCTATAATGTCTAGATCTTCATTTAGCGCCCTACACTCTAATTCTCCCTTCTTACTTTTTAGGCTTCTAGCATTTGCATATAGACATTTATGTGTTTTGTTTTTATTCTTCTTACTGTGCACATTATAGGGTTCTTCTTCAAGTGGCTCCTCACAGGCCATTTGTACATGACTCCACTGGGTGGGGGGTCCATGGGCATGCCGGTACCGGCGAGGGCAGGGCGCGCACATGGCCACATATGCATCCCCACTCATCCCCACCCACAAAATAACCGCCGTTTTCCCCGGTTGCTCCATGCATGGGGACGAGTGGGGGGTGAGTGGGGATGCGTGTTAGGCACGTGCACGCACACACACACACACTCCACTCGCCATGGGCGCGTACTCCGCATTGTTCGCACAGGGCTCCGCCACCCATGAACACGCAGAAATCTGCGTGTTCATGGGTGGGAGAGGCCTGTGTAAAAAGGGCCACATTGTCGCAACTGTCTTAGTTATACTATCTTAGGCAGGAATTTAGGATGTAAAGCAATATCTATACTATCTTGGAAAATCTGCAAATATGGTTCTGAGATTATTATGACTACTATTTCACTAACTCTTCTTAAAGAAGTTATTGCTAACAGGAATACTGTCTTTAAACCCGCACCCCATAACCAGTTCATTTGCACACCCCATATAATCAATTCATGCTGCCCCGGGGGCGCAAATTAAATGGTTATGGGTGGGGGCAGCGTGAATTGATTATATGGGGGGCGGGGGCGCAAATGAACTGGTTATGGGGTGGGGGCAGCGTGAATTGATTATGCGGGCACAACTGAACTGGTTATATATGTCTCTTCTCATGGCATAATTCGCTTAATAGGTCGGCTGCATTTTGGGTGTCTTGTGTGTTTGATAGCAGCACCTCTGGACCAGTCGCACCACGTGCTTGCACAAGGCACAGGCGGCACCGGCAGCAAGAAGCAACAGGCCCTGGAGGCCAGGCTGGCTAAGCTCATCCCCCCCCACTCCCCCAGTAAGGCAGTGGATGCAGACAGTCTCTCTGTGCCTGCCTCACTGCCCGCCCAGCTGCCCCTGCAGCGGAACCACTCCTGGCTGGGGAGGTGGGGGGGGGAAGCATTGGGAGACCATGCTTGTCTATGGCCGCTCGGCTGAGCACCAGGTAAGGCAGCCAAGGGGTGGCAAGCCGGGGGGGCAGGGAGAAGCATGGGGATGCCATGCTTCTCCATGGCTGCTCGGAGGGGTGGAGAATGGGAATCCTTCCTGTCCAAAGGCAGTAAACATTATGTAAATTTACACAAATGCATAATTAGGTGAGACCTAATTTTGCAAATTAGGCCCCACATCAAGACTTTGCAAATGGCCTCACAAACCCTGGGGCTGGCCCTGACAGTCAGTTCTGGAAAAGGCAAACAGAGACATGGAGCGCAATCCAGCTATGCGCCAGCGCCAGAGGAAACAGCGCCAGCAGGTGGCACTGGGACCCCAGTGGCCATAGCACCACAACCAGTTCCACTCCCGGACGGAAGAGGGAGGTGGAGCAATGGAGCAGAGCTGCAGGAAGAGGGGGCAGGCAGGGATTGCCTAGATTTCCTGGAGCCACTGCACCCTCGCCCGCCTGCCCCCCCAAACCCCACAGCGAGAGCCCCGCCTAGTTCCACGTATGACCCGGCTCCCATCCCAGCACCGCAGCACATGGAGCAGCAGGGGAGGGGCAGGGCCTCGTGAAGGACTATCCAGGGCTCTCATGGTCTGGGTGTTTTGGGGGTTGGCTGAGCGGGCATGCAGCAGCTCCAGGGATTGCAGGCGATCCCCGCCTGCTTCCCTATGGCGGTGCCTGCCGTAATCCTGCTCTGTGCAGGAGTGAGCGCAGGCGCAGCAGGGCCGACTGCTGTGGGGGGACCAGTGGGGGGGCCACTGCCACAGTGGGACTCATCCACAGGCCATGCTCCCCGTTGCAACGCCAGCGGAGAGGGTGTGGCCACCTCGGTGTCGGAGGGGGTGTGGCCACCGAGCCAGTGGAGCACAGAGTCTGCCTCTGCCCACACACTCGCCCCTCCATCCGCTTGGGATTCTGGCACAGGGCTTAACTGAATCACGGTCAAGTGTTATAGATTTTGACATTTTTAACATACCCTTTACTATGTTCTCACACATGCTTCACAACAACAATGAGGGTTTCTTAAGAAAGGGTACATAAAAGTATACATGATCTATTTTGGAAAACTTTCAGGATATTTATTTTATTTACTTTTCTATTTTATTTATTTAGATTTATATCCCGTCCCATCCCGAGGCTCAGGGTGGCTTACAGTAAATGCATAAAATACAAATATAAAATACATAATTAAAACCCTACAAAACTAAAAACACCGCCCTCGCCACCCTCATCCCCAATCTATCCCTGATCACTGAATTTCTGGCCAAATAAATAGGTCTTACACTGCCTTTGGAAGACATTCAAACTAGGGCTCGGGCAAGCATCCAAGGGAAGGGAGTTCCAAAGCTGTGGAGTAGCTACTGAGAATGCCTCTCTGTGGGCCTGGCTCGTACGAAACTGGGCCAATGGTAGAACCTGCAAGACTCTCTTGGCAGATCTTAATGGCTACAAAGGGACATAAGGAGAAAGGCAGTCCTTCAGATATGTAGGTATCCTTCAGATATTTATGAAATGCTAAGGCCTGAGCCTGAAGCGAATCTGGTTCAGCAAACTGGGGAGAAGTGATGGCATAAGCAGAATTCTGTCACCTTTCTGCTCCCTGATCTTGGAGACAGACATGGCTTAGGCTGCGTTCCCATCTGCGGCAGAGGGAGGGGCGAGGGAAGATGCGGCAGCGCAGAGGAGCCGGCTCAGGAAAAGAGCTGGTGCGAATGGGGATCTGCCGTGGCTTCTCTCACACGTCAGGGCAGGATTTTGTCAGATACCATATGCAAGAGAGTTTGTGGGTGTGAGAGAGACAGAAAACAATGGGCGTCTTTAGACATAATGTCAATGGGTGTCTCAATGTGTATTTTGACCTTGATATGAACCGGTGTTTGACCCTGCGTTCACCACCTCGTGCTGCTCTTAGACACACAGCCCATCTTCAGGCAAATCAGTGTTTTCGTCGCCACCCAATCTTAGCATGCAAGCGCTGCCGCCTTGTTCCCAGTGTTGTACCTGCTAACACGCCACACAATATTGTTAGACACGTTGGCCACGTGCTCAGCCGGAACACGCAAATTGTCCTTGTGATGCAATGGTGTTCACATTGTGTGTTCAACAGGGGGCCAAATTGGTGTTGAGATTGTTACGGTGCTTACACACAATGGCCAAACGTGCTATGGGATTTGGACACCCAATCTTTGTTATGTCTAAAAACACCCTTGAGTCACAATTAAACCTTGAGAGTTGGCAACATGGTATATTATTAAGGGACAGATGTGAAAGTGTGTATGTAAGTCACAGAGTGCATTCACACACACATTAAAATGCTGCTTTTCCTAAATGCAGTCAATTTCAAAATGTGCTTAAAGAAACCCATGCACTATTCACACAGGGTTTATTTAAGCGCATTTTGAAACTGACTGCATTTAGGAAAAGCAGCATTTTAATGTACGGGGGGAGGGGGAGGAGCAGCAGAGCAGGAGTGGCGCTAAGAGCTGGGGCAAGTGGGTCAGTGTCATGTCAGTTACACAGCGCCCAGCTTCCCTGGCTCCCAGCGAGGAGCGGAGCTGAGAGCCGGGAAGCTGTGTAACTGTCACTGACATGACACTGACTAGCCCTGACATTCCCATAAGAGGATTTGTGCGGGTCATTGCAAACGTAACGGTAGGTTTTGGCCACTTGCCAATGTGCCTAAAAAACAAACGCAAGCACGGTTAAAGAAGTGCATAGTCTTTCACACATCACAGGGGGAAAGAAAAAAAGCGCTGATCTGCTGAATGTGCTCCCAGTTAAATAACATGTAACAACATGGCATAGGATTGATGTCCCTGGGGTCAGAACACACCTGTAAAAAAAAAAAAAAAGGGGGGGGGAGACTCCTGTGAGAGAGACCGAAATCTCCTTGCTCCACACACACTAATTCTTATCACAGGAATTTCCCGGGGCCGAAGGAGACACTTCAGAGACGGCTAAAAGCCCCAATCCCTCCCCAGTCCCTGATTTACCCAGTAGAGGCTGGCGTCGCTGGGAACGAGGTGCTGTGCACGCGCTAGAGCCCGGCGGGAAGGGGAGAGAGAGAGAGAGAGAGCGCGCGGGACAGAGCGCTGCAGCGATTGGACCAGGCGGCTCCTCGCCGGGCAGGCAACACCCGATTGGATGGGTTGCCACACCCCGAGGAAGGGCGGGGGGGGGCGCGAGGTGAAGCTGAGCAGCAGGCACTTGCTGAGAATAACGGCTCCTCCAGGGGAGCGCGCGGGCACGTTTCAACGGCCCCTCAGAAAGAGACGGGAAAGGGAGGGGCCATGCGGGAAAGAGGCAGCCCCCGCTTGGAGGTTCCCTTGCGATCCCCTGCCTGTCTCGTCTGATGAGCAATGTGAGGGCATGGGGCTAGACTTGGCCCCTCCCAGCTTGTAGCAGTCCCTTGGGGCAGGAGCACCCATTACCTCACCTGAAGCCCTGTCTACTAAAGGCTCTAATTAATGATGTGGGGGCACAGAAAGTTCATGCCCTGCCCTTGCTACAGCTGGGTGCAGCAGTCTATCCCAGTGACACTCTCTGCTGCCAGCCCACAGTCTGTACCATAGCTTCATGCATCTATGTTTGTCATCACACACACACAAATTCTGTCAGAAAAGGGTTTAAGGAAAGAAAACAAACCGTGTGGGTGGGTGTGTTAAATCAGGGCTGGGAAACCTTTCCCCTCCCAGGGTAGAAGTTAAGTTGGCAGGGGTGTTTTAAGGGGTGCGCTCAGCAGAGGGTCCAGATCATAGATCTTGTACCACGGATCGCCCCATAGCCTTGGTGTGTGCCCGCTTCTCTGCTTCCTTCTCATTCCTTCAGCGCTTGGGGATAGAAACTGGATCTAGGGGCCAAATCTAGGAACTGGAAAGGGGGCAAATGAAAACTAAACGTGGACCTGGTTTGGCACTCAGCCCTGAGGTTCCCGTCCCTGTTCTAAAATAATAACAGTCCATTTATTGGACCAACTGCTGTCGGTGGAAATAAGCAAGCTTTGGGGCCACACAGGGCCCTTCCTCAGGCATGCCTGCTTGCTTATCTCCAACAACAACAGTTGGTTCAATAAATTATATCATTCAAAGCACTTTCCTTCCCTCTTTGTCATACGGGGCCAACACAGCAACCACACAATCTCTCTGGATTGTTCTCTTGAGTTGGTGGGGCTGATCGCAAGCCCCACGCACATGCCGCCCTGTGGTTTGCGCACGTGCTGTGGGTAGCGGGTGTGGAGAGTCTTGTCTGAAAATACCCATTTCAGAGCAAGCTTTAGGGCCACACAAGGCACTTCCTGAGGAAGGGCCCTGTGTGGCCCCAAAGCTTGCTTATTTCCACCAACAGCAGTTGGTCTAATAAATATCATTCAAACCACTTTGCTTCCCTCTCTGTCACTTGCGATCAACACAGCAACCACACAGTTCTCTGGAGTCGGTGGCGCTGATCCCAAGCCCCACGCACATGCCGCCGTGTGGTTTGTGCGCATGCTGTAGTAGGCTCCATGGCGGGTGTGCACCGGTCCAGATTTGGGATCAGCTCCACTATCTCTACATTTTCAAAAATCATGAGATTGGGTAAGAGGTTAAAACATAATTCAGTTTGCCTTATTTTTTGTTAGTTTGTGTGTGTGTGTTTAGCTGTGAGGTTAAACTATAATCCCATTTTCATACCATTCTCTGCCACTATAGTGATGGGGGGCGGGGAATTAAAAGATGAGACTCTTAAAATGTTAGGCTTTAAGAAACCTCTAAAATGGGCATTTTCAGACAAGACACTCTCCACCCACTACACGTGTTTATGGGTGCCTTGAAACATGTATAGTGGGTGGGAAGTGTCTTGTCTGAAAACACCCATAATGCAAACTGACATTTCAAGCTCCCTAATGAGTTCTCATGCACAGTGTTAAACAGAAGTAACAAATGTGATGTAATTATATTGGTGAAACTATTCCATTTCTGTACTGTTGTCACTGCAGTCCAAAATGGGAGTAGTTTCTCTTCAGTTTCCCCCTAATGGACATGGTACAACATAGCCACTTAAACAATGAAAGTTGTTTTTTACAACAACTGTAGTGTGAAAAAACAAAGGGGATATGTACTCCTAATTCTTTATAAGCTCTTGGGCAGGGACCGTGTCTATCTTATTCTCTGTAAAGCACTGATGCTATATAAACGCTTATAATAATAATAACAAGTATCTGTTCTTAGGAACCAGCCTTCTATTGTTACTCTATTAATAGAGGTAAACCATCACTGTGCAACTTCATCAAATACTTTAATCATTATGGGTAGTTTCAGATGTGACACCCCCGCCCACACTTACTCCAGCGTGGCCATGGGCCACGCAATCTGCTCCTGCCCTGCCAGATGTTCACCACGGGCAGGAGCACAAGTTACCCTGGCTGGGCTCCCAGCCAGCGCACATACCATGTTAACCCCTGCCACGGTCCAGGGTAGGCGTCCCCGCATCGTGATAGAGTGGGCCATCACGTCTAGTGGACCGCTCCACCTAAACCCAGCCCGTGGCCAGAGCAGTTCTGGGCGGGTGTAGCAGCCTCATAGGCCGTCGTACCCGCCTGTCAAGGAGGAGGCAGGGGCCATGCTGAGGAGCATGGGAATGGGGGCATGCAAACCCCTCTCCCCGGCCGCCGAAGCATTGGTTCAGCGACCGGGCAAACTCCCTATCCGGGGTGAGGGAGCTCATCCCGGGACGTGACGGCTTCTCAGCCGTCAAATTTGAAAATACCTTATGATAATAAAACCACTCCAAGGTGGGATGCTATGTTTCACAGGTGGTTATTAAACCACCTGTGAAACATAGCATCCCACCTTGGAGTGGTTTTATTATCATAAGGTATTTTCAAATTTGACGGCTGCATGATGCACGGAAGTTATAGCTTTTAGCTAACCATTACATCACTATAGGTTGAATCTATATATGGCTGCAGTCTTACCTCAGGATTTTAGAAAACGTTTATGAGAAATGAAGTATGATAGGGCTTAAATGTCAGGGGGGGAAAGAAAAGAAAGAGATACATTTCTGGACATGTATTAAAAAAATACAGACCACAGTCCTCAAACTATTTACTTCCAAGTATTTCCATTGTAGTTTAGCTTTATTTTGGTGCTAGACACTAAATAGAAGAGAGAGTTTTATGAAAGAAAATGGCATGAGTAAGAAAATTTAAAAGATAAAACCATGTTTTAGTATGTTGAGAGAAACCATGTCTTAGTGTGCATACAAAAGTCTCTTTAGTTTAGAAAAAATGTTTTATTGCACTAAATAAAGACACTAAATGAAGCATTGTACTAAATGAAAACGTATGTGTACCCAGCCCTTGGAAACAACCATTACTGTTCTCCATCCAAAAACTCCATGAGAAAACCAGCAATTATGAAATCTGAAACAGAACATATTTAGGCACAGTCCTACAGCTTTTGCATAAGTAAACCCAGGGACCGCAATAGAATTTTATTCACATAATCAAATAATGTAAAGTCTCTTATTTCCTAATACATTTCTAACTTTAAAAAAAAAAAAAAACCTTTATTTTGAAGTGCAAGCTTAAATTAGAAAGAAGGAAATAGTGAGGAGTATCATGATGGGTAATGAGCTGTATATTTATTACGGGAGGATGAGTAATGGAATAGTGAAATTTGTTGGCACAAAAATCAAGGGTAGGAAAATTGTGTGGAATTCCAGAAGAAACTAAAGGTGCTATCAAACAAGACAATAGCCCACTGGAGTCCGTGTTTGGTTCGTGCAGCCCCCAATCACATGTTTAGCGTATCCAGCCTAATAAATGGGCAGCCCCCTGTCTGTATTTCATGTGCTTAGGCTAACTTCCACCAGTGGCGCTAGAGATCGCCCTCCCCGTCTCTCAGCTGGTCAAGCACACTAGGGCAGGACACTATGGGCTGGCGGGCCTATATGCCAGCGAGGCTCTAGGTGAACCTAATTAATGAGACATGGACACGTGGGCACCCATTAGCCCTGATTGGTCCACATGGCGGGCCCACAATGTCCCTGGACTCCGCTGTGAGTCGGCTCTGTGGTGACCACATAGAGCCACGTGACATACACCTAACAGATAGGCATGTGGGAACATGCCCGGTGAAGGCTAATGTGGGCTATCATCTCATTTGATTCCACCCTATGAAAACTAGGTAACGGCAATAAGGGGTCCAATAAAGTGCAGTGTGAAGTAGTGTGATACTGCATGTGAAAAGAACTCATAAGCACTGAGGGGTTTGAAATTGTAATGTAATGTTACTCCACTTGCAGTCCCCAACTTATACTGGAAGCCCTTTGGAAAGATACGTTTAGCCAAATACATTTAGGGAGCCTAGTACAGTAGTAACTGTAGGGAATTTAATTAGCCTGTATAGTGGAGATCAGACTAGATATGGTTGGTTTGGACCTTTTTAAAAAAAACAACCTAGGTATAATTCTAGGCTGCATGTTGAATACATTTTGGCATATACTACTGGAAAAATTAAGATGTTAGCTCCATTAAAAATGAATATCAAAGAACGGAATATGGAAGCTATTCTATGTTTATACCATACAGAAAGGGTGGGAGGGTGCTTACATCTTACCCTTTCCACCATCAACTGTGCGCCTGGCAGAATCTGGCCCCAAGGTCATTAAAGTCAATAGTAACTGAGCTATTAGAAGCTATATGGAGCTTAGAGAATAAGGATCAAAGAAATATTTTAAAAGTATTGTAAAGCCTTCAGAATTAGAATTTTAGTACAGTATCACTCTATATGTGTAAGTTTGAGAAAATTTACACAGGTTAGGAGCCTCTTGTAGCGTGTGTGTGTAATAATTATTTGACTTTTATAACTGTCATGCATTTTAACAAATACTGTAAACAGAATACAATAAAAGGTTTCCTTGAGTCATCTTTTCTGTCTCTTGGAGAGATGAATGTAATAATATACATTTTCTAAGAACAAAGAAGATTAATGCATACTGCAAACTTCCAAAACATCAATATAATGAATATTTAGCACAGCTAATTCTTTGTTTAATACTTAATAATTTAATAATTAAATTTTGAGGCAAGAGATTAAAAATATAAAAAACTACTAATAAGAAAACAATTAAGTCCATTCTCTAGCCAATCTACTGATGAAGCTACAGAGCAGGATAGATTAGACTTCCTTGCACTTTTAAGAGAACTTCTTCATGAAGCGCAATTTCAGATACGTGATGGTAAGGAAAATTATTATCATGGATGCAAGAGCCACATGATTCTGCCAAAGGCCCCAAGAGGTTGCTTCAATTCCTTGGTTTTTCAAGTATTGTTCTCCTGTACACCTAAAAATTAATGGAGAGATTAATTAACTTTAGAATCATAAAATAAAATTCCAAATAAGTGCCAGTCCAATTAATAGAGAAACAGCCTTAGTCACAATTATAGCACTGGAAAGCACCAAAGTTCTCTATCACATAAGTGTAAGCATTCATCTCAGCTATCAGGGTCCTAGTTAAATGGGGCTTAGCAATGGTTTTCCAGTATTGCTAACCTGAAAATAAGATGGCATCCTCTCAATTACTTTTCAATTTCTAATTTTGTTTTTCACACAGTATGGTTGCTTTGTAGTAGGAGTATTTGCATAGAATTTTACAACGTTACTTTATATGCTGTTTTATATTTTTTGTTTGAATGGATCTAGGAGCCAATGCTGCATGATGTGAAGACTGTAGCCTGATCCAGTGCAGTGGTTAATCACATGCTTAAGCACTAATAGCACATTGATGATCAGGGTTACTTGTGTATCTCAGGTTAAACATGTGCTTGTTGCTTTCCTGGATTGGGCTAGAGTGTTCAACATCTTGCCTGATCAAACTGATAATGAAGGAGGGAAATCCAAAATGACAAAGGCATATCAATGCAGGCAGTGCCACTTACTAACCCTAAGGCCGTTAATACATGGATGTTGGGGGGAGGGAAGAGCATTTTGGCATGTTGGGTGGAGGTGGGTGTGTGCCTGCTTACACGGATACACCCACGGAGCCTCCTACATTTTACCAGAGGGCTCTGTGGGTGTGCGCCGGGCACACACACGCACAAACACCTACTGCCCATGGTGCTTACAAGAGCGCACACCCGGCACACACCCATCCCCCCACCCCCCACCGGCCGTGTACATGGACTGCCCCCCCGCCGCCACACACCTGCCAAACACCAAGCGGGGGTCGGCATCCATGTAAAAACGCCCTTAAAAATCAATTAACAGATGTTGTGACGGGATTCAATATAATACAAACCAAATACTTACGGCTGTAACTGGCTAACCTCCATGCAATTTGGATCACCCCAACTTGCATTAGTGCTGCTACTACAAAATTCTAGACCAGTAAATTCATTCACTTGCAAAGCCTTGAAAAGCAGAAAAAAATGAAGGATTAAATATATGAAGGGATGTTAAACCAATGTAGGTCGCCTTTACACAGCCCCCGCAGAGTGGTGGTGGTGGGGTCTGTGGGCACGTCAGTGCGTGCGCGGTGGGTGGGTGGGAAGTACACAGTCGCACATGCATCCCCACGCACCCCCACTCATCCCCATGCACAGAGCAACCACCGTTTTTCCCGGTTGCTCCATGCATGGAGATGCGTGTTAGGCGGGAACGTGTACACACCCCCACTTACCGCGTGCGCCTGCACCATGTCCTTCACATGGACCTCTCCCACAGATCTCTGCGTGTTCATGAGTGGGAGAGCCCTGTGTAAAAGGGGCCTATGTCTTGATTCACTTACGGAAAAAAAAAATGATTTCTAAGAAAAATATAGCAGAGTTGCTAATACTTTACCGGGTCTCCTCCCACCATACACATCTGCTGATATTTTTATTTGGGTTACTCTGTTTAGTTTGAAAGAAAGCAGTTCTCACTGCCCTCTATTGTACTAGGTTTTTTTGTTTTGTTTCATATTAGTTGGTTTT
This sequence comes from Sphenodon punctatus, assembly GCA_003113815.1. Taxonomy (NCBI): domain Eukaryota; kingdom Metazoa; phylum Chordata; class Lepidosauria; order Sphenodontia; family Sphenodontidae; genus Sphenodon; species Sphenodon punctatus. Next base: position 4,801,829 of record QEPC01010959.1, on the reverse strand, counting down.
CCAAAATGCTAACTTCCTGCCTTTCTATTTTTTTTGGTGGTTGTCATTTTGTGCCCAGAAAATCTGATCCTTTCAATTATTGTACCAAATTTGCTTTTCACTTTAGACATAATACAAGTAGATGCATATCTCCATAGCCATAAAAATCAAGAAGAATGCAAGTCCAGTACTGTAAGCAATCTAAGTCTGTAGTTTGTTCACCACCTCAGCTAACAGGAGATAAGAAACACAGCAACATTTCAGTCAGAGAGATATTAATTATTATTATTATTATAAGCATTTATATAGCGCCAGCAATGTACCTGGCGCTTACAAAAAATAAGATAGACATGGTCCCTGCTCGAGAGCTTGCAATCCTAAAGACAGGGGGAGGGGAGACAGGGAAGGGGAAAACAGAGGGAGAGACAAGGGATGCGACATTCATGAGAATGTGAAAGCTCAGGTACACGTTCTTGGCTTGGTTACAGTAAATTGGAAGTTTGCAGATAACAGGTGGATGATAATCCTGAGTGGGGATGCTTAGCAGGAGTTTGGAAGGGCGGAGCGGAACAGGTGGGTTTTGAGGAGGGACTTGAAGGTGTGGAGGGTGGGGGCCAGGTGGTCAAGGGCAGGGAGGGAGTTCCAGGCATGTGGGGCAGCAAGGGAGAAGGGACAAAGGTGGCTGGGGAAACAGGGGAGGCATGGGAGGGTGAGGGAGGGGATGGAAGAGGATCTGAGTGCTCGAGCAGGGGTTTGGAGGGAGATCAGGGCAGAGAGGTAGGGGGAAGCGTGCTTGTGAAGGGCTTTGTAGATGAAGACGAGAAGCTTATGCAAAATACGCTCGAGAAGAGGGAGCCAGTTGAGAGAGGAGAGGAGAGGCTGCACGTGGTCAAAGCGACAGGCTAGGTGGATGATCCTGGCAGCAGAGTTTTGAACAGAGATAAGGGGAGAAAGGTGGGAGCGGAGAAGGCCAGCAAGAAGGAGGTTACAATAGTCGAGGCGTGAAATGACCAGGGCATGGATGAGAGTTTTGGTAGAAGAGACAGAGAGAAAAGGGCGGAACTTGGCAATGTTGTGGAGGGACAAGCGGCAGGATTTGGCCACGGAGTCAATGTAGGATTTGAAGGTGAGGTGCAAGTCGAAGATGAAGCCCAAGCTGCGAGCTTGGGGGACAGGGAGGATGGAGATCCTATCAATGGCAACTGACAGGGAAGAGGAAGGACTGGGAGGGAAGATCAGGAGTTCAGTTTGAGTTGGCGTTGAGACATCCAGGCGGAGATATCGGAGAGACAGTTGCTGAGATGAGCTTGAACAGAGGGGGAGAGGGAAGGAGTGGAGAGATAGAGTTGAGTGTCGTCAGCGTATAGGTGGTATTGGAAGTCGTGGGAGGCAATCAGTTTGCCTAGAGATAGGGTGTAGCTAGAGAAGAGGAGTGGGCCAAGGA
>QEPC01010959.1:4761567-4799761 GCA_003113815.1 Sphenodon punctatus | reverse complement strand
TGGGGCTTTAAGTTTTTACATTGCAGCCATTTTTAAATGGCTGCAATGTAAAAAAATCCGGTACCCGGACCGGATTTACCGGGTCGAATCCGATAATGCCGGTACGCCCGGTACCGGCATTATCGGATACCGGATTTACCGGTTTTCCCGCCCCTAGTCAACAGTGTCAGAGGCAGCAGAGAGATCAAGGAGGACAAGAATAGAGTAAAGGTGGTTGGATTTAGCCACAAGAAGATAGTTGGTGATCTTCGCAAGAGCAGTTTCAGTGGAGTGAAAAGGGCAGAAGCCAGATTGGAGGGGGTCAAGGGAGGAATTGGCGGAGAGGAGGTGGAGGCAACGAGAGTAGACAACCCGTTCAAGGAGCTTGGAAGCAAAAGGGAGGAGTGAGACAGGACGGTAATTAGAGGGTGCAGAGGGATCCAGAGTGCACTTTTTGAGGATGGGGGAGACAGTGGTGTGTTTAAAGGCAGAGGGGGCCTGTTTAAAGGCAGATATATTGTGACATGCAATTATTTAAATACCTGCACCTCTCGCATCCAAGTTATTAGTACATCAAAGACTAGTATCTCTGCACACGTGTATCCATAGGCCCCATATAGCACCAGTGATGTACCTAGCAGGCACTGTACAATCAGTAGTTATAGACAAGTCCCTACCCCAAAGGGCTTACAATCTAGGAGAGACAAGGGAGAGGAACATCGGGAGAACAAGGATACATTCATGAGGTTGAAAAAATGCAGGTGCACGTTCTTAACTTAGTTATAGAGAAGAGATTCTGAGGGAGGGAAGGATGAGGATGCAAATTCACTCATGACAAACCTTTTGACTCACGACCAGGGAAAGCCTGACAGAAGAGGTAGGTTTTCAGGAGGGATTTGAAAATTAGGAGGGTGGGAGCAGAACAAACGTATCCAGAAAGGAAGTTCCAGGCATGGGGGGCAGCAAGAAAGAAGGGGCGAAGACGTTTAAAGGAGCAGGGGAGTCACAAGCAGGTGAGGGTGGGGGCAGAGGAGGAGCAAAGCTCCCGGGCAGGAACGTGACAGGATACAGAGTGGGGAGAGAGAGGCGGGAGCAACGTTATGAAGAGCCTTGAAGGTGAAGACCAGGAGCTTGTGTTGAACGTGTTCCTGTAGAGGGAGCCAGTGTAGGGCGGAGAGGAGGGGCTGAACGTGGTCAAAGCAGCAGGCGAGGTGGATGAGCTCTGCTGCCAAAGTATCATAAAAGCACAAGACAAGCTATATCCCTCACATGGTGTGATGTCTCTCCATGCACTAGTAGGTGTATTATGCAGGGCTGTTGATGCAACTGAGCTGTTTTGCTTTGGTAGTTTTTCAGTGACTTACACTAGTGCACATTAACTCATTTATGAAACTTGGAATTATTTCTCCACAGTCGCAGACTGCCATGTACCTTTTTGCCAAATGCTTATGAACACAACACACAGGAAAATGCATCACTTACTGTCATTCCATATCGAGGAATGCTAAAATACTGGAGCCAGGCAAGCCAAGGCAGGATGCTTGTAAGATTCACCAGCAATCCAGAGAAAATCTACAAACAACAGAGACATAATTAAAAACCTAATTCCCATTTTAATAGGATTTTATTTCAAAACAGACTCACTCATGCTAAGAGATGCTAATTGAGCATGCACAATTCCCATTAGCAGGAACCAATGTGCACTGCACTGCATTTTCCACATAGATGGTAATGATGAAAATACAGTCAACATAAATTGTGTCCAGTAACATGAGTCCCAAATCACTGAGCATTATGGGGGTGTGCATGTTGTTTTCGTTATTACAATAACGATAATGAGAATTGTCATTTTCATTTTCATTATTGCAGTAACAAAAATGACAACTGAGAATAATGGTAATGATAATGGTAACTATACCGATATAAAAAATACCAAAAATGATTAAAACAATCAAAAGAGCCCTTGAGAAATTCATCACTATTGTCTAATCCACAGCCTTGAGCTGAATGTCGATAAGACCAAAGTTATGGTTTTGGGTGCCAGGCACCACTCCTATATCTGGCAGATGGGGGCAGGGAAAGTGGCCTCCGTGGACTCCTTCAATTATCTGGCTGTCTTTTTTACTTCTAGAGGCACCTGACATCTCCATCTGCAGACTAGGGCAGCCAAGGCTACAAGAGAAATTAAGGCTGTTGCTAGAGCTTTTTGCGCTTTCAGGGGACTTCCCATGTCCTCATGCCTGAAAGTTTATCAGGCTAAGATCCCACCATCCTTATTGTTTGGGGCAGAGCTGGTTCCATTTCCCAATATTCTCATCCTTGAGCACGTCAAGAACCGATTCCTTCGGCGTCTCCTGAGGGTGGGCCCTAGTGTCCCAGAAGCCGTTGCGAAGCTGGAAATGGGGACCATGTCCATCAAACCACGAGGTAGGGGGGCGTTCCTGAGGTTTTGGTTACGTCTTTTGACGTCTGAGTCTGCACTTCCTGTGTTATGTCTCAGGGAGGTGCTATTGTATGAGGGGCCAAGGGCTTATCCCTGGCTGCTTTACTTGGGTCACTTGATAAGCGATCTGGGGTACTCTTGTGAATATCAAATCTTAAGTCCTTGGGAGAATTCAAGACATTGATGTGCAAGAGGATATGGGAGTTGTGCGCCAATGGAGGGTGGCCCCCTATTTGGCGCAAATAAAGTTGTCCCCGTCCCTTGAACCCTATTTAGATCTATTAGATAATCCCAACCTCAGAAGATTCTACACACTGCTCCGTTTCCAAATGCTTTGGTTGGCAGATGTGGAGGGTAGATCAAGCAAACCCCTCCCACCACACGAATTTGCCCCTGCAGCATTAGTAAAATCGAATCATCTGAACACTTTGTGTTAAGGTGCCCATTTTACCGGAACCTGCCGACTTGGCTAGCCCCACTATTCCCTAAGGGTTACTCCCCTTCCCCAGAGGGCTCCTTTGTTTGGCTTCTTTCTCTGCCACACAGGGAGGCCATGGTGGCACTGACCATGTACATTTCGCTGGCACTTAAGAGGCCGTATTAAGGAGCACCAAAAACAAATTAAGACACCTTCCAACAGCCCAGTTGATTTTCCTTCCTTGCCTGAACTATGAGGTGTATGATCGTGCTCTGCTGTTTCTTTGCTAGCTATATTGCTATATGCTTTCCCCATATATCATCTTGTACTCCCTTGAGTGTATGGCGGCCTTGATGTTTGCTTTCACCTGTGTATTATCAGGAAGATTTTGGGAATTTCACTACTTTGATGTATTTAGTGGACAACCATTTTGTTCAGTTTTGCCCATTTGTGGTCAAATTTATAATCTTATAATTTTATTATTTTATCTTATATGTTGGTTGCTAGTTTTGTTGTGGTTTGTCTTGGGTCATGACGCAAGTCCGCACCCGTATTAATACATTGAAAATTGAATTGATTAAAACGATAACCAGAAACAAAAACGACAATGTCGTTATCATTGTTATTATTATTAGTGCTGTGGCAGTTGGGTTTTGGAGGGAAAATGTAGAGAGGGGAGGAGGGAGAAGACATCTCGGAGTCTTAACAGGGTTGAACTCTTGAACTGTGCCTGTGTTGGGAGGGGTGAGTAGGAATGGGCAAACAGAACACCGTTTGGATGTTCGGTCGTTCGGTTCGAAACCCGAGTTCGGGTTCGATGGTTCGGTTCAGCCGAGTTGAGTTTGGCTGAACTTGGCCGAACATTCAAAACCAGCGAAACCAAAATGAAATCGAAACCAAAACCGAATTTTTGGCCCTGGAAGGACATTTTTCCTGCCCCTGAACTCATCCCAACTCATCCCAACACGACCTAACTGTTCGAGAGTTTGGTTCGGACGTTCGGTTCAGATGTCCGAACAGATCGAGTTCAGTGTGAACTCTGAAAATCCGAACCGCGTTTGCCCATCCCTAGGGGTGAGCAGCTGAGCAGCATCTGATTAATGTATCCCTGGCCAATGAGCAGCACAAGCAGGCCCCAGCAGTCTCATGGGACTCTGTGATTGCTCAATGCCTGCTGCCTCCCACAACCAATCAAGGGGGCGCTGGGGAGGGCACTGCAACCCTTTATAATGGGAGGGCCAGGTTTTTTCTCTCCATTGTGTGAGAGCTCTGCTTGTCAGGTTGCGTTTACAGAACTGTGGTGCTTGCACATAAAAAATCCTCCCTAGCCCTCATTGTATTATTTATTTCTTTATTAGGTATTCCCACCAATATCTTCCTTTCTCATACCCTACATTTTACCTTCTCCCTTTCCCTGCCCTTCTCCCCCATGTACATTATATATAGATAGGTATTATTGATTATATATACATATATATTATAGACATATAGATTAGATTAGAATAGTTATATAGATAATTGATTAGATAATAGATAGTTTTCCTTTCCCCTTCCCCTGTCTCCCTTAGATTTAGATAAATATCAGTTGTGCACAGGAATCAATAACGATATCAATACCAAAAATAAAATCTTTGTTTGAAATGGTACCAATATCAGTAATGATATCAATAATGAATATCGATACTGATAATGAAAACGATATCAAAAATACCAAAAAGGATAACAACAAAAACGACATTGGGTATTTTCAGACATTACGAGATCACGCTCAGCCACGGGGAATTCCCACATGGTGATCGTGGTCTCGTCACGTCTGTTGGGAGGGAACGGAAGCTCCTCGTCAGATATTCACCCCCGTGAATCACGGGGGGGAAATCACATTGACCACGCAAACGGAGGTCCTGCCCAGACCATCTCCGCTTGCATGTTCAATGTGATTCCCCCAACCACGGCCCGGAATCAGCGGCGGGATTCCAGGCCATGGTCAATTCCCCAGGGGGGCACTGCGGCTGCATTGGCCACTGTGCCCGCCCGTCTCCCAAGAGGGCTAGCGGCCTAGGGAGCGTGAGGGGGGCGGAGCTGTGTGGCCGCACGTTGAGCCACACAGCCCCGCCCCCTCCCTGATTCCCCGCCGGGACGTGCCGGTTTGATCCCGGCGGAGGATCAATGGGTGATTCCATGACGGGGTCAATACAGGCCCCGTCACGTCTGAAAATACCCACTGTCAATAATGATAACAAAAATGACATTTTTGAATAACGAAAACGAAAAACGAAAACGACATGGGAGCCTGGTGCACAGCCCTAGTAATAATGAGGGGTTTATATCCTTCACAGTGTACAAGTAACATCTATTCAGGAGCTGGTTTATCATATTTGTACTTCAGAAAACAGTCTCAATACCATAGACTCATAGGGTAAGACTAAGGGTTATCTAGTCTAACCCCCTGAATTGAAGCAGGATTTCCCACACCTAAACTACCTTAAAAGATGAACCACGAACTGAAAAATAGAGCCTATTATAAAATCTGTCACAAGTGGAGAACAGGAGTGACCAGAGCACACCAATGCCTGAAATAACAGTGGGCAATTTTGTAAAATATATCCAGATGGCTCAAACAAGAGAGCCACAGCTGCACATTGCAGGGGAAAGGGGGAGAAATCAGAGTTAACTGCTAATTATCTGACCTGGAAGAAAATTCTTCCCTGATACCAAAATTCAGGCCTCCAGCATAAAATTGAGGTCCTCAAATAACAAGTTTTTCTCTCTCGTTTTTAAATATTTTTCTCTTTTGTTTTGAATTTGTTTTGAAATATAAGATTTCAAATACTTGCTGTTCTCCAGCCCCTTTCTTTCTTGGTGAAAACTAGGTAAAAAGTGCAGCAAATGGGCACTTCTGAAGAGCTGTAAGGGGAGTATCAGTAATGGGGAGGAGAATGTTTTAAAGTAGTTGTGGAACCATGGTCAAGCGGTGGCCTTCTCCTCTGAGGAGAGTTGAGCATGCGCTCACCCACCTTGCTCATTAACTATGGGTGTTAACAAGCGTGACAGTGGCCCACTGAGGCCCACTTTGGCCTACAAGCCACCGGTAAGTTTGTTTGTACCCCAACAGATATTCGTCCAGAATTGCTCCTGTGCGTGTCGGCAGCGAGCCTGGGTTGTGATCCTGGGGACCTCCAGGGTCACAGTCTGGACTACTGTCCACCTGATGGGACCCACAGCGGGCTATAACGTTTTATGGCCCACCATAACCTGGCCTGGATGAGGTTCAATATGGCTGGCTGCCCTGTTTTTTTCATCAGCCCCTTTTTAAATTAGTTGGATTTGTTGCTTCTGGGAATTAGTACAGTAGAAGTTAGAAACTGTGTCCTAACTGAAACACAAGATGAAATCATCCCAGCCTCAGGATAATTTCTGAATCGGGTGTGAATTTGATGGCTTTAGTTCAATTATATGATGATGGGACAAACTGGAGCAATCCATTTCAGCATCATTTTGTAGAGTTCAAATTCAGAAATGAAAGTGGATCTGAATTCCACAGTTGTTTGGTTCGTTTCTACATACATATACTACTCACAATCATAAAAACAAATGCGATGGTCAGGAGTAAGTTAGCTACAGCCACGACACTCTGTCCAGCTGCAATAGCTAGTGCCATAGAAGTGGCCGTGTAGGATACCATCATAAGTGTTAACATCATTATAAAGAAGGCATCGGCTGTTGGCTTCAAACCTTAGAGATTAAAAAAAAAAAAGATGTTAGTGTAATTTTGTGAGAGACTGTACCATAGTATTAATACATACTACTATAATCAATAAAATTGTCCCCTCTTACGACTTGTTAAACTGGCATCCCTGCCTTGCTGAGCCAGGGTCCACTGGCTGGCTACCATTCTCATAGGGTGTTAACAAACGAGACGTTAGCCCTCATTAGCCCACACCGGGTGGTGTTCACCTGCTCGTCTATCAGATGTCTCCCCTACCGGCCACATGGCCGCCACCCACCAACCCCACAGCCCCACTCATGGCAGGATCTCAAAGAACATGGAGCCTGCCATGTGGGCCAATGCTGCTGAATCCAGGCTGATGCCTGCCCACGTGTCTACGGCCCATCAATTAGGTTACATGCAGCCTCGCCTGCGTGCTGGCTTGTCAGCACCATAGAGTCGCAGGTGAAAAGCCTAGTGCTTTCTGTAGAGCGATCATTTCCTTGTCCTGCCCCTCTCCCCCCCCCCCCCCTCACTCTACATCTGCCTTAAAAGTCCAATGCATGCCAAATTCAAACTTGCATTGTCCCAGCTTGTCCTGGTTTGCAGCTCGTGCCCAATACACTCCCTTTCACAAGCCATTTCATATACTTTTTAAAGTGAATGAACATGGCTCCGAACGACAGTCAGCCAGCTATGGTAAGTTACTGCATCTGGCATGGGACTGCCTTTACACAGCTGCATGGTTATTACTTTCTAATTATATGGGAGTGTTCCCTTTACTGTGTTCACATGCAACTACCAGCACTTCCACCTCCACTACCTCCAGTGTTCCACAGGCACGCCCCATAAAAAGGTCTTCATCACTCTGTGGGGGGAGTAGAGTGTACAGGACAAGCCGGTGAAATGCTATCAGAATGAGGCAGTGTTCCACGAGATCTCCCTCCAATACAAATGGTGCAGCGAGGATACCACAGGGATGTGAGCCAGTGCCAGCAGCAGGCCAAGGGCTTGTGCAGGGGGGTACCAGGAGATCAGGGACAACTTCACCTCTGGCCATGGGAGGCAAACATCCCCCTATTACGAGCTCCTTGATCGGTTCCTCTGCCTTGATAGAGCCATTGTGACATCCTGCCTCTACGGCTGTACCTTTGCCAGGGGCCAGAAGCGGGTGGATACAACTCCCCCACTGCCTGTTTCCACTGCAACCACTTCAGCTCCACCCACGCAAGCCATAACCACCAGCTCTGTGCCCATCCCCACCTCGGAGCCAGCAAGTGTTGAGGAGGACACAAGCACTGTGACTGTCTCCAGAGCCGGCCTCTGTTTGAGGAGCCACCAGAGGTGCTTGTGGAGGGAACGGAGGTCCTGGAGGCCATGTTTATAGAGAAGGAGAAGGAGAAGTTAATGCACCTGGAGGAAGAGCTACGTTTCCACTCCTGCTTGATAAAGACTTCCATTTACTGCTTTCTAATTATGTGTTGTTGTTTCTTTGCTGTGTTCATAGGTGGCCAGGAGAGCACTGGGGAGCAGCAGCAGCAGCGGACGTGAACGGTACGTGTGGGACGTGGGCGGGAAGACACCCCGGTAGCCCGCAGGCTGGAAGGGGGAGAGGCACCATGAAGGGATGGCAGACTTGGGGGATGGAAGCTAAAATGGCGGGTGTGGAGGGAAGGGGCGAGGGTACTAATGGTGGTATTTCACTTCTCTACAATGATCGCAGAAAGAGAACCTCGTGCCGCCCGCTCCAATTCCATTGCAGCAACCTCCCTGGCAGCAACATATCCCGGGTGATCATTCCTACTTCCCTTAACGCGGGTGGAAATGGCAGCCATTACATTGGGTGGGAAGAATGGGCAGAGGGTGAAGCACTGGGGTGATGTGGGGTGATCTGAAGTAATGGCTTTCCCTGTTGCCTTGCTACAGGTCTGCCACTGAACCAGAACCCCCCTGCCGCAAGCGCCCAGCAGAACCACAACCAACGGTGCAGGGAGGATTTGCCAAGGGAGCTGCTTGGGGAGACCATGTAACTGGCAGATGAGATCCGGGAAGCCATTCAGGGCAGCTTGTGCAGCAAGAAAGCAAGGCCTTTGCTGCCGAAGTCCACCTGGACCGCCGGTGGAAGGACAGGCACCACCTCTGGTGGCAGGTGGAGCGTTCAGACAGTGTGGTGGAGAAGAGGAGCAAGGAGATAAGAGATTTGTTGTCCCAGTCTTTGCAGATCCAGAGCTCCGTTAGCTGCTCCATTAGGAGAGGCCATAAGTCAACTTTCTGCAGTTCACTCTGCCCCAACTGAATCCTGACCAATCGCCTTGGTTTCTCCAGCATTCAACCCCCCCAGGGAAACCACCCGAGCCCTCTCTGCCCTGCGCTTGAGCAGGTCAACCAGCCATCGTCCAGCCACCTGTCTTCCTCAACCTCCATAGGTGGATCCACAGAAGGATGGGGATAACGTAGCCCAGGCCCCACCATTACCCCTACCCAAGCAAACACACCCAGCTGCACCAAAAAGGGGAAAGTGTAGGAAGATATTTTTTTAGAAAAAAAATATTTTTTAAAAAAAAAAAAAATACAGTTGGCACTTTACGGTAGAGTTCATATAAAGTTAAATAAAACTTAAATTAATATTTTCCTTGTTTAATAAAGCTGTTATATTTTTTTCTCAATCCGTAGCTTCCGTGCTTATTCTGGGAAAGGCGGGAAGCTTGAGTGAGTGGGAAGGTGTGGCATTGCAGGGATTGGAAGGGGGTGCACCAAAAATGGGGTGGGGAGTCCTTTTGCGGTGCCCTTGCACATGAGGGCAGTGGGGCAGAAGGGGCTGGGGAGAATAGCGATATGCTACTTTGAGGGCTGTGAGTAGAGATGAAAGGGGGTGGGAAGTGGGGTGCAGGGAAGGACAGGGCATGGAGAATGGCAGTATGGCATAGCAATAAGCTGCTTTGGGGGCTGTGAGCAGAAATAAAAGGGGGTGGGAAGTGGAGGTGCAGGGAAAGAAATGGGGGCCATAGAGAATGCAGTATCACTTAGCAATACAGCACTTTGGGGGCTGTAGGTGGGAAGGGGGGTCATGAAAAATGGCGGTATGGCATAGCAATATGCCGCTTTGGGGCTGGAGGTGGGAAGGAAAGGAGGGCCATGGAGAATGGCAGTATGGCATAGCAATATGCCGCTTGGGGCTGGAGGTGGGAAGGAAAGGAGGGCCATGGAGAATGGCGGTATGGCATAGCAATATGCCGCTTTGGGGGCTGGAAGCACTTGAGCGCATGGGGGAGCCATTGTAGCCGACAGCAAGCCTGTGCTTCCTATTGCCATTACCAGGCCCCTCTAGCCTCCAAATGTTAATAGGAATATGCAAAGCTTCAGGGCTGCAGCCATCTTGCCTACAAATGTTCATAGGATACGCACAGGGAAAGGAAAGGATGAGCAATAGCTTGGGAGGGGTGGAGCTGGATGGGCCAGAGACAAACACACTGACACATTGGAGACATTTCTAAAGGCTTTATTGAACAATTTTTAGTAAGTATCTTTAAAGATCATTAGTGTCACTGTGAAAGGATCACTGTCACGTCTTTGTGGAAGCACTGCGGTTGATATGACGACGCAAAGTGTCCCAGATTCTCTGGCTATACATTGCTCTGCTTTGTTCAGCTAGTCCCAGAACACGAGGACTAGCTCATGAGAGCTAATTTCATTTAGCCCAGAGCCTTCCCTCCTTCAGGCGTCGGTGTAAGACTTGGCTGTTCCACCAGGCGTTTGTTGAGAGAGGCAGGGAGGGGGAGGGAGGGGACTGATGAGTTTATTGTTTGTTTTAAAGTTGTATGTATTTTTGTATGCTTTTATATTGTATGCCGCCCCAGGCTGCCTTTGGCAGGAGGGGGTGGGATAAGAAATCTTTTATTATAATAATAATAATAATAATAATAATTAAGGTTTTTTTGGGGGGAGATTCTCCAATGCAGCCTTGCCAGTCTCATAGATGTGGAGAACATAGTTGGTGGTGGTTTAGCTGGAAATCAGTCCTGGCTGTGATTGCTCTCAAATCCCCAAAGCCCTCTCCACAACAGAGCAGGTGGTGCGGAGCTGCTGGTTGAAGTACCTTTGCTCCAGGGTGCAGGCAGCACTGTAGGCCTTCATAAGCCAGAGCTTCAGTGGGTAGGCAGGGTCTTCCAGAATAACAGGACAGATGAGCACCCCCTCAATGCAGGTTTCAGTGGTGGGTCCAAAGTCCTCAGTGTACATGTACCCAAAGAAGGGGGGCTGATGGAAGGTGCAGGCATCATGTTTTTTCCCCGAACCACCAGCCAGCATATCCACGAACCAGGTAAGGTGGGCCGCTATGAGCTAGAGAACCACAGACAAGAACCCCTTGCAGTTCAAGTAGTTGTCCTTGCTATAGGGTGGGCAGATGATGGTGATATGGCTCCCATCAATTGCTCCTATACAGTTCGGGAACCCCTCCCTCCAAAAACCCTCAATCGCCAACTGTACCACCCAGTCCAGCAACACTTCCACTATCACCGTGCAAGCCTCGATGAGGATGGAGTCTGCCCACTGTAGAGGTTCAAACACTGAATTGCTGGGGGACAGAGCAGCAAGAGTCTGGAGTAATGAGCTTCCATATGGCAATGGCCACGCACTTCTCCCCGGGAATGGGCAACTGCATTACCATGCTCTGTTTCTCCAGTCACGGCCTGAGGATTTTGGCTATCTGCAGGATGAGGTGACGGGGCATTCTGAAGTTAGAGATCCACTCAGTGTTTCGCCAAGAGGTCAGCACATTCTCCCACCAGCCTGTGCTTTTTTCCTTGACCCACACAAGCCTCTCAGTGGGTACAGCCAGGAGCAGAGCATTGACTGAAGCCATGTCTCCTGACAGGTGACTACCAACATGCATCGACTTCCCTTGCAGGGATTTGGTCCTGGTCCATTGTCACTGTTAGTCTATGGTGCCAAAGCAGGAGCCGCTTCCGCAATGTGGTGCACCCCAGTACCATGACCTCATATTGCACAGAAGCTCATCTATGCCTTGTAATCTCATCAAGCCAACAACAGCAGGAAGTTTGGATCTGCTGGATCACTCGGGTTTTGTGCAGTCTTGGTAATGAAGGCCTAGAACGCAACAACAAGCACCCTGAAGTTCTCAGGATGCCTGCCTGCGGATCTGGCATCCGTGAAGTCTACAGAACATGAACCAAATTTTTAGAATGGCTTAAAGAGCTGAGTGGCTGCCCAGCTAAGATTGGCTGCACACTGCACGTGAGTAGTTATTGGCCACTATTGGTCATCATGTGTCCTCTCAGAGTCTTAATAAGCCAGAAGAAAAAACCCGCTAGACCGGCTTCTTTCCATAGTTTGCCGTAGAAAGGGGTGGGGTTGGTGGGCAGAGCATGGCAGGAAATAATGTCTGCCTGTCTGTTAGGTTTGTCGTGCTAAACCTGTGAATGAGGGAGTGATGGGGGCTGCCTAAATGCACAAGAAATACACACCGGGGTTGCCCATTTATTAGGCTCTCTACATGCCCCATCTGAGTCAGGGCTTCATGGACCAAACACGAACTCCAGCAGGCTAATGTCTTGTTTGTTTTCACCCTTAGTTTTCTTCCTAGAAAGGAGGAGTTCTAATCGGACTCTTCTTTTACTGAGCATTGTTATAATCCTATCCAATTGTATTGAAAATGGTTGAATGATTAAGTCACTGAAAGAAATGACAATGCTATGAATATCAAGAAGTTGGTGGCAAAGCTATCTAGGAATAATACTCAAACTCCTTCTAGGCAGAGGAGAGTTGTTACAAAGTTTGGCAAGAGTAATTGTGTATTCATCCCCCACACCAAGCCAAGGGTGCTGTTAGCTGAGGAGTGAGATTAGAACTAAAATGGGAAAAGGAAGATTTGACTTAGTCTACCCCAAGATAGTTATAATGAATGTCCGAGGCAGAATGTCAATGTGCATTGGTGAGTTTGATGCAATTTTCTTTTAAGTTTTAATACAAGTTTTTGATAGGGCACTTGCCTAACATGAAGTAAGTTATACAGGTGAAGAGGATGCTTGGCAAAGTCCTCATGGGTATTAAATCAGCCAATAGCTTTGAAAAGAAATATGCAGACACTCTGTAATATCCACTGATATATTCATGTCTAGAACACAGAAACACATACAGCATTATTAGAGTTATATAAATTACTAAGCAATCAAAATTGTCAGACAGATCTTGACAAATCATTTCACAACTGCAAGTGGAAAAATTAATGTGCAGTGTTGCAGATAGCTACATATGCAAATGCATAGTTAGGGTGACTGAGGCGATTCAATTGCATACAGAAAAGTGAACACATTTTTGTCCTTACAGCTGTTCACTCTGTTTTCTCTAGGTATGGCCATTGGCCAGTAGTCATTAGCAAACATTACATCAGCAAAGCATGACTTATAGAAATGGCACATCTTAGGTAATTTTTAATCTTGGGTAACTGATGAGGGAAAAGTAACAGTTCTTAATAACTTGAACAACAAATCATCCAGAGTAATTATAATAACTGGGGCAAAAAATTACAAACAACCCTTAATGTGAAAATTATTTGTCCAAATATTTGTTTACTGCTAAAGCCGTGCACAAGTCACAATTGGTTCACAAACATAAGGATTTGTTTGCTACAAGGATTCCTTGTAATCAAAAGACCGATCAGTTCAAATAAGCATACAGTATCTACAGGATGATCATTTTATTCATCTGACCTTTACGCACAGGGATAAATACAAAACAGTCAGATGACTAAATGATCACCCTGTAGATTATGCTCTGATAAGAATACTAAAACAAGCAACCTTTGAGTAAAAACACTAACATGGACGCTGTTACCTAGATATAAAATGTTACTTACATAAATACCTTCTTCTCCACAACAAAAAGCTCAATAGCTGAAATGCTGCTGAAGCACTGGTTCGTTGTCATAAAGAACATGGCTCCAATTCTATGTAAAAAAACCAGACATCTACAGTTATAAAACCAGATAAAAAGTGTCATAAAAAGATACAGTGTGTTCAATCAGGCCTGTACTAGCCATCCCCTTTGGACTCCCTTGGCCTATGAATTAGCACCTATCATCATCATCACCACCTTTTATTTGTATCCCGCAACTCTCTCGCCTACGGCGACTCAAGGCAGCCAACAAACAAAGGGAAATATACACCAACAACATATAAATCAACCCAATACAATAAATCAATCCAACCAACAAAATCACCCATCCCTATAGGTGCCAAATCTTATAAACATCACCTGGGTCTATCCACTTAGGGTCTCTCACAAGACAATGTGTGCATGGCAGGAAAGGAAGTCCCTCCCCGAGGCACAACACCCATGTGACCAACCCAAAGAGGATCCTGGCAGTTCTAGAACCACCTCCACCACAGAGTTACCTGTGGCTGCTGAGCCCACACTTGAGTCCCTCCTGCACATTTGAGGCCTACAGCAAAACAGCAGACCAACACCACTTAGCTTTTATGTACATAAAAATAACCTCTGAGCATTTCTCAGCAGAGATACAAGAATAAAATGATGTTTTAAGGTGCTGTAGTCCGGTGATGTCTTTGTACATTATATGGACAAATATTTGCTAATTGACTATCAAGTATTATTTGAGAATTAAAATTAAATGACACTTGTCAGATTAAATACAAAAAATATACTTTATGCTGCATTCTTTTTTAATGTATTATCTGTTTGCCCACTCCCCAGTTCACAAAATGTAGAAAGTTTTTGCTATAAGAACAGAGCATCTTCATCATGGATGTCATTAGTAAAGAGTCGACTATCCTGAACAAATACTTCCTTAAAATATGTTTGAGAAAACAGGTAGAAAAGTTGTACATCATGTTTTAGGTAGCCGTAAATGTTCAAACTGTAAAGTTGGATTATTTTTAAGGTTCAGCAAGATCTACCAAAAACTCACTTTCAGTGAAGATAGTAACAAAATTCCTACTGTGCATGATAATAAGGCAATAGGTCTGAAATTCCAGGCATCTTTGAACTATTTGAATTAAATATTTATTAATTAATGGTGTATAAGTATTTTGCAATGCATCTTGGCCATCTGCAGTTTTTCTTTTTTGAGATTAGGGACAGGTGAAGTGGTGGCTTCATTTCCTTTTATCTCATGGCCATTTGCAACTTTCATTCCACAAAGTTCATATTCCTTTCTCTCTTGTTCATTCACACCTCCCCCTGCCTGTTTGTAGCTGTAACCAACTGCTCCCCTCGTTCCCTCCCACCTCTTATTTGGCCATCTTGCTCGATCCAATACACTTTACGCTCTCCATATCAGTGTGTATCACCATGTAACGTATATGCCAAAGTTTATTTGCATCATGGTTATAATGCCCCCCCTTGTTTTTCAGAGCGACAGCACTTTGAAAAAGTTCAGCTTTGATTCTGCAGTGAGCTCCATGTCACTGGGGAAAATATAACCTCTAGGCAGAAGCAAGGCCTTATTTTGTAATATGCTGCTTTAAATTGGTAGGTCTGATTGCTCGGCATCAAGAAGTTTCCACTATCCTATGAAAATTAACAGCAAGGATCTTATCACTCCTTACCTGTTTTGCAAGCCAGTAAAATCGTTTTTTACCCTAAAGAAAATGGCGCCTACGACTAGTCCTAGGAAAACTGTAACACACAACTAAAGACAGAAAAAGGACAAAATCAAATAATGCATTGTTACATTTTTGAAAGCAAACTTCAAAATCTGCATGAGATATTTAGCTGGCAAATGTGAATTGAAGACAAATCTATACCGGACATGAAATTTTCAGTGGGACCTATTTTCGTAAATTACTTCTGTCTTTTTGAAAGTCTCATCCATGTGCTCAGGCAACAAGAGAGATAGTTGAACGAGAAGAAGGAGGAAGTTTAGGGCAGAGGTTCCCAAATTGTAGGTCAGGACTCTGTGCCTTCCGTAGATGGGATCATGGCCCAGTTGACACTTCATATATTTTGCACGTCTTTGTTGCTGTCTGGGATCATGGAATTATAGTTAAGTCTCAAAATGGGGTCTACTTAGCAGAAAGCTTGGGAGCCATTGGCTTAGGCCTAAACTAAGCAAATTGTTGGTTCAGGGGGAAAAGTCAGTGCTCCTTTGATTTGTACAAATTCTGAAGTCAAACGCCACCTTATTTAGCTCATATTCAAGAAGTTACAGGCATCCTTTTTATCTCATGCAAAGCACTATTATTTAATCACGAAAGGCAGATTCTGACCCTCATAAGTTAAAGTTTTTATATTATTGTGAACTCTTGTGGAACAGATTGCTATTCAGGGTGCTTTTAAATGAGATGGGATGTGGGGTGGGTCTATGATTGGTGCATGTTGTGTGTGCAGGGGCGCCGGGAGCAGGGGGGCGCTTCAGACAAGCACACAGCCACCTTGTCCACCCCATCCCCGCACGGGGCACTCTGGATTTTCCCGGAGTGCCCCATGTGTGGACTGGGTGGGTGGGTCACGGGAGTGTGCACCCCCACACACCCGTATTCAAACAAGACCTCCCCCACGTGGACGATGAGTGTCCATGCATGGGGGTGTCTCATTTAAAAACAACCTCAGTGTGAGCAAGGTGGTCACATTTGGGTGCAACCACAGTTAAAATGTTGTGGAGATGGTGTAAGTAGGCATGGATTTTTACTAACTTTACCAGTGGCAGTGGGGGTACCTGGGGAAATTGTGTGAGGCATGCTCCATTTAGTGCCGGTGGTAGTTGTGCATATTGGGCCAATCCTAAACTCACATGCATGTGCGTGTACGCATACAAGTTGCATGCTATTGGTGTTCACGTCATATTCTCCATCCATGGGGACCATGTGGGTTGCTGCACCACTACATGCACATCACACAAACAGCACACAGGGTTTAGGATCAGCCCCTATGATATCAAACTAGGGTCCTAAGGAAACAAAATGTGCAACTCTGCAAAAAAAAAACTTTTGAAATACCTAAAGAATCAATGGAATTAAAATCTGCATGCCACAATTTCTCATGAATAAGCAGAAGTAATGAAAATCTCAGCAAACATGATGGTATCAGGCAGTTCAGTCATGTTTAAGCATGAGGGATGCATGAGTCTCAACACTGTATGACACTTGATGCATGGTACCGTATCACTAAGAACCTGCCGAAAGGACCAAATGTCAGGGATAATTCAATGACTAAGCCAATTGTAGATCATATCGAGACCAATTTGAAAGGATTAGAGAACGGGGCTTAATGAACTGTATACCATTTATAGAATGCAGTTCAAATCCATTCCTAATGAGGTTTGGGAGATGATAAAGATTGTGAGAAAAAAGTCAGGACTATTAACCCTGGGATATTATAAAGCTCCTGAGAGCATAATTCTTGTCACAAGGTCAAGCTTTTACAATGCAATTATTAGGGATATCCATAATATCAACATACAGATATGCCCACATAAAGCCTTTTAACTTCAGGGATTCTGAACAGATTTCCCCCATGCTGGTACTTTTATTTTATTTAAGATATTGGGTAATTTCAGACGTACTGGGCCCGGAGGCCCACCACGCTAAACCACGGACCGGGATCCATTTTGGATCCCGGTCAGGAATCAGTCCGGCTGTCCTTAAGATGTGCCGGCCTGATTCCTATCAGGGATCGGGGAGGAGGCAGAGCGGGGCTGCGCGGCGCGACATGCGGCCTCACAGCCCCGCTTCCCCACCCGCCCAGAGACGGGCGGGCGCAGCGGCCAATCCAGCCACTACGCCCGATCCCATCCCATGGTCGGGACCATGATCCGGCCGGGCTGAAGGTAACCGATGTTACCTTCGTCCCATCCTGGATCGTGGCCAATGCAACCACGGTTGGGGCCCGATCCCACCACAATTCTGGATCTCTGGAGGTCCAGAATTGCGGTCATTTTGATTCCGACCAGTGATTCACTGGGGTGAACATCTGGCGGGAATCAAACAGACGTAATGGTACAAATGGCACCCACAGAGGATTCACTGTGGTATCGTTACGTCTGAAATTACCCATTGTCTTAATTGAGATGATTGGAACTTCATGTATTTGTTTTATTATGGACTGGATCATCTATTATTAGCTAGGCAAAACTCATATCCCATAAATGTTATTTCACAATGTCATATTTACTCATACATATTTCACAGGAAAAATAACAAATCCTTTGTTTCAAGGAAATCTACAGGTTGTAAGAAGAAATCTATGATCTCCATTAGGTGTGGGACTCCAGGGAGATTACCGGATTTACCAGTATTGGATCTCCCGATATCAGATTTATCGGTATCTGAATACAAGGGTTTTAACATTGCCGATTTTACAGGTTTTTTTACATTGTGGCTGATGTTAAATGGCAGTGATGTAAAAAAAATCCTGTAAAAGTTGGCAGTTAAAAATCCAGTATTCCAATACTGACAATTATTGCTATTATCCAAATAATCCGATACCTGCCATTACTGATATTATCAGATTAATGCGATACCGACAGTCCCACCCCTAATCTCTGTCCACATGGTCCAAGTCCAGTCCCGTTAAAGGTAACGGGAAGATTCTCACTAACTTTAATGGGAACTGGATCACACTTAATATGAATTCCCAAAATGATGATGTAGACTAGAATGTGGATTCTTCCTCTCCTCTGCTGCACTAGTCAGGATATTTTGTGCATTGCACATTAGTTAGGACACAGCAGTGGAGTGGACTATAAGCCATGCTTTACCCCCTTCCTTGAAGAGCAATACACACAAAGAAGAACATCAATATTAGAACAGTGTAGGAGTGGGGCTTGCTTGACATAGCCAACTCCACCATTAATATTATTTAATAAATTGTTGAAACTCCCTGTCACAATGGAGTGGTAAGTGTGTGTGTGGGGAGGGGGATATTAGACCAGATTCTCAAGATGTAAACATATTTTTTGCGGGTGCAGAATTTAGGTAGGAATAACAGAAACATGTGGAATTATGTCTAATTAAGCATCAGGTAGAAATGGGCTAAGTCAGATCATGCTTACAACTGCTAAGATCACAAAGGGTTACCTGAGCTATGGATGCTTGTGGGTTGCCTATTAAGTTCTTAAAAGTGCGTTTAGAGACCCATTTGAGCTGGTGACAGAATGATGTGGTGTATGTGATTTGTCTGAAAACTGTCATCATTTTCTTTTTGCCCCCTGAAGACAACTTCTCTAATTCGGCTTTCGCTTCTCTATAGTAGGCAGAACTGGAGTACTTCTCCGCTAGCTTCTCTGCCAAAGTCTTATCACGGCTGATGTGTTCTTCAATGCTATCTCCTAGTTGAAAAGGGAGAGGGAAATGGTTACTTTTTGTCAAATTCATAGTTAAAAAAAAAAAAAATTTTCATTTGTTTACAAGTATAAAAAATAATTCACAAACAGGCTACTAGCATGTAATTTTTCCTTTCCAGAAGCCCTTGCAGTGCTTAGTGCAGGGGTTTTTTTTGTGACCAAACAGCAGAATGAGGGCTTAATGAAAACAAAATTTGAGTTATTCATTTCCTAAGCCTCATCCTCCTAGAGAGCAGTTTTGGTTCACTATGGCCTTACTGAGGTTTAAGGTTAGTGACTCCTTGCCCACGCTTTTAGCCGTGTACATTGGCAGTATCATAGCTAGTGAAGTAAATCCGAGGCATAATTCTAGTTAGAGAAGAGCTGTTATCATTGGGGCAGATCCCATGCCCCGTGGATCCCGCATCTACCCCCGCATACATACGGTTTCCACACGGCACAATGTGCCAGCAATGGGGATGTGCATGCGCAGGATCCGTGAGGCACGGGATGCCCCACTGTAAGGGAAAGCCTTTGGGGGTTTTGCTCTCCAGCAGATAGATAAGTTAAAGGAAATATGATGTGCATATTTGCTTTCATATGTCAATCTTATTTCTAAGAAAGTCTTCATCCTGCCCTTTGACAATTCTCCCGCTAATTTTGCACAGTCTTTGAGAAGGTTTTTGCTGGAGCTGAAAAAGGTAGCAGAATAAATGCTCACAGATTTTTTCCATGATTTTGAGTAGAGTGTATTTGACCCAAATAGTCTTTATCGCAACGTTCAAGGAACTGGTTTTCCATAATTTCATTTGGGGGGGGGGTGTGTGTGTATGTTTTTGGTTTTTCATTCATTATCACCAGGAACAATGAAAATGGGTGGGGTAGAAACGGGAACTGGACCTACAAATGGCCCAAACAGACTGAACAAAATCAAGAAATGACACAAAAAGACAAAAATGGGGAAATGAACAAAGATCAGACGGTTTTCAATACCCAGTTCGTTCTTTTTGGGTCAGCTTTGCCCATTTTGGCAAGGACTCACTTCAGCTCTTTGCTGTTTCTTCTAGCACCTAAAACTAGATGAATACCACCACCACCACCCAAAAAAAAAAAAAGCATCCTAAGTAATGAATGTCAATTTTGTTTTGATCTCAAAATGTTTATCTGAATATTTGGTAAGCTGTCTTGAAATGTGAATAACATTTGGGAACACAGAATTTGCTACAACTCTTCTTAAAAGATGAGACTGTATAGCAGGGATGAGGAACCTCCGATCCATGGGCAAATACGACTCCATACCCCTTTAAATCTGGCCTGCTGTGGCTTCCCTGTGGCCATTATGGATATCCTCCACTGCTGGGGGCGTGCTAGCCCAGGGCACCGAACCAGTGGTGCGAAGGGCTCTGTTGCTCCCTGTCAGGTACAAACCAGCCCACTGGTAGCCCCAGCCTCCCTGCAGTCAGGCATAGGTTGCAGCTGGAGTTTATTTGAGAGACAGGGAGGGAGCTGCTGCTTCTTCCCAATGAACAGCTGATTAGTGGGGAGCAGCAAAGCCCTTCCTGCATCTGAAGCTGAATGTGAATAGCTGCTACTTAGATGCTATGTAGCCAGTATTTCATGAAGACTAGCCCAGGGTTTGCAACTCTTGCTGGAATAGTCATCCTGCATGTAGGATAGAGGGAGAATAGCCAGGCAACCTTCCCTCTTCATTTTGCACCTGAGGAAACAGGAATAGAGCAGAATACACACCTAAGCACGTACACACAAGTTAACGTCTCCACCCTCGACTCCCTTGCCCCCCTCTCCTCCTGACTGGCATGCTCCCAAAACCCTGGCTCTTGGCTCACCCCCACCATTCGCCATCTCCGCTCCTGTACCCAGGCTGCTGAACACCTCTGGTGCAAATCCCACTACCGCGCTGGCTTCCTCCACTTCAAATTCTGCCTCTCATCGCTCAACTCTGCTATCTCCCTCACTAGACAGCAATACTATGCCTCATGCATTGAGTCCTGCTCCTGGGACCCTCAGGATCTTGCTCTCTTTTTCACCTCTAAAATTGACAAGATCCGTTTGGATATCGCTTCCAAGTCCTCTCCCCCTACCACCACCACCCTTCATCCTCCCCCCACCTCTCTCCTGTCCTCCTTCCCTCCCGCCTCCCTTGAGGAAATCTCCTCCCTGCTCTCCTCCTCCAACCCCTTCACTTGCCCCCTGGACTCCATTTCTTCCCGTCTCCGGACCTCCATTGCTTCCACCATCGCCCCTCCCCTCCTGCACATCATCAGCCTCTCCCTCTCTACCGGCTCCTCCCCTCTGACTTTAAACATGTCACTGTCTCTCCCATCCTCAAAAAGTCCACTCTGGATCCCTCTGAAACTTCTAATTACCGTCCTGCTTCCAATCTCCTTGAATGGGTTGTCTACTCCCGTTGCCTCGACCTCCTTCCAATCTGGCTTCCACCCCCTTCACTCCACTGAAACTGCTCTTGCTAAGACCACCAACGATCTTCTTGTGGCTAAATCCAACTGCCTTTACTCTATTCTTGTCCTCCTAGATCTCTCTGCTGCCTTCGACACCATTGACCACTCGCTCCTGCTTCATTCTCTTCACTCCCTGGGATTCCGGGACTCTGTCCTCAACTGGTTCTCTTCCTACCTTTCTGACCGCTCCTTCAATTTATCTCTTCCTAACTCCTCCCCCCTACCCCTCTCGGTCAGGGTTCCCCAAGGATCGGTCCTTGGCCCTCTCCTCTTCTCTATCTACACCCATTCCCTAGGCAAACTCATTGCCCCCCATGGTTTCTAATACCACCTATACACTGATGATACTCAACTCTCTCTCTCCACTCCTTCCCTCTCCCCCTCTGTTCAAGCTCGTCTCACTAACTGCCTCTCTGATATCTCCACCTGGATGTCTCAACGCCAACTCAAATTGAACATGGCGAAAACTGAACTCCTTATCTTCCCTCCCAATCCTTCCTCTCCCTCTTCCCTATCAATTGCCATTGATGGGGTCTCCATACTCCCTGTCCCCCAAGCCCATAGCTTGGGCTTCATCTTCGACTCGCACCTTACCTTCAAACGCTACATTGACTCCGTGGCCAAATCCTGCCATTTCTCCCTCCACAACATTGCTGAGATCCGCCCTTTTCTGTCTGTCTCCTCTGCCAAAACTCTCATCCATGCCATAGTCATCTCACGCCTCAACTATTGTAACCTCCTCCTCACTGGCCTTCCCTGCTCTTACCTTTCTTCCCTCATCTTTGTTCAAAACTCTGCTGCCAGGCTCATCCACCTAGCCCGTCGCTGTGACCATGTGCAGCCACTGCTCTCCTCTCTCCACTGGCTCCCCCTTCCTGAGCGTATTCCGCACATGCTCCTCGTCTTCACCTACAAAGCCCTTCACAACCTCGCTCCCCTGATCTCCCTCCGAACCCCTGTTCGAGCACTCCGTTCCTCTTCCATTCCCTCCCTCACCCTCCCACGCCTCCCCTGCTCCCCCAACCACTTCGTCCCTTCGCCCTCACTGCCCCGCACGCCTGGAACTCCCTCCCTGCCCACATCTGCCTTGCCCCCTCCCTTCGTACCTTCAAGTCCCTCCTCAAAACCCACCTCTTCCACACCGCCCTTCCTAACTCCTCCTAATCATCCCCACCCAGGATTATCCCCCACCTGGTATTTGCAAACTCCCAATGTACTGTAACCAAGCCAAGAACATGTGCCTGAGTTCTCGCATCCTCATGAATGTTGCATCCCTTGTTCCTCCCTCTGTTCCCCCTTCCCTGTCTCCCCTCCCCCCGTCTTCTTTAGATTATGAGCTCTCGGGCAGGGACTGTGTCTATCTTGTTCTCTGTAAAGCACCAGGTACATCGCTGGCGCTATATAAATGCTAATAATAATAATAAATAATAAATGTTGGTTTCAGAGGGAAATCATTCCTAAAGAAAATTAACTCTCTCAAAGTCAGTCATTTCATAACGGTTCTTTAATTGTAAAAGCTAGATTGTGCCATTTTAATTAAGATTTGAAAGACCCAATCCCTATATTGGCTGGTAGCCGATCGGTTTGCGGCAGTTGAGAATGCAATTATGACAAACATGAATGGTACATTTCTTGAAGAAATTGATACTAATGATAGATTGCCACTGCTGTCCTGATGAGCTGTGAGCTACTCCTACCGTCATGAGGGTGGAAAAATCCAGTAAGTTTACAAATAGGGCTCAAGCCTACAAAGTACAAACCATCCTATATCTAATTCTGCAAAATACTTAAGCATTAGGAATGTGCGAACACCGGGGGGTTTGGGGTTCAGCCCATTTGGGGTTCCCCCCCAAAAAACCATTCAGGTTTGGTCTGTTCAGCCCAAAACTGTTTGGGGAGGCAAACCCATTCGGGCGGGAGACAGGGGGGAACCCATTTTTCCTTCTCCCCCCCCAGGCTGCACAGGTTGAAGGGGCGCCGGGGCTCACCTCACCCCCAGGCCTGGGAATTTATTTATTTTTTAAACCCCACCCCAGGGATCGCCCAACCTGGTGGTGCCGGGGCTCTGGCCCCGGGTCCAGTGGCAGCAGCAGCAGCAGGTCCAGCGGCGCTCCAGAGCGCTTGAGGCCTCTACTAGGCCTTCCAGGTCAGGTGACCCAGTTACCTGACCTGGAAGGCCTAGTAGAGGTCTGAAGTGCTCTGGAGCACCATGGGACCCGCTGTCGCAGTCACTACCACTGCCGTCGCCAGACCCAGGGCCAGAGCTCCGGTACCACCAGGTAAGGTGATCCCTGGGGTGGGGGGGATTAAAAAATAAATAATCTGAGGCGGAGGTCAGCCTCGGCGCCCCTTCCACCCGTGCACAGCCTGTAGAGGGAGGGGGAAACGGGTTCCCCCGTCCCCCGCTCCCCGCCTGAATGGGTTCAGAACTCGAACTTTGTTCGGCCGGTTCGGGTGGGGGACAGTTCGAGTTCAGGGTGTTCGCAAACGGCCCGACCCCCCGAACCACATTCTCACATCCCTATTAAGCATATGCTTAACATTCAGCACATGAGGAGTCCTGGAGTCACTAGAATTACTTACATGCTTAAAGTTAAACACATACTTAATAGGGGTGTACAGAAGGCACGCTTGTTCTTGGTTTTGTTTTCGTTTAACAAAATGGCGCTGGCATTCTGGTCTGCACATGCACAGAACGGCTGTTCTTTTCCAAAATGGCGCCGACGCTGCTGGGTCCATTTTGGAAAAGGGCCATTTTGTGCATGCACAGCTTTTGTTTTTATTTTGTTTTTTAATGAAAACGGATTAAAGTAAATGACAATTGTTTGCTTATGCATCTGTTTTTGTATCCTTATTTATGAAAATGAATAACCCATTCATTTATGAAAATGAATAACCCATTCATTTTCATAACCCCTAATACTTAATTGCTTGACAAGACCATGAGTACCTTTTAAGATCACATATACTTTAGCTTTGGATGTCATTCTCAAGGTTTACTGTAATTAGAATGACTTTTTAATTTTTTTGTTGTTTTAATCAAACAGGTTGATTCTAGCTGGCCTGATTCTCCTTTTAAGATGTACTTCATTCGTGCAGGCTGGGGGGAAAAAAACAACTTTGGAGTTTGTTTAGTTCATGGGTGGGGAACCTTTTGACCTCCCAGAGGTCACGTTGAAAATTAGTACAAGCTCCAAGAGCCACATAGAAGTTGGGGGCACTCTGGAAGAGGAGGGTTCAGAATCCAGATTATGGATCTATGTCATGGATCTGTCCTCTATCCTTGTGTGCATGCCTTCATCTTTGCTCCCTTACCCTGAGCTCAGTCTTTCAGATCTGGGGTCCAGATCCAGGAATTAGAAAGGGGCTAAATGAAAACTAGCAGCAGGCTGCATTTGGCCCCTGGGCCCAAGGTTCCCCACTCCTGGTTAGTTATATATTTTCTTTTAGGAACAGTCCCACAGTACAACACAAAATAGTTCCTGTTATCACTGCAGTCCTTTCTCCCAGGTCTCCCACCAAGTGCCTTCCTTGGCAGAAGAAATCTTCCTACAACCTCAGCCCTCTAGGCTAGTTTAACCTTTCCTAGGGAGCCCTTGGCTTTTTAACTATAGCTAGTCAGTCGACTCCTCCCATCCACAGCCACCCCCAACCAGCCTCTCACCATTCACTTACTAGGTTTGCTTCCTAGGAGCAGGGAAAGTTGAGCATGTTAACCCCTTGAGGGTCAGCTCAGCCTGATACATTGCCCTGTTGCCTGGGGAGAACAAGCTACACACGGACAATTTCCTTCCTGTGGAAGAGAACGGGATGTTAATGTTATAGACCAAAATCAGGTCATATTGTATTTGGTGAGATGGATTTATAATAGAGGGAAAGTATATGGTGGGGAATCGCTGTCAAATCTATAAAATGCATTAATGCACAAGCCACATATAATTACTATTTTGAAAAATCCATAGCTGTTGCTAACTTGATGGAACTGGAAGTGATATGTCAGAGCTGATACATTTCCTTACATGTGAAAACCAACTTGGAATTCTAAGAAATCTGCAGTTTCCTTACCTAGAACAACATCTTCTGCCATGTTTGATGCCACAGCAGTTGAGTCTCCATTAATAACATCCAGAAAAAAGTCAGCAGGATTGTTGTACGGTTCACATTCATAGCCTTTAAAGAAACAACATCTGGTCTTTAAAACAAGCCATTCAATAGATGGTGAAAATCTACCATGAAGCATTTAATACCTAGTAAAGACTACTATATATAGAAAAGCAGCTGAGTTCCAGAATATCAATGGCCGTTTTTACACGGACGCCCCCTCCCTCACTCGGTGTTTGGGCAGGTATGTGGGGGGGGGGGGGCATTGTCTGTGAAAACAGCCGGCGGCGGGATGGGTGTCCACTCGGTGTTTGTCCATGTGAACACTGAGCAGGATGGCTGGGGGTGCATGCATGCTCCAGCACAACACCCACCTCCCCACCCACCTCCACCCGCGGAGCCCTCCAGAAAACTGGAGGAGGCCCCCTGGGCGGAGGTGGGTGTGTGTCCATGTAAAGGGACACACACACCTCCACTCACCGCACCACAACACTCATCCCCCCACCTACCCCGTCCATGTAAAAAGGGCCAACATTGACATCTAATACGAGTTCCCCAGAGCCTAAGTACATGGCCATCATTGCTAATTCCTCTGACCTCTTTGCTGATATCTAATAGTATTCGATAAGAAATCAGTCCTCTGCAGTGGCTTAGCTACCATGGCGTGGGGAGGGGGTGCATTTGCACCCAGGCCCTGGCCTGGGGGGTGGCGTAGGTAGGGCCGGCCCCCTCACCTGCAGCGGTGCTAGGGCAGAGGAGCCAGCGGAAAAGAGCCCGGCACTTTATCTGGTGGCAGGCTCCTCCGCGCTGCATCTCCCTTGCCCCTCCTGCTGCCCTAACCACCAGGTGAGAATGCAGCCTAAGTTCTTCTGCTGCCTCCCCTCCCTGACTCCAGTCCCTGTCCCTCACCTGCCTGTGCCTCCTAGTAGCACTGCAGCAGCAGCAGCACAAAGATCGGGGAGATAAAACTGTTTGTTTACAAACAGCTCCTGCCCGGTGCTGATCAGAAGGTTGCTACCTTGTAAAGAAGGTTCTTCGAGATGGCTTATAACATTCTCACAACTGGGTTGTGCACGCTCACCCTATTCAAATAATAGATCACATGATGGTCTCGAGCTCCTCTAGTATAAAACACACTCTCCCCCCTTAGAATGATAGTTCCTTCCAACCCTTTCTAGAAATATAAGGAAAAAATTCCATGCGGGGCTGGAAGGGTGGTGGTTGTGAGAATGTTCTGAGCCATCTCAAAGAACCTTGTTTACAAGGTAGCAACCTTCTGTTCTTCTAGTGGCTCCTCACATGCTATTTTTACATGGCTCCGCCAGACAGGGGAGGTCCGTGGGCATGCCAGTGCATGGACAGGGCATGCACATGGCTGCACATGCATCCCCACTCACCCCCCACTTATCCACACCCACGGAGTAACCACTGTTTCCCCCAGTTGCTCCACGTGTGGGGACGAGTAGGGGGTGGGTGAATGGGGATGCGTGTTAGGCAGGCGTGCATGTATGCATGCACACACACACACACACCATGGGTGCGTGCACCACATTGTTCACACGGGGCTCCCCCACCCATGAACACACAGAAATCTGCGTGTTTATGGGTGGGAGAGGCCCATGTAAAAAGGGCCACATTCTCACAACTGTCTTACTTATACTATCTTAGGTAGGAATTTAGGATGTAAAACAATATATATTCTATCTTGGAAAATAAATCTGCAAATATGGTTCTGAGATTATTATGGCTGCTATTTCACTAAGGCCACTTTTACACTTTCACCCACCAACAAACACCCACAGAGCAGCCACGAGGGAGCCGGCACTCTCTGTGGGTGGAGATGGGTGTTAAACACCCCCGCGTCCGTGTAAAAGTGAAAACACCCATGCAAACCGGACCAACGGAGCCCCACTGTGCTTGCGCCATGGGTCACACACACACACACACAGCCATGCAGACACGCCCACAGGGGGGACCCCGGATGTCCCGCCAAAAGCCCATAAACGAGGGCAGAACCATGGCACACGCGCATGGGCTCCCACAATGGCTACCAGGAAGGCCCACAAGAAGGCTACGGGAGCCGCCGCCGCCACCACCCCCCCATGTGCGGGAAGAGCCCAGGTGAGCACGGGGACCCAGGAGTGCCCGGGGGGAGCCCCGGCAAGAAGGTACAATGGGGGGACCGGCTGCCGGTACAGGGGGGGCGGACGGAAGGTACAAGAGGGGGCTGCCCCGGCGGGGGGGCAGGCCAGGAGTCACGAAGGGGGCACCCTAGCAGGGGGGAAAGGGGGGGAACGTGCCAGGATGTAACACAGTGCATGTGTCCTGGCACAGGGCAGAGGGGCCGCACTGACGGCCCCACTGGTCAAGGACCCCCAGCCCGGCACATCCCAGGGGCACAGCCCGAGGAGCAGCAGTGAGTGAGGTGAGCATGAGGGAACCACCACCCCAGGGATGGGAGGGCAGGGGGGCAGTCACATAACCCGGTCCCGCATCCCCGCAGGACAGCTCCCAGACAATGGAGCACCACACCACCGGGACGACAGCCGAGGAGGGCCCCCCAGACAGCCAGGTGAGCAGGGGGAAACCCCAGGGGGGCGAGGGAAGGGCAGGCCCCTTGGAGGCATGGAGGGGGCCAGCAGGACCTGGAGTAACCCCTAATGCACTACCCCCAACAGGACATGACCACCACCACAGCTACCACATCCACAGGGTGGGCCCCATGCTGTCAAGTGGTTGCCCCCCCACACGCGGGTCCCAAAAGGGGGAGCCCTGGTCCAGGCAGGAGATCAGGGACTTCATCCGTGTGTGGAGGTCCGAAAGGGTCCAGCATGACCTGGTGCGCAGCTACAAGACCAGATAGGAGATGCAGTGGATGGGGTACAATAGGGATGTCACCCAGTGCATGCAGCAGGCAAAGGACTTGAGGTCCAGATATAAACATATCGAGGACAAAAATCTCAAGTCCGGCCGGGCCATGCGTACAGCGGAGTTCCAGGAGGAACTGGACAGGTTCCTCTGCATGGGAGGGGCCATCGTGGCCTCCTGCACACACAGCAGCGCCTTCACAAGGGGCAGGTGCAGGGCCAACACACAACCCACACTGACAGACCCCACAGAGCAGGTGGGCAGGAAGTGCCCCAGGCGAGACCAGCCAGGAAGCAGGAGAGGACAGCCCCATCCCACAGGGGGAGGCGGCACCCTGGGGATCCAAGTGCCGGACCACCACACTCTACGCCCCCACAGGCCTACTGGCCACAGGGACAGGGGGCCTGCGCAGAGCGAGTGGAGACCCGGGACGGCCCCCAGGAAACAGAGGAACCGAATCCAGGTACGTGCACCCGAGCAGGGCTGGGGGGGGGAATGGCCCAGATGGAGGCGCAGCGGCCGAGGGCCGGCAAACACCAACGGTACCCCTTCCCATTGCAGCACAAGGCAGCCTGGAGGTGCACGAGGTGGAGGTTGTGGAAGAGGATGACGAGGGGGACCAGGCAGCTCCACCACCACCAGGTGGGTGACCCTCCATGGTGGGGCACACCGGCCAGCGGGCCACGGGGAGGCCGGGGGTGGAGGGGGGCAGAGGTACAGGTTGGGGCACCCAGGGGCGTGCAACCACAACCAGTAGGGCCCGGCGGGGGTGTGGGGGTCAGGCGGGAGGGGCGGGAGCTCCCACGGCACGGGTGGGCCCACAGTAGCTCCCACGGCACACCCAACCATCAAGGGCCCCTCCCATGGTGATCAGCGACCGGGGGGGCATCCTACATCATCAGGTCTGGGGGACCCCACAGGGGAGGGCTGAGGGGAGCCATCACACTATGGGGGCCACCCCACTAGGCACCCCGGGGCCAGCGGTAGCAGCCAGTGGGGCACACAGGTCGGAAGCACTAACGTTGTGTCCAAGCTCCCGTTCACAGACCACATGCCCGCTCACATGAGGGGAGCAGCTTCCAGCAGCGTGGAGCGGAACCGGGAGATGCGGGCCAGGAACCGGCGCCAGAGGAAGGACCTCAGCAGGGAGCTGCTGGAGGAATCGCAACGGTTAGCCAAGGTGCACTCCCAGGAGCTTGCTCTCACTAGGGAGCTCATCAGAGGGGAGGGGGAAAGGGACCGGGAGATCATGGCTGCCATGATGGCCCGGTCCCACACCAAGCACCTCTGGGACAGGTGCCAGGCTGCCGCCCTCCAACGCAAGCAGCGGCGCGCTTGTGACGGGCTGGAGGGTCAGGCTGCACGTCTCATGGGGGAGGCCATGGAGGCCCTGCGGCATGACCCCTAGTGTGACAGGCCCCACCATGTCGCAGAAGGAGGACTGGCAGCCAACTAACACCATGGCGGCTTCCCACTGGTGCAAGTGCCCACCCCCCTGCACCTCGCCCACCCATGGTTCCCCCAGCAGCAACCCTACCCGGGCATGGTCCACAGCATCCTCCTCCCCCACATAGGGCAACTGGACCCGCTTGCAGGGCCGACCTTCCAGCCCACACCCCCCATGGTCCCGCCCCTGCCGCCACCCCAACCCCTCCACTGGGAGGCAATGCACCCACCCCAGGACCGTGCACCCCAGGATGACCAACCGCCCATAGTGGCCATCCCACCCCCTCTGGTAAGGCCACAGAACCCCGGGTCCCTGGGGGTGCAACACCGGGGGGGGGGGGACTGGGAATCCAGGTACCTGTGCGAGGGAGGACCCCGGTAGGGACCACATTGTTGAATCCACTCCAAGCACACACTACACAAGCTGGGGAGCAACGGCCATTGCCAGAGGCATGTGTACCTGCTCAGTGACGCTGTACTGGAACGGGCATGTGCCATAATAACATGGGTGGGCCGTCCAGGGGCGCGCACCAACAGGTAGCACCCTACGGCATGAATCATGCCCATGAGGGGAGTAGGGGTTTCCCTGGATGACCATGGGGCACCCACTGGCCCGGGCCCTGACATGGGACAGAGGTGAGTGCACACGAGGATCTCTTACCCCAATCTTGTTTCTCTACGCAGGGACCGTCAGTGGAGGCCATCGTGGAGCGGCCAGTGGATGACAGGGAGGCCAGATCATCCCGTCGGAGAGTTCTGCGTTCGGCTGCAGCCAGGGCACACCGGCCTGCAAGCCCCAGTGGTGTGGCCGAGAGGGGGAGAGGTCGCCCCAGACGTTAACCCCCACCCCCTTCCATTGTACATTTCCCCTTCCAATAAATGTGTTGTACCTCTACCGTGCTGTCGCTTCCTCTGTCCTGGGACATGTGGCCGGGGGGGGGAGGTGCGGCATGCAGGGGGGCACCGGCATGTTGGGGGCTCTGTACAGTCCCTGTCCAGCCAACGGGGCTCAGGGCTAGCCCAGCGAGGCCTCACACAGTTGAGGTGGCAGGAACAGGTGTGCACTGTACCTGCACAGGCAAGCGTTGGCCGGCAAGGCTGTGCAGGGCCCGCACACCCCGCAGCCGACGGGGAGGGCGCTCGCACCCAGGCAACCCACAGGACCTGTTCTTGGGACCCCCTAGCCCACACATGGAATTGAGGCCTGGTTGCAGGTAACGGGTAGGACCCAGCTTTATTGAAGGGGTTCACAGGCCTATGGACATGGGTGTGGGTCGGGTGCTGCCTGGCATTCAGCTGCCTGGGCAGCAATCCGGCGGCAGATGGCATCCCTGTTCCCCTCTGTGACGCACTAGAATGAACGCCCTCCCTGGGCATGTTGGTACGGGGGCACTGGGCCGGTCCTGTGCACATGGAGCCCAACAAGACGCAGCGTCAGATGGCCACCCACCTCACCATTGCCGCCCTCCTGCGGTTTGCTGTCCTCCACCACCATGCCCCCAGGAGGATGGACCGGCGACCCGACAGGCGGAGCAGGGCTATCTGCTATAGCAGCATGCGCAGCAGCAGGAGGGCTGCGCCCAGGAAGAGCAGCAGCGCATCCCTGACCTGTGGGTCCGCGTCCCCCAGCAGCATGGTTCTGAAGTTCCCCACACCCAGCCACACTCCGCTGGCATGTGCCATGACCACAGCGCGCTCCGCTGTATGGCCTGTGCCCACGGCCCACTCTCCCCTGGTATCGCAGGAGCTTCTCTGTGCCTACCCAGCCCGGGGTCGCCGTTTTCTGTGTGCTGCTCAGTCCCATGCTATAGCACCTCCACCCCATGCCCAACTGACTGCAGCAGTTCCCTTATGTACTGTGTAGGCCGGTGGGGGCAGGGCACCAGTTGGTGCTGTGCTGGGGTGGCAACCGGGTGCCGGGTCTGGTTGAGCATCCCCGCGAGTGCGCCAGCCGCATGCCTGCTGGGGAGGATGGGACCGCACGCACCCCAGGGTACCCCTGCCTCTGCAACCGCACTACAGTCCCCCCAGCCAGGGTCTGCCTTTGTAAGCTGCAGCTGTGAACAGTGTGAATACAATGCCTGGCTCAGCTCCTTGCCCTGACACAGTGCCCGGCCATGGCCCCCTTCATCTCTCAGCAGCTCTGCTGCATCCCTTCCGTCCTGTGTGTGGGTTGCGGCGCCCTGTCCACAGTGGGCCAGCCTATCTCTGGCATGCAAGGCCACCTGTGGGTGAGGGTAGTCACTCGGTCCATGCTTGTCCCAGTTGCGGCAGCCCTCCGTCTCCTGCCTGTTGCTTCACTGGAGCAGGACCCACTGCTGCCATGGCCGGTCGTTCTGTAGGGCCCTCAGCCAGAAATGTTGGGGAGGTGTGGTCTCCCTGTGCAGACATGCTGTTGGCACCCCTCTGGCTGAGACCCGACGTTCAGCTGTTGGTGGGCGACCCCCTGTCAGCGGACGATGGCTTCCGGCTCCTGTCGCAGTAAATGTGGACGATGGATCACCAGGTCAGGGCCCTGGTGTGCCAGGCCCGTTCCCTCAAGCTCAGCTTCACCCCCCTGTGCCAGTCTCCTTGGGGGCACCTGGCCACCATTGTCGTGTCATGGACCACTGCGGGGTTAACGGCGGCTCGCCTGCTGACGGAGCTACCCAGGTTTGGTCTCGCCTTGCTGTCGGGGGGCCCCCTGTTGCTGGCCTGTACACCGGCAGCCTCCTGCATGCACGCGGCATCCCGCGCGCACCCTCGGACATGGGGGCCCTCCTGTGGGACCTGGGCTTGCTGTCCCCCGAGGTTGGTGAGCCACTCCAGACCGGGGGCCACTCCACTGTGGAACTCGCTGCCCTTCGATCGGTGAGGGACCTTCCAGCTGTGTGGGCTGTGGCCGCCGGTGCGGATCTGTTCCTTCCCCGCTTCCTGGTGGATGCTTGTATGAGCTCCCGAGGCTTCCGACGGGGCATGTTCGCCTGGGAGGGTCTAGCGCCAGGGTCACTTGCCCGGGAGCGCTCACCGGACCGTCCATGAGCAGCCCCTTGCTGCCACCCGCTCGCAGCCACCCCGGTGCCCTGGCCGGTGCCCCCATAATACACTTAAGGATATTCTATATTCTTTATGCACATGATCAGAGTTTTAGTACTGGTTTAATATTGCTATTTATTTTTATACTATTTATATTTTTATATTGTTTATTTGTGACACTAAGTTGCTCTGAGTTGCTTATTGCGAGAGGGGAGGGGTAAAAATGAAAATATAAGTAAATAAATAAATAAATAAATATTAAATAAATTAGATAAACCCGTTGAGGAGGAGGATTGGGGCTGAAAGACCAAGGCGAAAGGTGGGTGCATGGAGCCTCAGTAGTAAGCAAGCACAATATGCAAGACTGACCAACATTTTTACTGCTTACATAGTCCGCAAGTTAAGGCAGGAGCCTTAACTTACAATTTCTATGCTTTTTGGAACATGAGTGAATTTGTAAGAGCCTTAACTCCTCTCTTAAACTGAAGGTTTTTTGATCCTAGAATTTACTTTTGAGTGCAGTATCTTTGTTATGAAAATGACTGAGATACAATAAAGATTGAAGATCACCATTTGAGGAAGAAAGACCGCCTGTCCTACCATGTCCCATAGTGGTCACGACAGTCAGCGGGGAGCGCCCTCTTGCAGGTTCCATATGTTACCCTTGTCCATGGGATGGGGGTGCACAGAAGGGCGTTCCCAGTTGCTGCCTCGATTTTGTGCAATTCCCTTCCCCAGGTTCACTTGAGCCCAAGCCTAAGCATCTTCCGGAGGGCGTGTGTAAGACATTTTTATTTGAAAAAGCATTTCAGGCAGAGATAGGCGTGGGTTGGGTTTTTCTATTAAGACTGGAGATGCCTTATGAAAGCTTACCGATAGATTTGAAATATTCAATGGCATTCTGAGCATGCCCATGGTATAGCATTCTTCCTGCAGCCAATAATGTCAAATTATCGAACAGTCTGAAGATTGAGTACCGGGGCTGATGGATGGAAAATATTATTGTTTTCCCCTGCTGGGACATCCTGAAAGTAAAGCGGGAAGTAATAAACGTCATTACATATCAGGCATCCTTGTGGAATTTAATTTTCAAAATCCTTCAGCTATAGATCGGTACATAAGCATAGTGCAACCCACATTGCAAAGTTTAAAAAGGGATAAAGTGACCAGCTTAGCATCTGCATGACTTCCTATGTGCTGCAATAGAGGGATCCTAGTTCTCTTTGCTCATAGGGGGTGTGAGCATTTATTTCAAAGGCCATTTAATGCCGCCCCAATCTTTCCACCACAGTTACCTTTTCAGGAGCAGCAGGACAGCATTAGCAGTGCTGGCATCCAGTCCAGTAGTTGGTTCATCCAAGAACAAGACTGCAGGATCAGTAATGAGTTCCATTCCAATATTGGTCCTTTTTCTCTCTCCCCCAGATACACCGCGAATGAACTGGGTGCCAACCTACAGCAAAATAAGAAGATTGAATCATTGTCATGCTTCAGAGGACTTCAGCAAAGAACATCAAGTATGTAAACATTTAAAACGGGTTTGACAAATAGTATTTTTCCATACTTTCAAATATGATCATAAAGTTCTTTTGGGGGACTTTATATTCTGTAATGCAACAAGGAATCTGATAAAAAAGACCCTCAATAAAGTTCTCATCCTCAAAGCTAAACTTCTTCATGTTAATCCTGCTACATCATCTGCTTTCCTCCTACCAGTGACCATCTCCTCTGTGCCTGATAAACACAGCCAGAACAATGCAAAGCATTAATCTTCATTCCTATTATTGCAACGGGATGCCAAGTTGGAACTTCTTACCACATCTGCTATAAACTAAAATAGGCCATGAAACAGACCTCTACCATGAAAAAGCAATGCTATTTTAATCCACTGAGATCATTTTTATTTATGTATTTATTTGCTGTTAATTAGCTATGATTGTTTATGTGCCATTACCTTGGAATCTGCCACTTTGGTCAAACCAAGCTCCCTGATGATCTGGTTAATCCGTTCCTTCTTTTCCCGTTCATGCAGAGTCCTTGGTAACCGAAGTGCTGCTGAGAACTGGAAGTTCTCTCTGACTGTCAGGGTCCCCATCACCACATCATCCTTAACAAACAAACAAAAATATTTCATTTTGGCTTCCGCCTTCATCTGTAACACAGTTGATTTTACATGTAAGCCAAGGTGACAGTTCTAACAACACTGAGAATGGAGAGAGTTCTCAGGTAGGTGACATCTGATATGTAGTCCGTGGTTGTGGAAGTCCGTACCCAGTTCAGAAACCACAAATCAGCTATTGTGACAAAGGAGCTGGAACAACCTGTTGCAAGACACTAACTCAGCAAATCACACCCTCTCTGACTTAGAAATCTTTCCAATAGAAAACCATCCAAACCCTGGGTTGCTAGAAGCTAGAAAAAAACTTCTGGATTTACAGGCTTGACACTCCAACACCCAATGGTCTCAATTTAGAGGATAATATGTGAACGACTCATGATTAGTCCCCTAATCAAGTTCCTCCCACTAGACTTCTACACTACAGAAAAGTCACTGCTGGTTAAGAATCACTGTCTGCTGTGATGGAGCATGCTGCTCCGCAGGATTCCACATGGTTTCTAGACAAATGAGCTGAAGTTGCCCTGCCAGAGCTCTGTGAAAGGACAATGGTATAGTAGAAACAACATTCTTCTCTGTGGGAGTGATAATGGGGAAAATTCTCACTGCGTATGGATGCAGAGAATGGTTCAGGTTGCAGATACCAATTTATAACTTCTACATTTTAAAATATAGTTTTTGATGTCTAAATTATTCACAGGTCAGCTTTGGCAGATCGGGTGTCATATGCAAGGTATAGAACAATTCTAATGCATGGTGGGCCCAAACAACTGACAAAATAATAAACAGAGACAGGCTGGCTTACCTGTACCACATATCCAGAGATACATTTGAAATTAGCAGGTTGAGGAGCTCCATCGATCAAAACATCTCCAGATAGCCCACGAGGATCTTTCCTCGCAGCCAAGATATCCAGGAGCCTAGAAGAATAAATGGCACACACAAACAAGAGTTACGCTTTAAGAAGTACGTTTTAAGGCGTGAGGGGATAGGCCAATAAGAGTCTCATGTGATCTTATGGCTGCAATATAAGAGCAAAAACAAGGCAGGGCACTACATTGTTTGCCACACGCAGTTGTTTCCAAATTCTGCTTTGAAGTGAACGGAGTTGCTCTTGATTTTAATCTGGTGGAAATGAGATGAGATTATTGTCTCAGAGTGCTGGCTATCTATATTAATTGTACATAAGAATATTTTTTGCTTGGCATGAGTTCTCTATATAATTTTTATGGACAAAGTAAAACACATCCTTTCATTCCTTTCCACAACACTTACGAAGATTTGCCACTGCCAGTAGGTCCCAGAATTGCATTGAGTCCTGGTCTCATAATCCCACTGTAAAACAAAACCAAGATGTTTCTTATTCATTGTGTCATCAGTAGGTGAATTCCATTAATCTAAACAGGGGCTTTCAGGGGCTGGGAAAGCAAGGTAGTCATACATAGTAGTGACTCCCACTTAGTTACACTCCTCCCCCACAAACCTTTAGCTGAATTTTGCCTACTATGAGAGACATCTGCATAGCCCTCCCTAAGCAGTGCTCGAGCAGGGCTGTGTGAAATGCCCCATTACAACTTATTCAGGACCGAGACCCATCTTTTTCTGTGTCTTTAACCTACCCATAACATGGTTTGTGCTGCATAAATACAAACAGATGGCTTCATTTAAGTCTAAAAAAACCATGTGTGATAGTAATGTGATTATGATTACCCCAAAGTTTGTCTGCATGCAAAATGGAATAAGACAATAGGTACTTCCCAGTTTTTAGATCTGATCAGTAGGGATGGATTTAGAGTAAACAAAAATTAAATACAAATAAGCCTGCTATTTGCAATGAAGGATCTGATTTGGCCTCTCTCTAACCTCAGTCTGAGGATTATTTTTTTTAAAAAATTATAAATAAGAACTACTCCCCTCTAAACTAGAGCATTTTCACCGATTAAAACAAATCTTTTGATGCTGCAGTTCACTGAAATCCAGTTTCTCCGGGGCTAGGCTCCTTACACATAGCTCTAAGTGGTTATGTACTTAAGTACATTTTAAGCAGGGCAAATCTTGCAATCTCTTAAAAGTATTTCTTACATGTATTGCCCCATGGAAATGCTTTTGAGACATGTCAGATAAATAGCAAGGTGCCCCCATCTTCATGGATTCTATAGCTCTTTAACGTATCCTCATCTCTCCCTGTATTCCTTTCCCCGCTTTGTCTATCCTAGACTGTAAGCCCCTGGGCAGGAACCTGTCCCTAATCGCAACTGTTTGGCTCCAATCACGTTGCAAGTACTATATAAATAACAATAGCTACACTCCTCACCTTCTCCCAAGATACTCTGATGCGGTGCAATTTTTAAAAACCAGAACCCCCTCTAATCTGGCTTCCGCCCCCCCTTCACTCCACTGAAACCGTCCTGTCTCACTCCTCCCTTTTGCTTCCAAGATCCTTGAATGGGTTGTCTACTCCCATTGCCTCGACCTTCTCTC
The DNA here is from genome assembly GCA_003113815.1 of Sphenodon punctatus. Lineage (NCBI taxonomy): Eukaryota > Metazoa > Chordata > Lepidosauria > Sphenodontia > Sphenodontidae > Sphenodon > Sphenodon punctatus. The sequence goes on along the minus strand of QEPC01010959.1, from coordinate 4,762,407 downwards.
CGCCAACTCCTCCCTTGACCCCCTCCAATCTGGCTTCCGCCCCCTTCACTCCACTGAAATGGCTCTTGCTAAGAACATCAACGATCTTCTTGTGGCTAAATCCCACCGCCTTTACTCTTCTCTATCTACACCCATTCCCTAGGCAAACTCATTGCCCCCCCATGGTTTCCAATACCACCTATACAGTGATGATACTCAACTCCTTCCCTCTCCCCCTCTGTTCAAGCTTGTCTCACTAACTGCCTCTCTGATATCACCGCCTGGATGTCTCAACGCCAACTCAAATTGAACATGGCGAAAACTGAACTCCTTATCTTCCCTCCCAATCGTTCCTCTCCCTCTTCCCTGTCAATTGCCATTGATGGGGTCTCCATACTCCCTGTCCCCCAAGCCCGCAGCTTGGGCTTCATCTTCAACTCACACCTCACCTTCAAACCCTGCATTGACTCCGTCGCCAAATCCTGCCATTTCTTCCTCCACAACATTGCTAAGATCCGCCCTTTTCTGTCTGTCTCCTCTGCCAAAACTCTCATCCATGCCCTAGTAATCTCATGCCTCAACTATTGTAACCTCCTCCTCACTGGCTTTCCCCATTCTCACCTTTCTTCCCTCATCTCTGTTCAAAACTCTGCTGTCAGGATCATCCACCTAGCCCGTCGCTGTGACCATGTGCAGCCGCTGCTCTCCTCTCTCCACTGGCTCCCCCTTCCTGAGCGTATTCTGCATATGCTCCTCGTCTTCACCTACAAAGCCCTTCACAACCTCGCTCCCCCCTACCTCTCTGCCCTGATCTCCCTCCGAACCCCTGTTCGAGCACTCCGCTCCTCTTCCATCCCCTCC
>QEPC01010959.1:4727137-4758161 GCA_003113815.1 Sphenodon punctatus | reverse complement strand
CTTTGCTAAGCTAAACACAGGGCATGTGTAATACTAGTGCAGCTAATGCAGGAATGAAGAAGCCTTACTGTAGGATGCATAGCAAGGGACAGAGTGATTTTTTTGGTTGGGGGCCACTGAGCACTGAAACGGAGTGATTTGGGGAGCCAGAGCACTGAAATGAGGGCCAGTACCCCCACCAGTGGCAGTCTCCCCCCTGCCATCTCCCGATAACCTCCTGCTCACCCCTGCCAGGCTGCTGAGGATCTGAGTCTGGAGACTCAGCTCCGATAGGCCCCAAATCTGGTACACTCTGCTTACCCCAAGCCACGCCCTCAAGCCACGCCCCCTTAGCCTGTTTCCGGCGCCCCGGCGGCAAAGCCGCCGGCACAGGGCCACTAACACTATATTTTCCCAGGCCACTTTGATTTCCCAATCCGCCCCTGCACGCCTCCCTTAACTGCCTTCGTCCCTTCTCCCTCACTGCCCTGGTCCGCCTTGCCCCCACCCTCCACACCTTCATGTCCCTCCTCAAAACCCACCTCTTCCGCTCCGCCCTTCCTAACTCCTGCTAATCATCCCCACCCATGATTATCCCCTACCTGTTATTTGTAAACTCCTAATTTACTGTAACCAAGCCAAGAACGTGTACCTGAGCTCTAGCATCCTCATGAATGTCGCATTCCTTGTCCCTCCCTCTGTTCCCCCTTCCCTGTCTCCCCTCCCCCTGTCTTCTTTAGATTGTAAGCTCTCGGGCAGGGACTGTGTCTATTTTATTCTCTGTAAAGTGCCAGGTACATCGCTGGTGCTATATAAGCTTATAATAATAATAATAATAATAATAAATGTAATGTGCAGAAGGTAGCCCAACCCTAAGGTTTGCAACCACTAAAAGAATAATCAGTGAAGCACTTTGTCGTACTTACAGAAATGGGCTGAAGTGATCGTCTAAAGCAGAGTTTGTGTTAAGAATTGTAGGGCCCTGTGCAAAACCTTGATGGGGCCTGTTTTACTGTGTGACTGCACTGGTCACACATGTGTAAGGAAACCCCTGGTCCAAATGAAACATGTTCCACACCTTAGAAGCCACCGTCACAAATGTTCACATGGACATTAAGCCAAAATCAGTGGTGATGACCCCAATAAGAGAAAAGACCAGTGCAAAAGCACACAGCCAGCAAGCTGGATGGCCAGAATAAATATAAGAATAATCTTGAAAAAAATATATAAACGTATAGGCTAAATCATAAAAAGCAACAATATTTAGTGTACATAAATACCTAAACACAATAGTACAATAATGACGACAAGGTTCATATCCAGACACAAATTCATGTAGTCATTTGTGGATGATGTCCATACTCATGTCTAGTGTACGGGATCCCGGGTTATATTCTCGTTTCAAAATACAATCTTTTTCAAGATTCTTAAAAAGGATAACATCATTCCGCTCTTGTAATCTTCTGCATACTAGTTATGTACAACATATAAAGATATGAACATACATGTATCCCCCCTATAAGAAACATACACATAAAATAAACCTAATTATATACCCTGTATTACATATCTAAATCAACTTGTTTCACAATTTCTAATAAATAACAAAATTAACTACATATCTTTATGAAGTATACTACATATCTTTATGAAAAACTTCACAAGCACTGATTATTATCTAACACGTGCCACACCACATGATTTCTGATACACCAAACTTTCCAATGAAACTAACTAACACAAACACCTGCGGATTCTCGATATGTTAACCCTTGCACAACCAGTAGTCCCATCCCTAGTAACATATTATACAAGTATACCACCAGGCTCCATTTCAACTTACTTGGACCATATCACATCACTATATATGCCTACCCTACACTAATAGAAATGTATATCGCCCATTGACTAAGAATGAATAATGTCAATGCCTCACTCCTTCATAATGAAAGAGCAGAGGAAATGGAGGTAACTCAAAAGGGATAACTCATGATATTATCCAAATTCAAACCAGATATACTGGCTAAGACTCCACAATACCATCATAATGAATCATATAACCCATGTACACCCTCGTATCTAACAGAGAAACACTCAGATCCCATGTAAAACTGTAATACAAATTCTTATAGGAAACCAGACAATTCCATCTTATCATGGAGGGGTTTTTATCTCCCTCCACCCTTATTTAATTGTTTTAGTGTTACCCTAGCCGTGTTTTAATTGTTGTGATTTTATGAGTGTTTTAAAAATATTTTTATAACTGTATTTTTATATTTTTGAAATTGTTAGCCACCCTGAGCTGTTTTCAGGAGGGGTGGGATATAAATTGATAAAATAAATAAATAAATAAAATAAAATAAATTCATTAAGTCCCATAGGAGATAATGTGCTTAAGCTATGAATCCAGAAGCTTTCCCTTCTTAATAATTCCGAATGCATGTCCAACATACCCCTCGAGCATTCCTTTATAACTTCTGTAACAAAAACCTTCAATTGTGTGAATGAATGTCCCTGTGTTAAAAAATGAGCAGTTAGAGGAGTTTCTAAATGTTCACCCGTGATTTTGCTCCTGTGCTCTGACACTCTAATTCTCAACTGACATGAAGTTTGACCTACATATCCTAATCCACAGGGACATGTGATTTAATAAACCACATTATATGAACTACAATTAGAAACATGTCTCAAGGACATTTGTACATTATTCTCTGTATCCTGAAATTCTTTGATCTCCCAAGTTTGTTGACAACAATGACAATGGCCACACCAAAAGCATCCACATATTTTAGGTATGGTCCTCTTGTTTTTACTTATGTCAGAATGTACTAATCTATCACCTATATTCTGTGTCCTCCTAAATCCAAATACACAGTGGTCTATCACAACCTGAAGTGTCCTGAACTAGATGCCAGTGTTTATGAATAAGACGTTTAATGACATAAGACAAGGGTGTATAATCCAGCGACCAAAAAAGTCTATCCAAATCCTCTCTCCCTCTATCAGTTATCAAATCCATTCTAGAAATCATAGAAGATCACCGTCTAGCTGTTTCTATGATGCAGTCAGGAAACCCTCTAGCCTTGAATTGCACGGCCATTCAGCCAACCTATTGGCCGCTACCTCATACTCCCATGGATTGGAACTATTGCGTTTCAAACGCAAAAATTGCCCATATAGTAAATTCCTCCTTAAATGACTGGGATGAAACTATTATAATGTAAAAATGAATTCTTATCTGTGGGTTTAGAATATGGTGTCACCATTAATGAATAATCTTTAATCTGGACTGTGACATCTAAAAAGGGGAGAGATTCCGAATCTATCATACATGTAAATTTAATATGCTCATTGATAGTATTGATCCATGAAAAAAATAAATTGTTGCTCTACCTCCGGATCCAAAACTACAAACACATCATCTATATATCTCCCATAATACTGTAAACACGAATGGAAAGGATACCTATGTATATTTAAAATAATCTCCTCCTCCAACTTAGTCATATACAGATTGGCGACACTAGGAGCAGTTGGACTCCCCATAGCAACTCCCTTGATCAAATCAAGGCTGACACCTTGTGTTTTTTTGTCGTTTTGATGACCCCAATGAAACATACTAGAATTGTAGTACTGACAACCACTACTGAAGTGACAATCCATTTCCTCCCTGTTATTCAACACCAGGAAAAAGCCCAATCAACTTCCTAATCAACAGGAGAGAAACTAGTATCTGTTACCTTTCACCAAGAGAGAGTGGCAACTGTTAATGATTAATAAAGGTTCTTGTATGTGGCTTACTTGACCCTTTATCATTTGCAACTTTTATCTTTCAAAAGCCTTGCAAGCTTCCTGAACAAGAGCACCATCACCCAATGCAAGAAATCATCATCAGCTGACTCCTCTTAAGTAACCATGTTTGGCAAACCTTCCAAGGCCCTTAGTACGCGCCATGGGAATCACATTAAAGTAATTGCGCTCTGATTGTGAATAATCAACGCAAGGACCCCACCAGTCATGTGAGGAAATTTGTGAGAGCCTACTCTGGCTGCCCCTGAGAAATGTCAAATATATTTAATATTGTTTTGGTGGCTAAAATGTTAATTCATTGAATCTTAAAGCAACTTCAGTTTAGAATGAAAATGGGTGTAGAGGTAAAAGAAAAAAATTGCAGTCATTATAGTGAAGATTGTGAATAAAAGCCTGATGTTGTTACCAAACATGGAACCACATCCTGCAGTCCTTATCCAGGCACATAGCAATAGACACAGGAGAGACCAATACAGCAACCACACACTAAGCAATTTGGATTTCAACAAGATTTTTGCCTATGGCCTTGTTTTCAAAATGGAGTTAATTTCTACTCTAACATCTTGCGCATAGACACATCTGTTAAATTCAGCATTAATTCAAAATGACTTCCCAGTTACTCTGGAGTAACATTCCTACAGTCCTGGTTACATACTGTGCAGCACATACAAGTCATGGTAGTTACACTAGGATGCTAATGCCATGAGTATAAGCTGAAGTTCTCTGTAAACAGTTGCAGAGTAAAAGTACTGCAGAATAAATGCCTAGTCATTTTGGCATGGCATCACCGGGTAATTTCAGACGTTACGAAAACACCTTTCACCACAGTGAACCCCAGTGGATTCCCTGTGGTGGTGGCATTTCCATGAACGTGTGTGTGTTTGGTCCCGGCCAGATGTTCATCACAGTGAACCCCCGGCTGGGATCAAGCTTGACCAACCACGATTCTTGACCTCCGGCTGGCCGGAGGTCGAGAACCATGGTTAGAGTGGCCACAATCCAGGGTGGGCCAAAAGTAATGTGTGTTACCTTTGGCCCATCCCAGATCGTGGCCCTGACCGTGATACGGAATCGGGCTCCAGCAACCTAATTGGCCGCTGCACCAGCCCGTCTCCCCAAGGGCAGGCAGCCGAGGGAGCATGGGAGGGGTTGCGCAGTCACACTGTGCAGCCCCTCCCTGATCCCTGTTAGTGATCAGGCTGGCACATATGAAGGACCGACGGCCTGATCATGGACCGGGATCCCAGATGGATCCCGGTCCAGGGTTCAGCGTGGTGGACCTCTGGGCCTGTCACATCTGAAATTACCCACCATTAAATTAATCTGTTGCTTGTTTCCAATTGCACTCAGCTTGCTGTTCAAATATCAAAACGAGGGTGGCTGTCTTCTCTGCAAACTGGTTATATCAGTTGATCACCAGTCTCGAGCATAACTACCAAGATTTTAGGTTTGGCCCTTTATTATTGACAGGGATACCAGCTGCAAAAATTTTACCTGTTTCCAAATTCCCCCAAGATTTGGGATTTTTAAAATCTTAATGTTTGGTTATAACTTGTCTAAAAATTACAGCTTTGTATAGTATATGCAGTAAAGGGTGGTTTATACTTTGTATGAAGAGTCCTTTTTATTATTAATATTATTATTATTATTTTATTTTTTGAAGTCAACTGAAAAATTGAGTAACTCTTGAAATCAGCCAAATTTCACCAATGTAAAACTCTTTGTGTGAGAGAATTACGATTTACAGCAGACTTCCAAGGCAGAGGTTCTTAAACATTTTGCCTGTGTGACCCCATTTTGAGAGAGAAACTTCTGTGACCCCAGACACAAGACATAAAAATATATATCAAATGTCACTGGGACTGCATCGCTACAATTTGGGAACATCTGGTCCAAAAGGCACAGCACCCGAATGCCGCACAAGAGACTTGGTGTATGAAGAAATTATTTTTTGAAAGGCTATAAGGGTATATAATTTTATATTTAAGGATACAACTATTGATTTTAAACTGGTGGGAATGACTGAATTTGAAAGTTTTTGAAAACAATTTTAAATTCACTTAAATTATGCAATGATGGGTTGTACAACTAACTTTCATAGCAGTTTTGTCTTGAAGAATGTTTGCCAGTGTGCAGTTATATAAGAAAACTCTGATAACTCCATTGTCTTTTGTACATAGGGCAATATAATGCAGTTACTAATTTACAACCACAATATAAAATGATACTATAAAGTATTAGACACCTCAGCCTTCATATGACCTCAGAGTTGATGTGACTTTGGCCGTTTTTATAGGAGCCACAGTGCGGAGAGGAACGGTGTGCGTCATGGCAGTGGGGGCAGTGTGGAGGGGCCAGTGCACACGGTTGCACACGGATCCCCCATGCATCCCCACTCACAGAGCAACCTTCATTTTCACCAGTTACTCCATGAGTGGGGGGCGAGTGGGGATGTGTGGGTTGTGGGAGCACACATGTACCCCCACTCACCGGCCGTGGCATGCACACAGGCAGCACCCACTCATGCCCACAAAGCGGATCTGCGTGGGCGTGAGTGGGACAGTCTCGTGTAAAAACGGCCATTGTGCACATGAACACATCGGCCCAAAGGGTGCAACCCTTACCCATTCATGTTAATTGTTTTGCCATTGACTCCAGAGGGCTCAGAATGGTAGCCAATGGCAGGGTAGTTCTGCTCTGGATATAAGGGTTTAGACGCTGTAACCAAAGCAACAAAGCATGGTGCTTTTAGATAATCCACTGCTGGTTCCCCCTTAATGTATTTTTTCATTCCTCTTTTAAACTGTTTTAAATGGGCCTTCCATAAATTTTAAATTATATTATTATATTTTATTTGCATTTTTGTGAAGCATTCCACACACCATTCAGCAGTAAAGTGCACTATATACATAAAAAAATATTATTATTATTATTATTATTTATAAAATAGCTACGATCACATTTATTGAACTAATTTTCATGGTGACTGTGTGGAAGTTTTCTGGCTTCACAGAGCTTTCCTTTAGGCATTAAAGCTTGCACCCACTCATCAAAGAAGTTGGCCCAATAAAAGGTATCACAGCTTTTTTAAAAGGCCACAATCCACAAAACACTTACTCCGGAATAGCTCCATTGAAGCACGCACGCAGTGAATAAAAAGTATGTGGATTGCAGCTCGTGTCTGTTTTATCCTGGAAACTTTATATCTAATTTTATTATACTTAATAATAATTAAGAAGTGGAGAAACTCAATGTAATAGGGTGGCTCCTCTGAGCCGGTAGGAGCCCTATTACTGGACTGCCTAGTGGCTATATAGCTAGGCATCAAACTTGGAGCATGCCCAGTTGAGACTCTAAAGCCCTCTGGAGTCTAAGTCCTGGGGCATGCTCAGTAGAGCCCCAGAAAGCCTTCTGAGCTCCAAGTCTACAGACACACTCAGTAAGGCCAGTTGGAACTGAGCAGGCTCAGGGCCTATAAAGGGCCTGAGCTCAGTCTGCTAAGGGTGCCTGTAGGAGAAGGAGCTTATTGCTGTAGCTCCCTCCTCCTCATTGCTGGAGCTTCTCCAGCAAGACCTCCCCTGGACCCTCATCTGCTGAACCAGAGACAGAACAGTTCAGGTGGGATCTGCCTAATTTAGGCCACCCGGACTAACCAACAACTCTAAGGGTCTCAGACCTTGCGAGGCTGAACCCCCACTTAAGAAACTGGTCTGAGGACCCTAAAGGGTATAAGCCCCTCTGCGAATATGCTATTGGAGGCGTAGGCCTTGGCTATAAGGGGAGGTTGGAGGCCAAGGGTGGGACCCCTACAGGGGAACCCCACAGTGTAAAACCCTCCTTAGGGGGGGATACAGCCCAGCCAAAGGCTGACTAGGTGTGGCAGTGGGGTTTTGCTAATTCCCCAAAAGATACCCAGCGCCCCTGCTAGCTACACTCAATGGAATGAAAAGACTGATGGCTAGGCAGCTGGTATGCAGAGATTACTGCTTATGCTGTCCAGCATAATCTCATTGTTTTCTTTGGTCCCTATCTGATTCTCTATTCCCTTACGTTTTAGGAGTGTAGCTCCACTGAAAGCCACCTTTTAAAAAAATAGTCTACAACAGTAAACCCCAGTACAGTAATCTAGTTAAGCAATGTTACTTCCAGCACAACACCTATGAGAACTGGGAACGGCCTACAGCTCATCTCGGTGCTCCCAGTTACAAGCGGTTGTTGAAAGTCACTCTGACTTTCAACAACAGCTTGTAACTGGGAGCACCGAGATGAGCTGTAAGCCGTTCCCAGTTCTCATAGGTGTTGTGCTGGAAGTAACATTGCTTAACTAGATTACTGTATTGGGGTTTACTGATGTAGACTATTTTTTAAAAGGTGGCTTTCAGTGGAGCTACACTGTCATAAAACTGGAGTAAGGGAACAGAGAATCAGATAGGGACCAAAAAAACCAATGAGATTATGCTGGACAACATAAGCAGAGCAGTAATCTCTACACACCAGCTGCCTAACCATCAGTCTTTTCATTCCGTTGAGTCTCTCCACTTCTGTAGACTGGCTGGGAAAGGTTTTCATTCTCAAGTCTTTTTTTAAGCAAAAACTTTACTCAATGATAACATAAAGACTTCAAGAGAAAGTGAATGTAAAAGAAAACTGATTAAGAAAAGCTTTTCATTCCATTGAGTGTCTCCACTTCTAAATTGTTTGTTGGAAACATTAACTCTTTCTGAACAGAAATCAAGGGCATAATCCTCCATAATTAAAGTCAATGGGTGCTTTCAAATGAGATGGGTCCCACCACGGTCTGCTCTGGGCCGTGGGGGAACCCGTCACTGCAGGTCGTACTTGGCCGGGCTACCAAAGAAGCGTTACAGCGGCCAGAGAGGGAGTGGGGCAACACACAGACATATGTCCACGCGTCCCTGCACTGCATGCAGCACCCCTTCCCCCAGCTGATGGGTGGCCAATGATGGCCAACATGGCACTTGGCCCCTGCTGCCACTCCAGACCAGGTTGAGTGAAGCAGACTCTCTCACATGATAGCCCGCTTTACTCTGGGTCCGGCAACTGGCTCCCAACTCCATGGTAACATCTGCCAGCCATTTTTAAATATGACGCGGACACCAGGATTAATCCGCGCTAAAGTGGATTAATCCGTGCCAGTGTCATGTCTGAAAACACCCAATGGGAGCTGACCCACTGACATCAGTGGGTGGAGAAATGCATCCTTACTGATGTCATAAGTCTGTACATAAAACTGTGATGTCAGTGGGTAAAAATGGACACGACAGTGGCCCGCTTTGACCCACTTTGCACCGGACCCCAACTGCACGTTTGTGCAGGTGTCACCAGACGTTGGGCTGGGATTGCCCTGAGTCATGTCGGCTGCTAGCCCTATGCCCAGGTCACAGCCTGGGCAAAGGTCCACCCAATTGGGTCAATGTGGGTACAGTGGGCTATCAAGTCTGTTGTGGCCCAGCAGACATGGCTCGGATTGGGTTTACCATGGCTGGCCGTCATTGGCCACTATGGCTGCCTGTCATGGCGGGGGGCGAGGCCAGCCAGCCACACATTCATGAATCTCATCACCCTTCCCAGCAGCTCAGCTGCAGTCGTTGTGCGACCCAGTCCAGACCATATCCGGCACAGCTTCCTGGGGCAGGCTGCCATCATGGCTGTTTCCATCCCATGGAAGTCCTACCCTCCAACAGTAGTGAATTATTCTTCCCCTTTAATACACATAAGTCATCCTGCTCTAGGAAATGTGTCAAGAACAAGGGAAACGATTGTGTTTATAGCTATGGAACTCCATTCCCCCAGAGGTTCACTTGAGCCCGAGTGTGTTCTGGAGGTGTTTGAGAATGCATTTGGCGGGCGTGGATAAGGGGTTGGGGTAGTTTGGGGGCAAGGGTGTGAAGGGTGGGTGGTATTGGGTGGGTTTTGTTGGGGGATTTTTAGGTTTGTTTTACTAGTTGGAATTGTTTGTGAACTGCCCTGATCCCCTGGGAAGGTCGGCATATGCATTTAAATTAACAAATTAGCTGAATGGGGCGTAGGTTTTCAAATAAGGGTGCCTAAAGTTAGGCTCATAAATCCATGTTTATATTACAGTTCTGTTCTCCATCTGTCCAGCATAAATAACCACCAAGGGTGGTTAGTGTCATGTCTGTTTTCACCTTAAGTGGTAGTGCCAGTGCTATAGTGGGAGGGTGACACCTATAGGAACCTACATAAATAGCCTGATTTCCAAAAATAGACATCCTGGAGCTTCCTCTGAAGAAGATGTGGGCTGAGTTAGCATCCAAATCCAGAGCTAATTTTTCAAAAGATTACGCTTGTACTATAAGCACCAAAATAAAGAGCAGATTTTTTTTAAAAAAAAAGCTATGTTGAGCAATCAAGACTCGTATTGTCTTTGGTCAGATTTTCAGTATTGTTCTAGTCCCCAAATAAGTTCAGCTCCCATTTTGAAAATATGCTCCTAGGAGTCCAAAGCTGGTTAAGCACATTTGAAAATAAGGCTTCCGATTCATGTGTCTAAGTAAGGACTTAGGGTGTATTGATAAAACACTCTGGGTTCAGAATAATGCACATGGGGAACCTTTTCTTTCCCATGGGCCATTTTGAAAATTGTACAACCTCCAAAGACTGCACAGAAGTTGGGGGCGGGGGTGCGTTCTGGAAGAGGAGGGTCCAAATCATGGATCTTTGCCATGAATCTGTCCCCCATCTTTGTGTGCATGCCCTCATCCCCGCTTCCATACCCTAAGCTCAGTCTTTCCATACTTGGGGCTAGGAATTGGATGCGGTGTCCAGATCCAGGAACTGGAAAGGGACCAAATCCAAAATTAGCCACTGGCAGCGTTTTGTCCCCAGGCCTGAGGGTCCTGGTGTATCTCCCCGAATGTACATGTAGCACAGCCACTGTTGCCTTCCCTTTTGGGTTGACTGTCAAATGAAGGGGTTGGTTTACTGTGCTTGCAAAACCATACCTAGCACCTGTGCAGTTGGGGGCGGTTGTGTACAGGTTTGCTAATGTGGCAAGCCCTTTTGCATAACACCTAAACACCAACACCCCCACACCAGAGAACGGCAGCATAGGTTACTCTTTCCTTTAGATTCAGGTTTTGTGTTGAAAGGGCTCTTAGCCTAACTTTAGACACTTGCTTTTTTTTAAAAATCAGTTATTCATGGCACAATGCCTTCTGTGGATGACAGAAGTATGATTTATTTAAACATTTTATCCCCCGCCCTTCCTGCCAAGGCAGCCCGGGGCAGCTTACAATATACAAATATAAAATATATAATCAAAAGACATAAAAACCTTATAAAAGGGGGGGGGGGAAGGAAAGGGGATAAAGAAAGGAAATGAGCACAAACTATTTTAGAAAAGTTGAAATACATACTTGATATCTTTCAGAATTTCTTTATCGACTGTTTTTCGACAACATATAAATCCACTCTTTATCTTCACTTTGTAGCAGATGTTGTGAAAGGTCACCGTGGTTCCTTTGGAAAGGTCTTGAGCTGACTGCTTCTGGCTGGGGATGACATTTGTACTTGATTCTGACATTGAGATAATGATTTGGGATGCATTCTCTGTCATTTTGGAGGTGTTTGAGCTGTGAAAACAATAAAAATCAGCAAAGATTATTATGCAGAATGAGATCTTACAGACTTTAGTAAGAACAAAAACTATTTTTTTTCTTGCACCAGTACTTCTAAAATTTTAGTGCCACTTTTGCAGTCTTCCTCAATGGTATAACAAACATAGCAATGATGCAGCAGATGTGCATCTTGGAATACAAAAAATAATATGGATTTTCATATAATTGTAGGGTTTGAAGGGACCTCAAGGACACCTACTAGGGGTGTGCACCAGACCTCCATGTCATTTTCGTTTTTTGTTTTGGTTATTCAAAAATGTCATTTTCGTTATCGTTATTAACAACAATGTTGTTTTTGTTTTTGGTATCGTTTTTTATTATTTTTCTTATCTATCATTTTTGTTATCTGTTGTCACGGGTTTGGGGGTCCACACCCCCACTTTACCAGGTTTGAGTGACTCAGTTTCCCTTGCGCACAGTTCTCTTGAATCAGTTCTCTCTCTGGCTAATTCAAGTGTGCCACAATGAAACTCCTTTGTCACACAAGGGCCCGATCCTTCCCGTTTACAGACTCTTTACTCTCTGGGTTCGCAAGAGCTTGGGGGCTCTTGTATCTCACTTGTGTTCCAATATTAGACACCGCCACTTCTTCATAAAGTTAAATAGTAAGTTTATTGATTACATAAACAAGATAGTTGATACAGAGTGGTAACTAGAAATAAAAGGTAAATAACGCATTCCTAACTTATACTGGTTGAGTTCCTAAATTATGCATCTTACCCTAGCAAGGTCCAGAAGTTCTGGTTTCTCAGTCATAAAGGCGAATGACTTGGCACTGGCTTAGAGAGCAAAATCCTGTCTCTCAGCTCATGCTTTCCAGACTAGCTGGTAGCTGGTCTTTCGTATGCAGATGTTCTCTGGAAGCAGCTTTGCAAGAATCTCTCTGTGTGCCTTACTGGCTCATTTAAATAGTCTTTAGCTTCCTTTGTCTCGGATTGCCTGCCTTTGGGGAATCCTGTATCAGGTCATGTAGTCAAGCCAGGTAAACATGGAAGTCAGTCTACATATCAACAGACTTTCTGGCAAGTGTCCCCAAAACACATCCTGTTATCTCTTTGTATTTCCTGTAGGCTGGTGACGTGTGCCCTATTTCGAGTAGTGCAGTTCTCAATTTCAACATTACAAACATGTGGAACCTTTGACATTACACATTCACCAGACTTGTAATGTACATGTAGTCCCATGTAACACGTGTGTGACCCTATGTTCCTCCGTGACAATCGGTATCAATATTCATTATCGTTATTGATATCGGTACCATTTCAAACAAAATTTTATTTTTGGTATCAGTATCATTATTGATTCCTGTGCATAACTAATATTTATTTAAATCTAAGGGAGACAGGGGAAGGGGAAAGGAAAACTGTTATCTAATCAATTATCTATATAACTATTCTAATCTATATGTCTATAATAGGTATTATAGATTATATATATATATATATATATATATATATATATATATATATAAATATAAAAAAGTACAGGGGGGAAAGGGCAGGGAAAGGGAGAAGGAAGGGTTGCAGTGCCCTCACTCAGAGCCCTTCTGATTGGTTGTGGGAGGCAGCAGGTATTGAGCAATCGCAGCACAGGCACAGTTCAAGAGTTCAACCCTGTTAAGACTCCAAGATGTCTGCTCCCTCCTCCCCCTCTACATTTTCCCTCCAAAATCCAACTGCCACAGCACTAATAATGACAATGATAACAACATTGTCATTTTTGTTTCTTATCATTTTTGTTATTGTTTTGGTAGTTTTGGTATCCATATCAGTATCTGTATTGTTATCATTACCGTTATCAGTATTCTCGGTTGTTGTTTTTGGTATTCTCAGTTGTCGTTTTCATTATCGTTGTCATTCTCAGTTGTCGTTTTCATTGGGTATTTTCAGACATTATGTGGTCAATGTCCACCACAGTCAATTCCCTGTGGTGGCTTGGACCACGTAACGTCTGTTGGGGGGAACGAATGTTTCCCCCCCAGATGTTACCATGGTGTGGGATCAGATTCACCTCGTGAGCAGCCAAAGCGGCGGGACCAGAGGCCGTCGCATGTTGAATCCGATTCCAGGCCGTGGTGACCCCTGCCGTAACGTCTGGACGGCGGACACGGCCTGGAATCCCCGCAGGGATTCCGGTCCATGGCCATAGCAGGTGGGCACTGTGGCAGCATTGGCCGCGGCAGCCGCCTGTCTCCCCAGAGGGCGGGCAGCGGGGAGCGTGGAGGGGGCGGGGCCGTGCGGCCGCACATTGCGCCGCGTGGCCCCGCCCCCTCCCCTATTCCCCACCGGGATGCCCCGGAACGTCTATTAGGGCGTTACGGGTCATCCCGGAGGGGGATCATTTCATTGATTTCGTGACCCCAATTGGCCCCGTCACGTCTGAAAACACCCATTATTGCAATAACGAAAACGACATGCACACCCCTAACACCTACCCCATTTTAGCCAGTAAATATTTCAGCATAATTGGTTACAAAAGAGAGCCAATTTTTATTTTAAGCAGAATTAATGTTGCTGCCAGAACCTTAACTCTGAAATCAATTTTTTTGTGGTTAAAGTGTTGCACTTAGCACTGTAGTGGTGGAGCATTGTTTTGCACATAGCATATTGCTTTCCATAAGGGCAGAAATGCAGAACAATCACATTAATGTGAAATGTGAGCAACAACTGATGATCTGGCCTAATTTGGCAAAATATTCCAGTTTTTGTCTCGGAAGCAAATGCTGGCACAGTTCCAATCTGCCTCTTTTGTTTGGTTTAGAGGTTTCTAATTAATTTAGTAAAGTGAGAAAAGGGAGTTTTGGGGGGGAGAGACGCAGAACTCCAGCTTCTCATATTGACAGGAAGAAGGCCTGCAATCCAGACTTCTAAGTAGTCATGGGCAGGTACCTGTGTTCACTGCATTTTCTCCATTGCTGCCAATGGGAACAATGCAGCGAACATGGGTCCCTGGTCATGAGATAAGAGGAAATGTTATCTTGTGGATCAAAAACTGGCTAAACGATAGATTCAAAAGGTTAGGACTAAATGATCAGTTTTCCCAATGAAGAGAAGTAAACAGTGGCTGGACAGTGCCTCTAGGATCTATACAGGTGCTGTTTAACATATCCATTCATGAGCTGGAAAAGGGGGTGAGGAGGGAGGTGGCCAAATTTGCAGGTGACACAAAGGGGCCATACCTTCATAGTGCGTGCACTTGTGGACCTTGAAATGGCACCAAAGTTATTCAAAGTAAGTCCAAAGCAAACTAAAAAGACTTAGAGGATGGATCTCACATACGTGAGATATTGTGTGATAATATGGAAGATTAATTTGCACAGCAATGCATAGAGGAAAAAAATAACCCTAATTTATAGTCACACAGTATTGAGTTCTAAACTAGATGGTACCACTCAGGAAAAAGACCTTTGAGTTATTGTGGATGGTTCACTGAAAACATTAGCTCAGAGTACAACAGTGGTCAAAAAGGCAAACAATGTGAAGAATTAGTGGGAAAGGAATAAAAAACAAACAGAGAGACTATCATAACAGAGAATGTCAATCCGTAGCGCACCCACACGTTGCCTATCGCGTGCTCATGCTCCCTGGTAGTTTGTACTCGAGTAAAAACTACTCTCCCTGCTGCAGCTGCCCCCTGCCACTGGGGGCGCGATAGGGGGCCTGCCCCGGGGCCCTTTCCAACCTAGTTACTTCCCTAATGTTGTGAAAGGAGGATGGTCCCAGCATAGAGCCTTTCTGCACAATGCAAGTTCTATTCCATGTGGACTAGGCCCACCTGATCATACAGCTTCCCCCCTCCCCATCAGAACAACATGAAAGGACAGATATGTCCCAGGTTTGCTGCATGTTGCTTTCTCTGCATACTCCTGTGAGATCCCCTTGCACAATTATTTCCTTACTACTTATTACAAAGCAGCACATATTTCCTAGAACAGCATGCATGTAACCTTTCTATTATGGATAAAAAGGCTCTCTGAAGGCAACAGACCAAAAATTAAAGACCCTAATCAGCTGCATTTTCATTCATGTGTACTCTTACGCTCAGTGGACTCTGTCTCCACCCTGCTACCCTTCATAGAAAGTCAATCCAGTGCTTTTCATCACCAATTCCCAAATTCAAATGTTGCAGAATGGCCTTTATCATCTCGTACTGGGTGTAGATTTTGTGCATTTTCGCCTAGAACAGGAGTGGAAAAGCTTGTCCCTTCCAGGGACCACTTTGAAAATTTAGTTTAAGCTCCAAGAGCCACATCAACGTTGTGGGTGGGAGTATTTAAGGGGTGCTCTCAGGATGAGGCGGGTCCAGGTCATGGATCTGTGCCATGGATACATCTCCTGTCACTAGGGGCGATCCCATGCCCCGCCCACAATGTGCGCATCCTGCGTGTGCGCACTTGCGTGCAAACCACATGCAACTCCATAGGGATTGCATTGTGCTGCACAGGTCCTGTGCTGGACCTGCGCGGATCTCACACGGATCCCGCTTGGGATTGCAGCCATTGTATGCATGCCTTCATCTCTCCTCCATGGTCCTGAGCTCAGTCTTTCAGTGCTTGGGTGCAGGAACTGGATCCAGGGACCACATCAAAACTAGATGCAGGCCACATTTGGCCTCCAGGCCTGAAGTTCCCCACCCTTCCCTAGAAGATGGTTGCTATTGTTGCTCTTTTGGCAACCAGCTGTTTTACCATGTGTGTGAAGCAGATATCTCAGAACTGCTCTCTAAAGCATTTGGTTTCTCTGTCAGTGATAATAAACCCAGAGAACTGACTGACACTGCAAGATATGGAGACTGTAGCTCAGATGATATATTCTAATGGGCCAACTTCTCTTGGTGAGAACATGCAAGTTTTCCTCAAGAAGATCTCTGGCCCTTTTTACCCGTGCGTCTCATGTAAAAGACACAGTGGATGTGCACGTGGTGGGTGAGTATGCATGCGCGCTCCCACCAAACACGCATCCCACGCCCCCCACCCCCATCAACATGCACAGAGCAACTGGCGAAAACAGGGGTTGCTCCATGTGTGTTGTTTGGTGGGTGGGGATTTCTGTGTGCCCATCTAAACCCTCCCTCGACCCATCGTGCACGCACCGGCACAAACATGGACCCCTCCCCTACCTTGCGCAGCCTGTGTAAAAAAAGGGCCTCTGTGTGGCCCGAAAGCTTGCATACTCTCACCAATAGTAGTTGGTCTGATTAAAAGATATTGGGATGGGCATTACAAATTTGGATCAATCTGTAACTGCTTCCAGCTACTTCGCCTAAATCTCTTCTCTTTCAGTTTCAACTACTTCTGCTGTCATTGCCACTGAAATCTATTAGTTATCACCTGCTTACAGCAGCTTTGCTATTTCATAGCTGGAAACTTAGTTTCTCTTCTCTCAGCCTTCTCCTCCATGTGTTAAACATGCCCAGCTCGTTCAACCTTTTCCCACTGAAAACACCAGCCTCTGGCTGCAGGTGGTCCCATAGGTGTTTTTAAACAAGCGCCATGGGAATGCGGTTGGCTGCTGAGTGGCGTCGCTTCGAGGAGCCCATACACACAATGTGCATGGGGAGTGCTTCAAACGAGCATCTCCCAGCATGGCTGGCTGCCCCGTCCACGGAGCGCTCCGGACTTTTCAGGAGTGCTTCATGCGTGGGTCACAGGAGCGCACCTCCTCACACACCACCGCCACATGGGTAGTTGGATGCGTGGATGGCCCTGCATGGACGCATCTCATTTAAAAATACCCTATGCTAGTATGTAGGGCCCTGGGTCCACTGTCTGTCAGTGGAGGTGTGGCAGAGCTGTGGCATGCTCTCCTGAGCCCAGTGCCTGCTTCATTTACTGACAAAAGTCTACATTTTATCTCCTTCCTCTCCTGTTAGCACTGCAGAAACCCTGCAACTGGAGGGAAGCTTGCTAGAGTCCATTCTGGTTCACGCCTTATCAAATGAAACAGTATTTCAAATCCAAAAATCTTTTTTTTTTTTTTACTTGTGATGAAGCTCAAGCCAAAAAACACGGCTTGATTTTCAGACCCGAGTCCCTAAGTTTGCAGAGGTGGCAACTGGAAAATTACATATTTAGTTGGAAAGTGTCCAGTTTTGATTTGCAAGTCGTTAAAGACCGTAAACACAGAGCCCTTTTTACACAATGAGAGTAGGGTGAAAAGCCTATTAATGTGTGTTAAACATGCTGCTGTCGGGGTGATAATATTCTCTTGACATTAAACCCTACTGCATGCTGACAATTTATTTATATATTTTATTCCATTTATATGCCGCCCCCTATGCCTACGGCATCTCGGGGCGGCTTCCAACATAAAATAAACAATTTATCACAATATAAAAAAATATAAAAATCTACACAGATATTTAAAACAATTTTAAAATACCCCCATACAAAAATTTAGCCCACCCACCCCTCCAAAGGCCTGGGAGAACAGTCATGTCTTACAGGCCTGACGGAAGGCCAGCAGACTCGGGGCCAGTCATGCTTCCTCTGGGAGGAATAAATAATATCTGCAGGGTTTTTAACTTACTGAAAAAGGCTTATTTCTTTTTCTGAGTCTTATTATTAGTTAATATAAAATCTCATATTTATGTTCTAGATGATATTAGTGATTTAATATCTGTGTCATTCAACCTTCTGTGGAATCAGACAAGTCTCGGAATTACGGATCTTGCATTGAAGAAATTTCCTATAGGAAAAGTTTATCCTTTTTTAATATTGTGCCAAGAGTGGATGTATCATTAGTAGTGATACTGTAACTTTTATGCATGTGGGGATTTGTTTTTAGGAGGTTTTCTATTAATGATGCAGAGAGGCAATATAGTTAATATTTCACTCAGCAGTGGGAAGATTTTTTTCATCCATAAACCTATCCATAAAAGATGTGAGCATGCTATTAGTTTGCTTTGAGAAAAGAGCAAAGGTTATACACAGAGCTTTTACTGCCTCTGATTGGCAAAATAGAGGGCATTGCTTATATAATTTTACATCTTAATGTTTCCTACTTGGGTAGAATTTTTAAATGGCACAGATAGAAATTTGTGCTCTATTTATAATTTTGCTTAGATTTTTTTTTTTTTTTTTTTAATGCCTACAAAAATGAGCTTTCAAAAAGCATCCAAGCAAGAATAAACTACATTATCTACTGTCCGTCATTGTACTAGCCCTATGAAAGTCAGTGGCGAGATCCAAGATGCTTTGACTTTGGCCGTTTTTACATGGTGTCACTGGGTGGGGGGGTGTGGGCAGACTGGTGCATGTGCGTTGGGTGGGCGGGCATGCACACGACTGCACACGCATCCCCACTCACCACCCCACTCACAGAGCAACCTCGGTTTTCCCCGGTTGCTCCGTGCATGAGGATGAGTGGGGATGCATGTTAGGTGGGAGTGCGCATGCACCCCCACTCACTGCGCACGCCTCGTCCTTCACACAGATCGTGCCCAAAGATAGTCCAGTAAATATACCCACTCTCAAAGTATCAGTCCTAATAGACAAGGGATCTTCTCCAGCACTCACTGCTTCTTCTGTTGCCACCAGGGAGGCCAGTTCTGGGGAGCAGGAAAGAACCTGCCTCTCCAGTGGCAGCAGCAGCAGCACTGACTCCCCAGGATCCACCATTACTTACTACTACTCAGAGCCCTGCTGACTGGGACAGATAGGGGGTGTTAACACGTGAACTGGGAGCCCAGCAGACCCTGGAGCTGCTCCATGCACACTCACTCCTGCAACTGCCTCGTGTGGGCTCCGCGAGGACTCCGGGAATCACCGCTGTGATTCCCTCAGCTGTGGTTCTCCTGCACCCTGCCCACCGCACCATAGAGTTTCCCATAACTGCTCTAGGCTGCAACCACAACTCTATGGTGGAGAAGATGGTCTCCCCATGGCCCCCATCAGATGGGAGGTGGACCTGGAGCAGTGCGTTGCCCTGGTTCAGGCTGGGTTACCCCACACGGCATGCCCTGCTTTTCTGGATGACGCCATGTGGAGTTGCCCTGGCCCAAAATGCAGTGAATACCTGGTGGCTGCCCTTCACGTGGGTGGATAAATCCAAGGCAAAGGAGGACCAATGTGGGTCCCTGTCTTGTGTGATAATACCCAGGGAGAGTATGGCAGCAGCAGCAGCTGTTTCCACTATGCTTACCCTGCTTGTCCCTGTTTAGACAAGCAATAGCTCCTTGCTGGTGCTTGCCCTACATGGTTAACTCAGATATCCATTTGGCCCATGAGTGGGGCATGTGAGCAGCCAACACGAAGGGTGTTAATAAATGGCACAATAGCTACGAATGGGTGTCTGTTGGGCTGTTTATTAGGTGGATGGAGACTGGGAGCATGTGTTCCTGGTCTGTGTGCCCCACGCAGCAAGACTGAGGAGGATGCTATGCTGGCCAGGGCCAGTCTTACCCCAGGGCCTTATCCTTTCTGAGGGCTCCGCAGTGGCCTCTAATTTCACCAGGCAAGTTGTGGGGGCACCACTCTCTCTGTGGGGTCCCAAACATGTCCTCCACCTTCAGGGCAACACAGAGGTTGCCCTCAAGGGGGGGCTACCAGGGGCCCCACATTTTATCTTCACCCTGGGCCCCAAAAATCCTAAGGCTGGCCAAGATGCTGGCTAAGGCACAAATACATGATGGCCCCCAGGCCAACACCTGAACATGCCATCTATTTGGGGGGGGGGGGGCAGGAAAGGCTCCTTCCTTGGCTGCGATCCCACCCCTTTAGATCTCTGCTCTTCTCCTTCCCTCCGGAGAAGGAGCAGGCACCGCAGCCGGCATGGGAAGACTTGGCCCACCGGCTGCCAGTCCTGCTGGGTTCCTTCCTGCCTTGTAAGGAGCCCAAGCTGGTTGGCAGTTGATACACTAAGCCTCCTTCCCACCACTTGGCTGTTCAAGGGACGCAGCTTGGCACCTTGGCCTCTTCCTTTCATCTCCTTCCCCGAAAGCTGAGCAGGAAGGGGACAAGACAGGGCTAGCCCTGTGTACGGGCTGTTGGTGTCCTGGGACACTCACCCGCATCTGTCTGTTGGGTGCTGACACCCACAGGATGCAGGCGAGCATCCCACGACACTCCCAACCTGCACTCAAGGCCATCATGCCATTTATTAACACCCAAAACTGTAGAATTAGGATTTAAAATGTGTGTTATGCTGAGTGTTTCCAACATGAAACACTCATTTAGCATAACATGTATTAATAATTAAGGTGACTTATCTAGAAATGTTTAAAATCTTGTGATTTAACTATTCTAATTATTTCACCTTTCTAATACTCCCCTCCCCCCCTTCCAAAAAAAGCTAAAACTTAGCCAAAAAATGTACCAATGTAGAAACTTTGAATAATCTCCCACAGGTGTCTGAGTTTTGTACTGATTTCAAAGGGAGCGGGATCAATCCCTTAAGAAGCATTCTAATTTTCTGTATATTTAAAGCTATCAATCAGTTAAAAGCTAAGCGGCAGGATATTAAATTTTTTATAAATAAATAAATAAAGTCGCTTTCCTTTAACTATAGTGGGTGCAAAATAGGTAGTTCAAACAGTCAGGTGAAACCCAACAAAGATTTGCTATAGCTGTACACTTTTTAAAATATTCATTATAGGTTGTGCCTCTTATGCAAGCAACAGTGATATAGACAGGCACAGATAAGTATATCTACTCTTTCATACATGTTTTTTGAAAATTGAAACCATTTGGGTGGCCAAGAATACACAGATCTTCAGTATCCGGAAGAATTAACTCTGGTGATGGGTTACTGTGTTACTTGAAGATATTTAACCTAGATTCTGAAATCAGGTTACATTGTATTAAACAGGCTTAGTTTCTTGAAGTTTTACGGGTTTTGTCTACGGTACATACATACATGTACACACACCGATCAATTGTGGAGGGAGACAATGCTTTTAAGTTATGCAGCAGTTTCTCTCCACAACACAATTTATAAGTGGGCTCTTTGAAAGTTCGACTCTTTCTCTTCAATGGGGCTTCTGCCTCAGTTTGTAAAATGCATTGTTATTTTAGACCGCCAGTTTGGTTAGACTATTTAATGCCTCCAAAAGCAGCTGGAGTCTCCCAGCAACTCATAAACTGCTTTCCATGCCGTCAGCCCAAAGCAGGTGTGAAGTCCAATTCAGTTGCTGGTAGAAGAGCAGTTTCACTATGGTATGGTGCTTCCTACCTTCCTTCCCCCATCCCCTCCACACAGAGAAGAAAACAGGTCACTAAATTAGTTTGGAAAGAAGTGGAATCCAGACAATAAAGAAAGTTCACCAGCTGGAATGCCCCCTTTTGACTTACCCTCTGGGATGCAGTCAGTGCAGCAACAGCAGCAGCAGCAAGGTGCAGGGGGTGACTCGAAGCAGAGCTGGGGCTAGTAAAAGTGGCAGAGTGTTGAATGAGCAGGAGCGTCAGGCTTTGTACAGCTTACAGGAAGGCACGCTCTCTCCGACGACTGCATGGGACGACCAAGAGACCAGTTTCTGCAGTAAAGAGAGCTAATCTACAGAGACCTCAGCTTCCCGTTCCTCCCCCACTGACAGCCTCTGGCAGCAGAGTCCTGCAAAGGACACCTTCCTCTCCTCCGCTGCAACAGACAGGCTCCCTAGGGAGGGGCAGGGACAAAGGCACGTCTATCTCCTGACCCTGTTTCTGATAACAAACTATGCCACAAATGAACTAAGCTCACACCAGTAGGGACTCTACAAAAGTGCATCCCCTGTGCCCAGTGCACATCCCTACTAGAGGTACCTTTCTTGAGCCGTTTAGTTCCATAGAAAGTGTAATGCCAGGCATGGATAGTGCTGTGGGGTTTTATTATTATTTAAATAGCACAACAATGTGCCTGGTACTGTACAATCATTAGAGAGAGGTCCCTGCCTCAGGGGGTTTACAATCTGGGAGAGACAAGAGAGAGGGGGAAATAGAGAGAGAGACAGTGATATGTTCACAAAGTCGCAGGTGCAGGTGCTTAGCTTAGCTAAGCAGAGGAGACTGAATGAAAGGCGTTAGAAGAGGAAGCATCAGTGAGTAGTCTGTGGGGAGGAAGAGGAAAGGAAAGCCTCATGAAAAGAGGTTTTCAGAGGGATTTGAAGGTTGGAAGAGAGCAGAGCATTCAGGGGGAGGGAGTTTCAGGCATGGGGGGCAGCAGGGGTGAATATGTTTCAAGGAACAGGAGACTTGGGGGTGGGTGATGGTGGTGGCCAGGGGCGTAGCTACCATTGGACAAACAGGGACATTTGTCCCAGGCCCATACTGGCTGGGGGCCCAATATCCAAGGTAGCTAAGCCACCCTTCCTCTCCCCCCTTTTTAAAAAAAAATGCCACCTGAGCTGGCTGGGGGCCCTTCCAGCTGTTGCGTGGGCCCCTTCCCCCTCCCTGCCTGCATTGCAACCACAGGCAGGGTGGTGCCCCATGCAGCAGTCTGGTTCAGGCCAGGTCACACTCACAAGCCTTGCAGCTTGCACCCCTGGCGCTGTGTCGCAGAGGAGGAGTTTTCCCCACAAGTCCAGGCATGGCTGGCTTGAAGGAAGCCCAGCCTGAGCGGGAAGGTGCCCGGCAGCAGCTCCACACAGTAATGGCCGCCAGGCAACCTTCCCGCTCTGGCACTCCCCGCATCGAGCCGGCCCAGCCTGCTCCGCCCTACCCGACCAGTCCCCGGCCTCCAGGGCTGGTCAAGTGGGCCGGGGCAGGAATGGCATTGTTGCTGCTGACTGCGCTCAGCCCCAGCGTGTGGGCAGCGAGCCGCAAGGGACAGAGTACACCATGGGACCAGCTCACCGCCGGCCCAGAAGATGGATGGGCCTAGCCCAGCAGCAGGCCACCAGCAGCACGCTGCAGACAGAAAGTCAGTCCCAAGCACCAGCAGCCGAGCACCCCTAGGCCAGCTGAGCTGGGAGGTGCTTCTAGGCTGGCCGGCAGCTTCACCACCAGTAGGGGGGAAAAAAGCAGGGAGGGCCCACGGACATTTCTTGTCCCTGGGCCCATCCCAAGCTAACTATGCCCCTGGTGGTGGCAGAGAAGGAAGTGAAGCTCCTGGGTGGGAATGTGGCAGGCAACGAGTGTGGGAAGGTGGGGAGCAAGGCCATGAAGAGCCTTGAAGATAACGACAAGGAGCTTGTGCCAAATGCAAAAGTTGAGGAGGAGCCAGCGGAGGTAGGAGAGATGGGGCTGAATATGTCCAAGATGACAAATAGGGTGAGTGAATGTCCTTGGCAGCAGAGTGTTAAGCAGAAGTGAGAGGGGCAAGGTAAGAGCAAAAAGGAGGTTGCGCTAGTCAAGGGGAGAGATGACTAGAGCATGGAGCAGGGTTTTGGCAGTGGAAGCAGTAAGGAAAGGCTGGATTTGCTCAATATTATGCAGATCGAAGCAACAGGACTTAGCAACAGACTGAATCGGAGATGTAAAGGAAAAGGAAAAGTCAAAGATGAACCCCAGGTTTCTGTGGAGACACCAATTTAAACAGAGATGAGGGAGAAGAATGTTTAACCATGGGTATCAGGAATCATCAGCACACCTGGCTAAACCAAATGATGAAAGATGGGTTATTATGTACCAAATGCTGCTAATATTCTGTGTGTGGTAGAAGATGCAGCTACAGAAACAGTCCTGTTCTGAAGCCATTTGCTGGCTAATTGCTGTGAGATGCACTGGCAGACCCAGAATGTACAGAATTCAGTCAGTGTCCCCCTTACTTTTAATACTGATGCACTGCCCATTAACTGGCCAGATCCCTCTTTAGTGCCCATTTCTGCTGAACTTATCCAGCTATGATGCACTGCCTGAATGTTGGCATTTGGCTGGCACCTGGATCTTTAGTGAACTTTGCAAGCCTATTCCATCATGCCTTTGATTTTATAAACTGGTTTTGCACAAAAACACGCTTAGCATCATATTAAATAATCAAGATTGTCTTAAATGACAACCCCAACGCCTCCCTGAGGCATTGATTGCAATTTGCAGCTCAGACCTACACTGATAATGTGGCCAATGCAAACATCTTGAACTTTGGGGAACTTTGAATCTGGGTTAGGATTTGAACCCCCACCTGTAGGAAGCTAGAAAACCAGGATCTACTTTATGGAATTATTTTTATTTAATAATAATTAATCAGGAATGTTCTTTGCTTTACCAATGAGCTGTTCCTTTAAAACTACAAAGGGAGGTGTTCCTTTAACACTTACAACTACACCTACCCCCTCTGATCCCTACTGTGCCAACCCTACTGCTAACTCCTTCCACTTGACTATGGTCAGAACAGCCTATTGTGACATCAGCAACAGCCGTACAGCACCTGTGACAGCAGCAACTGCTGTTCCCTTTGCTTTAACTTGGCTGTGGTCAGAACATCCTGAAATGTCTATTGTGACAGCAGCAGCAGCTGCTGTAGGGCTGCTCCCTTTGCTTTACCTATGGGCTGATGTTGGGTGGCCGTAACTTCAAGCCCCAGCCATTAGTCATGGCCCTGTAACCTTCAGACAGTGAGGTTTGATGATCCTTCATTTAAGACTTCAACGGACCCTCTACGACTTAAAATAAAAAAGTCTCACGTCAGACCAACTGACCAAGCAAAACACACAGACATCAGAATTTTGGATGGATATAGATAGATAAGATAAGAGATATAAATGTCCATTGTGGGGTTGCGTAAAGGAAGACATACTTGACAAAACATTTTTTCAAGTCCCCATCCCTAACCCCTGATTGACAACAGGTCTCTGTTCTCCCATTGATGGATTAAGGCTTTATAAGCTATCAGCCGGTCTCTATCTCCCAGCTTTCTCTCTCGTTTTCATCTGACTCAGGCCCGGGTAGTCTCGGTGCTTGACACCTGTGGGGGATTGGATGAGGGCGAGTCGCCTGAAATTAAATCTCAACAAGATGGAGATGATGGTCGGGGGAGTGGTGGCTCCCATCATTGATGGGATCCGTCCTGCCCTGGTATCTCAGGTTTGGAGTCTGGGGGTGCTCCTGGACCCGCAGCTCCGCCTGGATGCCCAGGTGGCGGCTGTGGCAAAAGGGGCATTTCACCAATTGCATCTGGTGTGTCAGCTTCGGCCGTATGTCTCGGACTCTGACCTAGCCACGATCGTGTTCATGCTTTTATTACCTCGAGACTGGACTACTGTAACGCACTCTACGTGGGGCTACTCCTTGGTGCTGGTTTGGAGGCTGCAGCTGGTGCAGAATGTGGCATCTCATCTGCTAATGGGGACGGGCCCAGACCTTTAAAGCCCTGAACAGCCTGGGCCCTGCCTACCTGTGGGACCACCTCACCCTCCGGGTCCTGCATCAGCCCCTGCAGTCAGCCAGGGGCACCCTCCTCAAAGTCCCCCTGATTTCTCAGGTGTCGACCTTGCAGAGAGCGTTCTCTGTGGCCACCCTGCGGTTGTGAACTCCCTCCCATTGGAGGTCCACCTGATTACCGACCTCCCCTCTTTCCATAGACAATGTAAGACCTGGCTGTTTGCCATGCTTTTCCTGAGGGTGGGTGGGTTGGGTGTATGTTTTTATATTGTATTAAATAGTATTTAAAATCCTATTATTGCTGTTTTAAATTGTTTTAATATAGTATTAGCTGCCGTGAGATGCTTTTAGCAGGAGGGGGCAGCATACAAATTTTATTATAAATAAATATTATTATCATCATTTATATAGCACCAGTCGTGTGACCTGGTGCTGTACAGAACATAGAAATAGACACTGTCCCTGCCTGTGGCTTACAATCTAAAAGACAAGGAGTGGGAGACAGGGAGAGGGAACAGTGGGAGAGAGAGAGAGGAGAAGACAAACATTCAAGCAGGTGCGAAGACTCAGGTGCGTGTGCTTGGCTTGGTTACATAAGGCCCTAACTCAAAGCAGAGTATGTCTAATAATCTAGAACAGGACTGCACAACATACAACCTCAGGCCACATGTGGCCCACCTATACATATTTTGAGGCCTGCTTTCAAACAGATCTGTTAATTGTGTGCAGCTCACGGAGCTGTCTGCATCCCCCATTGGTGCATAACCGTTCTTCCCGGAAGCAAGCTGGTACTGCCTGGGTCCCTTCCTCCTGCCTGAATCCATGTTTCTTGCTGCCGATCCCACTGCCCACCCAGGTCTCTCACCTGCCTCTGCCTCCTAGTAGTGCTGCAGGCCTGTATCACCAGCAACTGATAGAACTGGGAGATAAAGCTGTTTGTAAACAAACTCTTCCGCACGTGTGTGTCACGGGGCCAGGGTAACAGGGGGGCCAGGATGGGGGAAAGGACCACGCTCCCAAAGGAAGGAAAGGGAAGTCTACGGAAGTCTGTAGGGAGCGTCAGAGTCTCCAGAGCCTGCTCTCATCTTGAGGCCTAGAAGCCTATGTCAGAGGGTCTGATTCATCATTGAGGTCAAGGAGCAGACTGAAGATCCACACACCAAGATCCTCCCCAAGAGAGAAACATAATAGGGGGTGACAAGGAACAAGGGGAGCCCCAGGGAACAACAAGAGCCAAGGGGCTAGGAAACCAGAGCAGGGAGAACAATGGGGATGAGGGGAACAACAAAGGGCAAGAACCAAGGGACTAAGGAGCCAGAGTGGGGGGAACCACAGGGACCCACAAGGGGCACCCCAGGGGACAAGAGACAAGGGTCTAGGGAACCAGAGCAGGGGAGCAACAGGATGAAGGGAGCAACAGGGAGCAAGAGACAAGGGGCTAGGGAACCAGAGCTGGGGAAGCACTAGAGACAAGGGGGACAACAAGGGACAAAAGACAGGGGCCTAGGGAAACAGAGCAAGGGAGCAACAGGGATGAAGGGATCAACAGGGAACAAGAGACAAGGGAATCAGAGCAGGGGCACAACAGGGAACAAGAGACAAGGGCCAAGGGAATCAGAGCAGGAGGAACACTAGAGACAAGGGGAACAACAAGGGACAAAAGACAGGGGCCTAGGGAAACAGAGCAAGGGAGCAACAGGGATGAAGGGATCAACAGGGAACAAGAGACAAGGGGCTAGGGAATGGGAGAGGGGGAACAACAGGGATGAGGGGAACAATAGGGAACAAGAAACAATGGGCTAGGGAGCCAAAGCTGGGGAAACACATGCAGACTATAGGGGATACAGGGCAAACACACAGCAGGAGACACAACACTTGCTACAAAACAT
Source organism: Sphenodon punctatus (assembly GCA_003113815.1). Taxonomy (NCBI): domain Eukaryota; kingdom Metazoa; phylum Chordata; class Lepidosauria; order Sphenodontia; family Sphenodontidae; genus Sphenodon; species Sphenodon punctatus. The sequence continues at coordinate 4,730,589 of QEPC01010959.1, read as the reverse complement.
AAACATCAAACCTTGAGGCAGGTGTGAGACATTGCTCCACCAGCTTCCTGAGGCCGCATCAGTGTTTAAGTACCATCTGTGGCCAATCAGGAAGCTGGGTGGGCGGGCTAGGGAAACAAGCCCCAGCTGGGAGAGGGTGTGGCCATGCAAAGGGCAGTAAGACAGGGGAAGGCCTACAGAGGAGAAATGCGAGTGGTGAACAAGTCCACCAGGTGGCGCAGGCCCCAAAGGCACCTCTCCCGCATCCCAAGGCCAAGGGTTTGTGCCCAGGACCTGACAGTGTGAGATCAGAAAGTTGTTGCCTTGTAAATGGCTCTCAACATGGCTCCCAACATTCTCGCAGCTGGGTTGTGCATAGCATGCTCATCCTATTCAAATAACACCTCACGTGATGGTCTCAAGGGAACTCTAGTATAAAAAGCACTCTTCCCCCCTCAGAATAACAGTTCCTTCCAACCCTTTCTATGAATATAAGAAAATTCTACACAGAGCTGGAAGGGTGGGGTGTTATGAGCATGTTCCAAGCCATCTTGAAGACCTTGTTTATAAGGCAGCAACCTTCTGTTCTTCTTTGAGTGGCTCCTCACAGGCTGTTTTTACACAGCTTCGCTGGGTGGGGGATCCATGGGCACGCTGGTGCGTGGGTAGGGCATGCACACACATCCCCACTCATCTACACCCACGGAGCAACCGATAGAGCAACCATTTTCCCCATTGCTCTGTGAGTGGGGATGCATGTTAGGTGGGCTTTCCTTTCCATGTGGTTTGGTTTGCCCCTGCGCACTCTGCATTTTCATGTTTGGGGAGGGGGTGCATTTTATTGTTACTGAACACTGATTTGATTTGTATAGCCTTGTAGCAGCCCTGATGCTCCTCCCCCAGTGTAGTCTCTGATGTATGGCAGGCTTGAAATTGGAGCTAATTTTCATGTGTTTTTAAAGTCACACAAGGCATGCAAATTAGGGGCAGGACTATGCAAATTAGGGACATATGTAAACTCTGAGTAAAGTTATTCAAATTAGGGGCTAGGGCCACATGCGGCCCAGGGTTGGGTCCAAATTTTCCGACCCTCGGGACGAATCAAGTTGAGCACCCTTGATCTAGAAGGTTATCTGGTTGCTGCTAGGTACTCTGAACTGAGTTCTGCCCAAACCTTCCTGGTATCTCTTCCTAGCCTTGTATTGCCCTGATTGATTCCTCAGCTTCTGACTCCACTTTGGCTTCCTGGCATCTGATTCCTGACTTTTGACCTCTGATTCTTGACTTCTAACTGAGTGAGTGCTGCTCCGGGCTCAGAACCAGGGGCACCAGAGTGGGGAACAAAGGGGGTGTGATTGCAACCCCCTGACTCCTGCCCCTCTCAGGGCCCTTCAAGCAGGGGGCATGGCCAAGTCAAAAAGGGGAAGTGCGAAAGGGTTGTCCTGCTTCTTTCCAGTTTGACCACGCCCCCTGTCTAAGGGCTGTGCTGTTATGATGCTTGGACAGGGGGCGTGGTCACTTCAGAATAGGGTGCCGCATAAAGGGGCTTTCCTGTCCCCTGCTCTCCCCTGAAGTAAGGGCAAGTGCCCCTACCCCGACCCAAGACAGGTTCCAATATTTATTGCCTTTTACCGAGGTCTTTATACCCTTGTCAGTTCACATACCAATTAAAAAGTTGCTGATTAGAGTTGCCAGTATTAGAGTTCGCTTGGGAGCCAGTCCTACTGGGCTGCCTCCAGCGTGTGCATGGTCACCAGGAATAAAGTTCCTGCTGCCCAGGCATACTTGCATAGCCCCACTGTCTTCAAATGATGGTGGCAGTGGCACCTGTCTACATGCTTCAGCCTTCTGCAGCCAGAGCGAGCCGTGGGTGTGCATGACAGAGGCTCTTACGCCCATAAAAATGCCCACAGTCATATAACCAGGAAAACACCAGGCCTATTAATGACTAGCGTTTGACCTTTCATACTAAGCATTTATGATCAGCAGCAAGCTGAGTCAAACCTCATTTCCCTTATAGGCATGATGAGACCAACTTTGTCCCCAGTCCTGTTACTCTAATAGAAAATTCCCCTTAAGTCTGGGGCTAGTAAAGTGAGCAACATATGGTTCCTTATCAGGCATTGGAATGCCTAGAAGGTGTTTCAAAGCAGTTTTTGACTCCCCTGCATGAGCTGTTGAATATTAAACTTTTATAGGAGGTTATTGACTCATGTATCAGTAACTCTGTACAGAAGGGGCTCATGCACACCCGCACTGACATTCTGCTTTGGTTTACATATAGTGCCAATATATGCCATATATTCTACAACATACTGTGTGTATTATAGAGCCGCAGGATCAGCTCTGTGGTTAAGGCCAGCTTGCATCCCGGTAACTATCTGACACAGAGGATCACTTAGGTGAGGGGCAGAATCGGTCCAAATTTCATGCGTATAAGATGAAAAATAGCTGCTTGAAAATCAGAGTAAAAATTGTTTTTTCTTCCTTTTTCAGATTGTTTTTGTATTCGCTTGAAAGTGTACTTTAAGAAAAAATTTGTGAGGTGTAATGGTGTTAGGGAATTCAAGGGTACCTTCTGGTGCGTCCCTTTTTATTTTTCAAAATCTGTCTGGAGGTTTTAATGTTATAGGCAGAGACCCGAATTCACTGCACCAAAAAATCTTAAATTCTGCGACCAGTGAAGCCAAATTCTGCAAATTCACCGTGAGCATTAATATTTGCATAATTAACTTTGACACCAGATTGGAAGCAGTAAGTGAGGGGCATGAGGTTATGGAGGCACCGTCTGGTCGATCTTTCTGGGATGAGTTTCAGGAAGTGACGCTGGCTGATGCGGTGAATGTCCTGGGGTCTGTTAGAGTCACTAGTTGTGAACTAGATCCGTGCCCGTCCTGGTTGGTGAAAGCCTCCAGGGAGACCTTGGGGACAGTACTGGTGCATCCCTTCGGCAGGGGAGATTGTCACCCAGTCTCAAGGAGGCGATGGTGTGCCCCCTGCTGAAGAAGCCATCTTTGGATGTGGACGCTCTTGCCAGCTATCGGCTCATCTCTGATCTTCCCTTTTTAGGGAAGGTTATTGAACGGGCAGTGGTACTGCAGCTCCAGGCACATTTGGACAGCGTTGGTTTCCTGGACCCTTTTCAATCTGGGTTCTGCCCCAGCTATGGTACAGAGACGGCGTTGGTGGCCTTCGTGGATGATCTCCGCCAGGAAATGGATGCAGGATGTTCAACATTCTTGATCCTGCTAGATCTCTCAGCCACATTTGACACCGTGGACCATGGGCTGCTGCTGAGACGGCTGCGAGACCTGGGGGGTCTGGACGGGACTGTCCTAGGGTGGTTCCGCTCATTCCTCTCGGGGAGAAGCCAGCGGGTGGTGCTGGGGGCTGAAACATCAAGTCCCCGGGCCTTGACCTATGGCGTTCCGCAGGGTTCGATCTTGTCTCTGCTATTATTTAATGTATATATG
>QEPC01010959.1:4673789-4725863 GCA_003113815.1 Sphenodon punctatus | reverse complement strand
GGGTAGTTGAGTTTTATTCCCCTATCCCAAGTAATTTATATCCCAGGCCCTGTTTATATGTCAATTTAATGTTTATATGGTATTTTAAGTGTTTGGATTGTTTTAAATTGTATTTATTGTTGGAAGCCGCCCCGAGCTGTGTTCAGGAGGGTTGAGGTAAAAATGTAATAAATAAATAAATAAATACCTTGGGGACCGCCTCACCCTCTGTGCCTCAGAGCGATCCCTGCGGTCCACCGGGGGCGCCTTTTTGGAGGTCCCCCGTGTAAAGCGGGGGGCCACAATGGAGAGGGCGTTCTCGGTGGCCGGGCCAAGGCTCTGGAATTCCCTCCCAGAGGAAGCCCGTCTGGCCCCAGGTCTGTTGGCGTTTTGGCAAGCCTGCAAGACCTGGCTGTTCACCCAGGCCTTCGGAGGGGAGGGTGGGAGGGTGGGGTAGGGGGGGATTGTATTTTTAAAACATTGTTTTAATTAATTTTATTGTGTGTCTTTATGCTGTAAGTCGCCCTGAGATGCCTTGGCATGAGGGGGCGGCTAACAAATATTTATAAATCAAATAAATAAATAAAACTTGCATAACTTTGCATGCTGGGAAGCAAATTTTGCAACAGGTTTGACATAGAATCACAACTTTGCTAATCAAACACAACTCAGGCCATGCTGGGGTCATTGCGGGGGTTCTGGACTGTTCAAAGGTTGCTGTGGAAGGGGGTTTGGGGGCTGTGCTGAGGTTGCTATGGGGCGCCATGGCGACTTCTGGGGGGCTGTGCAGGGGCTGCTGCAGGGGGGGTGTCTGGGGACTGTCTGGGTTTGCTGTGGGGGTCCTGGAGGCTGGTGGAGGCTGTGCTGGGGTCACTGCAGAGAGGTGGTTGGGGTCGGTGCAGAGGGACCTTGGGGGCTGCCACTGCCAGGGGCTCGGCTAGGTGGGGGTTGCTGGAGGTTGTGTTGGAGCTGGACAGGGGTTGTGGGGGCTGCCAGGGTTGCTGCATCCCTCACCCATTTCTTTCCCTACATTCTTTTATTTGGGTTGGGGAGAACAGGACAGCTGAGTCCTGTATATGGGGGGAAACAAGGTTGATGGATGGATGTACACGCAGACAAGAGCAGGGACACCTGGGTGATGGCTGAAGTGTTTGTAATGGTAGGGGCAAGCCAGGTGTTGGGGGAGTGATTGTGGAGGTCAATGCAGAGAAATGGTTGCTGTGTATGCATAGATGAGGCTGGGGAGCAGGCAAGAGTAGGGGGAAAGTGTATGTATCGGCAAAGGGCAGAGAGGTGTTCAGAGGGGTGTATATTCAGGAAGAAGCCTGAGAGATGGGTGATGGGGACAGTAAGGCTTGGGGGCAAAGTATACACATGGTTTTTGTACGTGCTTTGAGTTGGGTTGTGGAGAAGAGGACATCCAAGAACTCCCAACCCTGTAACACAGAATCCAGGAGTCCTGACTCCCATCCTCCCCATTACCCACTGGCCCCCACTCTCAGAGGACCCTGGAGTCCTGGCTCCCAGCCTTCCCCACCCCCAACCCACTAGCTCCCACTGCCCTCCCAGAGAACTGAAGATAGGGTTGCCATACATGCAAATCTTTAGAGGGCATTATGAGAAATACAGGCTGCAGGGCTGCATTGGCTCCAAAGCAGTCCTGCAATCTGTATTTCTCATAAGTGCCCTCTAAAGATTTGCATATATGACAACCCTAACTGAGGAGTCCAGGCTCCCAGCCCCTCCCCCCTACTCTAATCCACTAGGTCCCAACCCCGTAACAAAGAACAAATCAGTCATGGCTCCCCGCCACTCTAACCCACTAACCCCTACTCCCCTCCTAGAGAACCCAGAGGCCTGATATTCAGCTATCCTGCTCTAACCCACTAGCTCCCTGGATCTGAGCCCACCCCCCCTCACTAACCCCCACTCCTCTCACAGTAAACCCAGGAGTCCTGGGAAATACAATGAGCTATGTCTCTGTTAGGGAACAGGAGTAAGGGTGTGCGTGTGGAATGAAATGGACAAGGAGGTGAAATAGCAGAGAGGGAGGCAATACGAATTGGAATGACGGAGGCAGCTATAGGAACTGGGTGGAATGACAGGAATGCTTCCCGTGGTATCCTCTTTTGAATCATTTATTTCTCTCAGAACCTTGTCATTCTGCTGGTCATGGCATTTCTGCTGTCATTCCACCTAGTTTCTTGCTGCTCCACCCTATCCCTGTTCCTTCCTGTCATTCCACTCATTCCATTCACTCTCCCTGGTGCCTTCTTCATTATTCCATACCCCACTGTCCCCCACTCCCAAAGATGGTAGGCAGGAGACTAGAGCGACGCTGGCGTCGGACTCGCTCTGAATCTGACCGATTTCTCCATAGGATCCATTTCTGGTCATATGTTGAGGCTGTGAGGACAGCAAAGAAGGAATTCTTTGCTGCCCTCATAGCGTCTGCAAAGTCGCATCCAGCGGAGCTGTTCCGGGTGATGCAGGGGCTGGTCAGTCCGGCCTCCCTCCACCTGGACGGGGACTTGTCCCAGGCCCGCTGTGAAGAGTTTACCATCTACTTTGCAGACAAGATCGCTTGGATCCAGAGTAATTTCAACACCGGGTTGGATGCAGTAGGTGAGGAGCATCAGGTTATGGAGGCACCGTCTGGTCGATCTTCCTGAGAGGAGTTTCAGGAAGTGACGCCGGCCGATGCGGTGGATGTCTTGGTCTGTTCGAGCCACACGTTGTAAACTAGATCCATGCCTGTCCTGGTTGGTGAAAGCTTCCAGGGAGAAATTGGGGTCAGTTTTGGTGAGGGTGGTTAACGTGTCCCTTCAGCAGGGGAGGTTGTCGCCCTGTCTCAAGGAGGCTGTGGTGCACCCCCTGCTGAAGAAGCCTTCGTTGGATGTGGACACACTCGCCAGCTACCGTCCTCTGTCTAATCTTCCCTTTTTAGGGAAGGTTATTGAACGGGCAGTGACTCTGCAGGTCCAGGTGCATCTGGACCGTATCGGTTTCCTTGACCCTTTTCAGTCTGGGTTCCACCCCGGCTATGGTACTGAGACGGCAATGGTGGCTTTGGTGGACGATCTCCGCTGGGAGATGGATGCAGGATGTTCTACATTCTTAATCCTGTTAGATTTCTCGGCCGCTTTTGATACCGTGGACCATGGGCTGAGACGGCTGCACGGCTGCATGCTGAGACGGCTGCAAGACCTGGGGGATCTGGACGGGACTGTCCTTGGGTGGTTCCACTCATTCCTCTTGGAGATAAGCCAGCGGGTGATGCTGGGAGCTGAAACATCGAGCTCCCGGGCCTTGACCTGTGGTGTTCCGCATGGTTCGATCTTGTCTCCGCTTTTGTTTAATGTGTATGTGCAGCCCCTGGGGGAGATCGTGAGAGGGTTCGGGGTGTGATGTCACCAATACGCTGATGATATTCAGCTGTACCTCACGTTTTCAACTGACCCAGACCCTACCTTCTTGTTGTTTTCCCAGTGTTTGGAGGCCGTGGCGGATTGGATGCGGCAGAGCAGACTGAAGCTCAATCCTGATAAGATGGAGGTGATGGTGGTGGGTAGGGCGAGGGAGGTGGTAGGGGGGATTACCCAACAGGTTCAGAGTCTGGAGGTGGTTTGGGATCCAGGCCTCCGTCTGGATCGGCAGGTGGAGGCAGTGGCTAAATCCACCTTCCGCCAACTGTATCTAGTACAGGCCCAACCTAGCCACTCTTATTCACGCCTTCATCACCTCGAGGCTAGACTACTGCGATGCGCTCTATGGTGGGCTTCCCTTGGTGCTGGTTCAGAGGCTGCAGCTGGTGCAGAATGCGGCGGCCCATCTCCTCATAGGGACGAGGTGACGGAAGCATGTAACACCAGTACTCCATGATCTATACCTGTCTCTTATACACATCTAGATGTGTATAAGAGACAGGCCCTACACAGTCTGGGCCCCTCATACCTTGGGGACCGCCTCACCCTCTGTGCCTCAGAGCGATCCCTGCGGTCTGCTGGGGGCACCTTCTTGGAGGTCCTCCATGTTAAACGGGGGTCACAATGGAAAGGGCGTTCTTGGTGGCCGGGCTGCAACTCTGGAACTCCCTCCTGGAGGAAGCTCGCCTGGCCCCGTGTCTGATGGCTGTCCATCGAGCCTGTAAGACCTGGCTGTTTGCTCAGGCCTTCAGAGGGGAGGGTGGGAGGGTAGGATAGGTTGGGGGGATTTGGAGGGAGGGGTGTATAGTAAATGTTACTCTTTTTTAACTAGTTTATGATTTATGTGTTTTACTATTGTTTTGTTTGTTGTGAGCTGCCCCGGGATGCCGTGGGCATGAGGGGGCGGCCAATAAATGTAAAGAAATAAAGAAATAAATATTGTGTTCTTTCACAGCCACTTAATGCTGTTGCCTCCAATCCTTCCAATGGGCATTCCATGTTATAAAATTTAATATGTACCCAACTTTAAATTCTTATTAAACATTTATATAGCAATAGCACTGTCCCCAGCTTCAGTGTTGCTCCCAGAAGAGAATTAGGGCTGAAAGACCAAGGCAAAGTGTGGGTGGATGGAGCGTAAGATGTAAGCGAGCACGGTATGTGAGACTGTACAATGTCTTTACTGCTTACATGACACAGAAGTTAAGGTGGGAGTCTTAATTTACAATTTCCATGCTTTTTGGAGCATGATTTAATTTGTAAGGACCTTAACCTCTCTCTGAAACCAAAGGGTTTTTGAGTATAGAATATATTATACATATATGCCCTAGTATATATGGTGCCATATGCATAATACAAGAGTGATGGTGAAGTGGCTCAAGCCCCAGGCTAGATCTCTGATATCAAATCCTGCTTAGTCTCATGCTGGATATTAACCTCCAGTCCTTCCATCTGTGACTGGGCACTTGATCCATTGGGTTAGGGAGGTCAAAGACAGTCAGATGTGTTGCTGACCACATCATTCCCTTGTGCGCTGTGGGATAATTGTTCCATTTTTTTCAGGGGTCACTGACTCACTGGTTTTTCATAGAAGAACCTTTGTTTCCACACCAAAATGTGCAAAAACATGTACGTTACCCAGATGTGTAACTAAATATGACATGTGGAACCATCTTTTCAATCCTGCTTATTACCCATTCCACCTCAGAGATTTTCCCTTCTTTCCATTTAGTTGCTGTTTTAATAACTTCCAAAAATGCAGGTTGTAAATAAAACTAAATGCTGCAGAAACTGGTGTGCATTAACTGCACCAGCTTAATGGGCCGCATGACTCAGAAGGATTTTTCACTTGGCATATATACTGTTCAGTATTACTGATTACTTACTGAAAACTCCATTTTACTTGGAGGGACTCTGGCATCGGACCTAGGAGCAAGACAGCAGAGACAAGGAGAGCTGCTGTCTGAAGAAGCTTCCAGGTTGTTGTGGAACCTGAGTGGTAGCTGACTTGGGGAACATGCAGCGTAAACCCAGGTGGGACTTTGAAACCCAGAGGGGCATATTGTTATAAAGAGACTGGGGATAGTAGTCAGCTCTGTGAGGTCTGAACAGAACTGCTTGTGGACTCTGGAGGCTTGGGCTGGCTGTAAGGGGAGGTGGAGGCCAGACACACATATCCAGGAGTAACCCTGGGTGAAGTAAGACTTGTTGTGGGATCAGGCCCAAAGTGGAGCTGTATTTTGGGCAACTAACCCATATGAACCATTCTACAAGGGTCTGACAGTGTTTATGTAAGGGGCCGTGAACTAATTCCCAGAAGGGCTCTCCAGCTACCCCAAAGGGGTGGTGGGAGAGGGCTGCCTACAGTGGGTCCCAAGGTTTTGCCTGTGTGACCCCATTCTGAATTAATGACCCCAGGCAGCAACAAAAACAGACAAAACTTATGAAATGTCAATTAAGATCATTACTCCAGCTATAGATGGTGTGATCTCATTTGAGGTCTTGACCTGTATACTCAATGTAGTGATTGGAAGCACCCAGCATTTGTCACAACCAATATCTGGGGAAGTTGTGAGGGCCTCATTCTGGTCTTATTTACCCTGTTGTAAATCAAGAGTAATATAACTGAAGTCAATAGAATCAGAGTTCAGATTGAGATAACATTTTATACATTGGATTTCTATTGAATCCAATTAACCAAAACAAAAAACTTAACAGTTTAAAAAAACCTTAAATGCACATGAGATTTCTTAAAATACAACTCCCCCACAAATTCACTACAATTACAATTCAAAAAACCTTCCACTCCATACATTGCAACAAAACATAAATGCCAAAAACATAGAAATTATTTCAGAATTTGAGCAATATTTAATACTTTATCCTCATCAGCATACATGTAATATATGTACTTAATTCCTTAGCATACATATTTTAATTCATTTTTATCAATAATTAAACTTTCACATTTTTCCATTATAATGCAGAGTGCATTAAGAACTTCATTCTGTACAACAAATTGTATAATGTTGTCTAAACTCACATTCTTAAGTTCATTGTATGAGCTGTATACAATTTGTATACATGTAAATAACAGACTTAATGCACTCTTAAAAAATTGTCCGACAGGAAAGAGGAGCTCAAGTGCGCATGCGTGAGCCTGCAGAACCAGATTCTTGATCAGTAATATCTCGGTTTTGGCTGCATCAATCAGTATCATATTTCAGAAGCACTTGTTGTTGATCTCATTCTCGAAGCCTGTGAAGTTTGGGGGCTCAACTCATCCAGTGGGAGGAGATATTGATGATCCAAATATGTGAGGATGGTGTGCATTTTGACCCCAACCAATTAATGTTTAAGCAGTTATAACATTTTATTTTCCTAATGGATCTTTTTCAAACTTTGTGGATATGATGGTCCTCACAACTTACAGCCATGGTTAAATTTTCAGAAATGTAGGTCAAGCGGTTTCCTCAAAATCGGGGCTTCAGCAGTCCCCTGTTTATAATGAACAGTGACTGTACATTTAAGTTTCAGGCAGCTACTGCTGCCTGAAAATACCAAAAGGGCACTTTCACACCTGCTTAAGCGGGTTCTCAGACACTCAGAGGGGACGTGCATGAAAATCAAGTGTAAATCTTTGATCAGGTGTGAATGCCCAGACAAGGGTGACTGAAGCTTTTATGCATGTTTACAAAGGCAATTGACAGAGCTGTATTTCACAGCTTGATCAGTCACCTTTGTAAACACTCATAAAAGCTTCAGTCACCCACCTCGGGGCGCTCACACCTGGTCAAAGACGCGCCTGATCTGCACGAGCGTCCTTTCTCTGCTCTCCCGAGCTTCTAAGGACCCGTTCACGCAGTTGTGAAAGCAGCCCCTCATCAATTTGTTCCTGGTGTCCTTTTAAGCATGAAATCCACATGCAACATAGTGGTAAGCTACACTGTTCAGTGCAGTTTTAACCCAAATGCAGAATAATCTCAATAGTCCGGTAAGAGGAGGTAAAGAAAGCATCACTGTATTTAAAAGGGCTTATTATCTTCTTCTGGACTGCAGTTAGCTCACCAGATCTTGCTATGGTTTGTCACTTCATCATGAACCCTGCTTAATGGCCCAGTTATCTTGCTGAAGCTATCAGAAATTGTGAACTGACTTATGAGAGATAAGGTAAGCAGGAGTATCAGGTGCATAATTTTTTGTTATTTCATATCCCTCCTGGGGGGAAATATGAAATGTTGTCACAACCAGTGGAAAAGCCAATGGGCTGGCAAGCTTTAACCTGTGGGTGCTTTTAGATGAGACAATGTGGCTTTGTAAATGCAGATTTAAGTAATGCGCATTTTTTTAAAAACGGTTTTGGCATCCCCCGATCATCAAAGGGGCTCAAAACTGGTTTGGAATCAGGCAAAACCACATTCAAAACAGTTTTGGCTTTTACACAATCATGGCAGATGTGCATTTAAAATGGTTTAGGTGTTAAACAAGCATTAAAACAGGCGCGTTTTTCACCAGTCATGCACATAATTTGTCACGTCTAAAAGCAGCCTGTGTCTTTACATTAGATCAATCCATAGGGCATGACCCTGCCGGGTGCTAAGTGATTCCCTGAGGCTTAAGGACACTTAGCCTCTTACAGGACCAGGACCATAATCAAATTCTTTACCAAACAATCAGACACCATGTTTCCTAAAGCTCTTTTGGGATAGACAATGCCATCATTAACTAGTCTTTTCAAAACATTCCTTCAAGCAGTGGGTGAACAGGCAGAGACCATCAGAGTGGATGGTGGGTTTCTTTCCAATGCAGTGAGTGAAAGTAAATCCACAAGGAAAGATACCCACAGGGAAAGTGACTCTGACCGTTTGTCCCTCCGTTGTATTCTTTAAAATACTGCTTCCCCAAACGTTGTGGTCTCTTGCTGCCTGTGATTGGTGACACCCAGCCCCATGCTGTTTGACTTATCTTTATTCCCAGCTGGCTGGCCCCTTTACAAAGCAAGTCACAGTGAGGTAATTACACCCACCCATCCCCCAACCAACTCAAACCATATTCACTGGGACACTTTGCTTAGAGGAAGAGCAAAGATCCCTTTCTAATGGAGAGGGGAAGGGAGCTATCTTGGACTCATTATTTAGCTGCACTTTTACAGTCAGTGGTGGTGATTGTTTTTTTTGGTAGTGACAGAGTGTTCTGGTGCGGATCAGGTCTGAGCACTGTGCCAGTGAATGATGGGGAAGATGTGGCCACAGCCAGCAGCAAGGAGAAGCAAGGGCAACTGTTGGAGCTCTAGCCCACAGATGGCCCCACGAAGCTAAGGGGGGATTCAGACGTTCTGATTTGTGCAATTTTTTTTTAAAAACGAATGTTTCATGCCTGTCTGAACACTTAAATTCAATTAAATGGAGTCAATATCGCACTAAAGCAATGCGTGTTGAAAAGCTACTCAAACCTACCTTTTTGCTGTCCGTTTTCAATAAATCCGCACTTAACAGCAGTGTGAAAGCAACATCGTACTGGTTTTAACTAGTGTGTAATCTTTTCTGATGTGAATGCAACCGTGCTTCCAAGTGCGCTGTTTTACTCCTGCCCCTACCGGAAGCAGTGAGACCAGCTGGAGCCCTGTAGTTGCCTCGCTGGGTGCAGGCTGCAGCCAGCTTCTCCCCAAAAAAGTTCTTCCCCTCCATGTTTCCCCTCCATGCTTCTCCCCAAAAAAGTTCTTCCCTCCAAGGGACTTTCAATCATCTGCCTCTGCCTCTACCGTAGTGCTGCAGCAGTAGCAGCAGCGGGATACCGGAAAGAAACCAGGGAGAGAAGCAGCGCGCCTCACTATGCGAGGGGCTTCTTTCCAGCAGCCTCAGGCTCTCCCTCTTTACTCCCTGATTCTACAAAGTAGCAACCTTTGCTACAAAGGTTGTAGCAAAGGTTGTTGCAAAGTTTGCAAAGTTGTAGCAAAGGTTGTTGCAAAGTTGTAGCAAAGGTTGTAGCAAAGTTGTACTTTGCTACAAAGTAGCAACCTTCTGGCTCCCCACAGGCCACTTCCTGTAACTGAACCGTACTGAGCAGCCGGGTAAGCACGCACTACAAGAAGGTCTGAATGCATTATTTCGCTGTACTTAAAATCGGTATGGCATGCATGTGAATGCAACAGGACTTGTTAACAGCGAACTATTGAGAACCAGTTTTTAAAAATCCAGATAATTGCTGCACGTGTGAATTCACCCTTTGATAGGTCTTATCACTGAAGTAGTGAAAAATGTGCATTTAACACAAGCATTTATAATAGTCCTACATGTCACCTTAAGGTATCATTAGCTCTGTAACAGCTGCCAATATACAATGGTGTCATTCCCTTTTAACTAATACCTACAAAATAATGAATGCCCAGCAATCTTTAGGATCCTAATTAAGTTCTGTATTTCCATCTCTGAGATTTCAATAACCCCGTTAACAGAATCTGGCACCTGTAGGTCTGCAGCCCAAATTCTCCAGGCTCCTAAACCAGAGTAATTGCAGCAGTGCAGCTACCTGGACCAGCATCCGTGCAGAGCCCCACCTTGCCCAGGATCTTGATTGACTGTGAGATCTTGTTACCTGATTGGCCCAAGAGCCCTACATATACTTTCTGGGTCAGAGGCCACCTTTGGTCCTGAACATCTAGACTGTTGCCTCAGTTCTGTGCTTGTCCTTCCTCCTGGTACTCGCCCATGCTCTGGCATCTGACTAGACCTCTGAACCTGATGCCGGTAGTATTAGACCCCCCAGCTACAGACTCGTGCTCAAGCCTATGGCATGTCCCCTCTTTGATATGCTATCTGGGGGGAGGGATGCTTTCGTTACTGGCCTCAGTGGTCAGTAGTCAATCCGCTTCAGATCCACTGTTGGGCTGGAAACCTGGCACCGATGTGCCGACTGCTGCAGCAGCATGGCATGTCACCTGTGGACCCAAGAAAGTGCAGTGCAGGCTATCCATTGTGAGGTTGGAAATAAAAAAGGTCCCTAGGAGTCAAACACCAGCTCAGGGCACTGCACTCCATTTCTGATTGCACTGTGCTCGGCCCATAGTCTCCCAGTCCATACAGCTAGGAGCAAGAATTTTCCTTTCTTGCAATTGTGCACCCTCTTGTGGCCACAGCAGAGGTCAAGTTAACGTATTCAGATGATGCTTTTGCAAGGTGGGGAGGAGGCAAATAAGTACCATGTTTCTTGCTTGGGTGATGAACAGCATTGAATTTATCATTCACATTTTCAGCGTTCGTTCTAATGGCCGTGCTATATCATGCTGTGCTGTTAATCTGTCCAAGCCCCAAAGCAACCTGACAGTGGGAGGAAAATACCACACAGTATCCAGACATGATGGAAGTGTCTAGTTCTGATAGTGAGCTCAGAGTGTGATTACATCCAGCTTCGGCAATCTTAAGTTAGAAGCAAGACCAAAGCATGAGTCTGATATAATCATGACCTGAAATCAGGAAAATAAAGTAACCTAAGCAATAGAGATCTTGGCCACGAGTCACAACCCCCTTACTCCAGAGTAGTCCCATTGAAGCCCACAGGGAGTCAGTGGTTTGTGGATCATGGCCCTTGACAGATGGTGTAAGGCCTCAGAGACCAGGAATTGCTTCCTTGATTCTCCATGTTCTTCCCAGAGAATGACTTTTCCCTGGATATCAGAGACAGTAAAACAAGTTCCAGGTGGGTTTCAGCAGCAGGGCAAATCCTCTCTTTTTATCATTGCTCTGCTCAGCTCCAGGTTGAAAAGAGCACCATGGAACTACCCTTGGCCTACAGCAGCCACTAGACTGCTCTAGATTGCACATTGGGCCTTCTATCAGTGGAGGATTGGCCTCTACTTTGTCATACACTGAACACCAGAGAAGGGAAGGAGAGCATAGATCCACACTATTTTGTCAAAATGGAGTTCTTCTCTAGCAGAGAGATGAGCAGCCAGATTCCTTTGGTTCCTCTGCGCAGACCAAGGGGTGCCAATAACAGACTATACCTGTACAGGGAATCTAGTCTGTGGTTGGCTAGCCCTGTGATTAAGGCATTGGATTTGGACTTGGGAATTGTGGTCTCAGTTCCAAATTCTACTGCAAGCTTCCTGTGTGAACTTCCACAATTCACTTGATTCTGGAATCTTCATGATTTTCTTAATACCTTTATCTGCCATTGGTGGGTTTCAGAATGTGCTACTGTCTGTGGAAACTGCTAGGAGTTGCCTGAGGTAGTGGCTGTGGAAACTAGGACTAAACTTATCCTATGTAGGGCATGCGGGGAGGCGGTCAGGAGATGTTACATGCCTGGGACAGCCAGCTATGAGCTAGGTGTGGACCGACCCCATATAGAGGAGTTATTGGACCAGAGAGACATGAGGTGCCAGCCTAGACAACCATGTTGGAGAATTTGAACGTGCCTAGTGCACCCCCGACCTGTGAGCTGGACCCACTGTGATATTGGGTATGGAGAGTTTTTGGAGGAAGGGGGTCTCCCTCGCCAGCCTGGCAGAGCAGCCAGGCAAAGGGGGAGTCGGCTAGTGGGGGGCCACAGCCATTGGGTTGTGATGGGCCGGGAGAATTATGGTCCCTTTGGGGGATGTCGTCACTCTATGAGACGGGACAGGTACTTGGTGCCTGTTCTGCTCATTGCCCCCCAAACAAGTGATGAGGTGGCCAATGTCATCCATGCCTTCATCACCTCGAGGCTGGATTACTGCAATGCGCTCTACATGGGGCTGCCCGAGAGGCTGGTCCAGAGGCTGCAGCTTGTGCAGAATGCCGCGGCCCGTCTCCTGACGGGGGCGGGTCGCAGGGAGCACATGACACTAGTGCTCCGGGCTCTGCACTGGCTGCCTATAAAGCACCGGGCCAGGTTGAAGGTGCTGGTTTTAACCTTTAAAGCCCTTCACAGCCTGGGCCCTGCTTATCTGCGGGACCACCTCACTCCCCATGTGGCCGTGTGACCCTTGAGATCATCCGTGGGAGCCTTTTTGGAGGTTCCCCGGGCGAGACGGGTGGCCACCAATGTTAGATCTTTTTTGGTGGCCGCCCCTGTGCTGTGGAATTCGCTCCCGGAGAAGGCTCGGTTGGCTCCCACTCTCCCGCTGTTTCGGCGTGTATGTAAGACCTGACTGTTCCGTCAGGCTTTTGGCGAGGGGGGTTTTCCCCACATATTGTATTTTTAAATTGTTTTTAAATGTTTATATTGTTTTATTGAGTGTTGTTCACTGCCCCGGGCTGGCCTGTGGGCAGGAGGGGTGGGATATAAGTTTTAAATAAAATTATTAGGGGACCCCTGTCGTGAACCTGATACTGTTGAATGCGCAGTCGGTTGTTAATAAATCTACAACTGTCTGGGAATTTATTCTAGACCATGGAGCCGACCTCATGTGTATCATGGAGACCTGGCTGGACAGTGAGTCAGGACCTATATTGGCTGACCTTGTTCCGGCTGGGTATTCCGTGCAGCATCAGCCACGGTCAGAGGGACAGGAGGGGGTGGGGGCAGTGTAGCCATTGTTTTTAGGGATTCATGCAGGGGCATAGCTACCATTGGACAAACAGGGACATTTGTCCCAGGCCCCATACTGGCTGAGGGCCCAATATCCAAGGTAGCTAAGCCACCCTTCCTCTCCCCCCCTTTTTTAAAAAAAATGCCACCTGAGCTGGCTGGGGGCCCTTCCAGCTGTTGCGTGGGCCCCTTCCCCCTCCCTGCCTGCATTGCAACCACAGGCAGGGTGGTGCCCCATGCAGCAGTCTGGTTCAGGCCAGGTCAAACTCACAAGCCTTGCAGCTTGCACCCCTGGCGCTGTGTCGCAGAGGAGGAGTTTTCCCCACAAGTCCAGGCATGGCTGGCTTGAAGGAGGCCCAGCCTGAGCGGGAAGGTGCCCGGCAGCAGCTCCACACAGTAATGGCCGCCAGGCAACCTTCCCGCTCCGGCACTCCCCGCATCGAGCCGGCCCAGCCTGCTCCGCCCTGCCCGACCAGCCCCCGGCCTCCAGGGCTGGTCAAGTGGGCCGGGGCAGGAATGGCATTGTTGCTGCTGACTGCGCTCAGCCCCAGCGTGTGGGCAGCGAGTCGCAAGGGACAGAGTGCACCATGGGACCAGCTCACCGCCGGCCCAGAAGATGGATGGGCCCAGCCCAGCAGCAGGCCACCAGCAGCACGCTGCAGACTCTGCAGACAGAAAGTCAGTCCCAAGCACCAGCAGCCAAGCACTCCTAGGCCAGCTGAGCTGGGAGGTGCTTCTAGGCCGGCCGGCGGCTTCACCACCAGTAGGGGGGGGAAAAGCAGGGAGGGCCCACGGACATTTCTTGTCCCTGGGCCCATCCCAAGCTAGCTGTGCCCCTGGATTCATGGTCCGTTAGGAGGTATCTGGTGCAGCTTATTTCGGGTATTGATGGTCTCCACCTTGTGATTGATTTGGCAGGAGACAGATTAGGGGTGCTGCTGGTATACACTTACTTGTACAGCAGCATCCCTACATGCTCTAGCGGAGGTGGTGTTGTGGTCCCCTAGGACATTAGTCTTGGGGGACTTCAACATCCACGCCGACACCAGTCTTGGTGGGGCAGAGCCTGAGTTCATGGCATCGGCCCTACACATGATGGAGGACATACCCTGGGCCTGATTTTTTGCACCAGTCTTGAGGCGGGGGATCTGTTAATAGGAGAGGTGTCTGTGGTGCCCATGTCATGGACAGATCATTACCTCCTACGGGCCTGTCTCCCTGTGCATGTCTGCCCCCAGAGAGGTGCGGAACCAGTTTGATTGGTTTGCCCTCTAAGACTAATGGAGCCGGAGAGGTTCCTGAATGCTCTGGGGGAATTGCCCTCTGATCTTGACAGCCATTCACTTGATGACCTCGTTGAGTTTTGGAACATCTTGCTGACTGAGGCCACCAACCAGATGGGTCCCAGGCATCCACTCCCTGCGCGTCAGCACCACAAGTCTCCTTGGATTACTGAGGATCGGCGGCAGCTGAAGCCGGAAGGGCAAAGGTTGGAGTGATGGTGGCATTATTCCTGCGTAGAAGCCAACCAATTGCTGCATAAAGCCAGTTTATGTGCTTATGCCGTGGCTGTGCGGGCAGCAAAAAAGCAGTTTTTTGCTGCCCTCATAGCATCCACAAAGTCTCATTCAGCTGAGCTTTTCTGGGTGGTGAGGGGGCTGGTCAGTCCGGCCTTCCCCCGCTGGAACTGGAAATTTCCAGTGCCTGCTGTGACATGTTTGTTTTATTACTTTGCGGATAAAATCACTCATATTCACCATGACTTCGACGCTGCACTTATTACGATGGGAGAACCTGAGGTAATAGAAGCTCTGCCTTGTCCGGTTTCGTGGGATCAGTTTCAGTGGGTGTCGTACCCTGATGTGAGGGATGTTCTTGGGGCTGTTAGAGCCGCCTCTTGTGAACTAGACCCATGCCCATCCTGGCTGGTCAAGGCCAGCCGGAAGATGCTGGGGCCATTGCTGGTGGGGGTGGTCAATGCCTCCCTGTGAGAGGGAAGAGTGCTGAGCTGCCTCAAAGAGGCAGGGGTGCGGCCTCTGCTCAAGAAACCATGGCTTGACATTGACTCTCTCGCCAGTTATCAGCCAGTCTCTAACCTCCCCTTTTTAGGGAAGGTTATTGAGCAGCTAGTGACTCAGCAGCTTCAGGGGCATCTTGACCGCATCGGGTTTCTGGATCCCTCACAGTCTGGCTTTCGTCCAGGTTATGGCACTGAGGCTGCACTTGTGGCTTTGGTCAGTGACCTCTGCTGTGAATTGGATCGGGTTGTTCAACCCTGTTGATTTCTGTTAGACCTGTCAGCTGCATTTGATAACGTTGACCATGAGATGTTGGTGACTCACTTGCGGGCCCATGCTGGGATGGGCGGGATTGTTCTCTAATGGTTCCACTCTTTCCTGGCTGGAAGAACTCAGTGTGTGGTGCTCAGGGATTATTTTTCATCTCCCTGGGACCTCTCGTGTGGTGTCTCGCAAGGTTCCATCTTGTCCCCTCTCCTGTTCAACGTGTATATGCAGCCACTGGGCGAGGTCATGAGACAGTTTGATGTTCAGTGTCCTCAACCTGATGACACCCACCTCGACCTCTCTTTTTCATCCAACCCAGACCCGGCGGTCTCGGTGCTTACCCAGTGTCTGGCAGCTGTGGGGGACTGGGTGAGGGCAAGCCGACTGAGACTGAATCCCAACAACACAAAGGTGATGTTGGTGGGGAAGGCAGTGGGTGTGGTGCCCCCCCATCATTGATGCGGTTCACCCCATGCTGGTTCCCCAGGTTCATAGTCTGGGGGTGCTCCTTGATTCCCAGCTCTGCCTGGATGTGCAGGTGGGGGCTGTGGCGAGGAGCACGTTTCTCCAATTACATCTAGTACGATGGCTTTGGCCATACGTCTCAGACTCTGCCCTGGCCACTATCATCCATGCTTTCATCACCTCAAGACTTGACTACTGTAATGCGCTCTATGTGGGGCTACCCATGGTGATGGTTCGGAGACTGCAGCTAGTGCAGAATGCAGCAGTCCATCTCCTTACAGGGACAGGCCACCGGAAGAATATTACACCGGTGCTCTGTTCTCTGCACTGGCTGCCTATAGTCTTCCGGGCCTGATTCAAGGTGTTGGTGCTTACCTTTTAAAGCCCTACACGGCTTGGGCCTCATTTACCTGCAAGACCGCCTCACCCCCCAGGCTCTGGATCAGTACCCTGAGGTCAACCAGGGGTGTCTTTCTCGAAGTCCCCCAGCTGTCCCAGGGGGCCACTATGGAGAGGGTGTTCTCAGTGGTCGCACGAAGACTGTTGAAGTCCCTCCCAGCAGAGGCACGATTGACCCCGGATCTCCCCTCTTTTTAGACAATCTTGTAAGACCTGACTGTTCCATCAGGCTTTCGGCGAGTGAGACAGGTTGGGTGGGATGGTTTTGAGGGCTAGAGTGGGAGGGTTTTTGTTTATATATTTATGGCTTCCCCCTTAAAGTGGTTTTATATTTGTATTTTATACGTTTTATATTTTGTTTTAAATTGTAAGCCGCCTCAAGCTGCTTTGTAGAAGAGGCAGGGTATAACATTGTATAATAAAATTAATTAATTTAATTAATTAATTAAATGTTTGGAAGCAGATGCAGTGGCATATCCAGAACTTGTAAATTTGAAGGTCAGAGAGCCTGGGAGATACAGGGTCTGTATATGCACCCATAACCATGGCAAAATTTAGAGAGTGTAGGCCTTCCCCACCCCACCCCCCTGCCACTGCCTCCCCCAAACCACCATTAGGTAAACCAGAAGGAACTCTAGCTGCTCAGCAGTTCTCAGAGGAGAAGGCTCCACTGTGTCTCCTAGTAAGTAGGACCTAGCAAGCACGGGCACCCAGTTTCACCGGGGTGTGGAGAAGAACCCCCTACACAACATCCAGAGGGAGATGATCATCTGTAAACTCACCTATAGGCCTCGTTTATTTTGGAAGCCAGAGGATGGCCATGATTTGAGCCACAGAAACTGCTCCTTCTGGGTAGGACAAGTCTTATCGGAAGAGGTAGCACCAGGGAAAGGCACCACTTAGCAAGACTCTTGGGAAATGACTCAGCAGGAGCTGAGCTGCACCCATGCAGCCATCAGGCTCTTTCTTATCAATTATCCCTGAAGAGATCTTGAGACCTGCAGGCAGACTCTGGTTCTGCTCCCACTCTCCGGGTTATGTTCTGGGTGGAAGCTTGATTAGCTTTAGACGCCTCAAGGAGATGTTCCTATGGGCGGCATTTTCTCCACCGATTGATTTCTCCCCTTGGATTCCCTGCACACCTCCGCTTGTATTGTTACACTGTCTGAACTGAACCCAGTTTTTTCCCAAGAAAGCCATTGGCCCTTCATTGGTCTTAATCCGACATGGGGGACCACTGGCTTGTGGGCGGAGTATGGCTGCTGGTCTTTTGCTCGACGGCCCTTTTCCAATTCCTAAGCCCCCAGATCCAGCCCCTCTCTTTAAAACACCCCCTATCTCCCTTGTTCTCCTGAGCGTGTGCCTCTGCACCCAATCGCTGGCCATTGTACCTGCTCCTTCCTTCCCGAGTATTGTTTTGCAGTCCCAATCCAGCTCATGACCATTTTCTAAATTCAAAGGTGACCCAAAGAGAGAGAAAAGGTTCTCCATCCTTGGCTTTACTGTGTAGTTTCCTAGAAATCCTAGGGAGAGCATTCATGCAGCCACTAGGTGGCAGCAGCACCACACACTCAGAACCAACCAGCAAAGTCCATAATCTAGCACTGGTGTCTACCTGGGCAAATCCCACTAAAGTGAATGAGGTTGCAGAGAGCTAGTGCCAATGGCTTTAGAACTGTGCTCCAAGAGTGTACTGCCTTCAGCCCAAACAACATCCACCACTGGGACCCTTTGCTTCTAAAGTGCAGCAGTCCACCGCAACCCTGGATGATGATGAGGGAATAAGGGGGTGTACCCCAAGGGGGTCCAATAAGGGGGTGTACCCCAAGGGGGTCCATGTGTATATAGTTAGCCTAAACATTTAGGGTGTTCAAGCCAACAGAGCTAACCTATCACTTTAATAAGCAATGACAGATCGAGCAATACAAAAAAATTGATATTTTGTGCAATAAAACGCTCCATTCTGTGTAAAAAGTAAAAAATGTCTTGAGAGAGAGAGTGCTTCAGATCTCAGAGGTAATCTTAATTACTATTATGGTCTTGCCACTATTACCACTCACCCGTACTTATATTCCAGGGTTCCCCTACCCCGGATTACTACAATGCTACCACTTGCTAGACCTCTTTGGATGTCATGAAAAATGCCAACACAGGGTTAACAGATAGTGCTTCTGGTGGAGTCCCTGGGTGCAGCCAAATGAGCTGCTGTGGGCCCGATCGCCACATGGCCCCACGGCAGGCAAACACTGCCGCCACACTGTGGGGCCAGCGCGGGGAGCTGGGCAGACAGTAGCCCCCTCCCCCCACCAGCAGGCTAGCTGAGCAGGCAGGCTGCTCTCTGATCTCCTGACGTAGGGTGGGCCAAGGCACTGGCCACACGAGCAGGCGCCTTCCCCGCCCCCTCCCGACCCAACCAAAGTCCCGCCCCTGGGTGTGATGTGGGAGCGCATGACCGGCAACAGCACCCACTGCTCAAAGTCCCACCACAGCGGGGCAGAAGGGGCCCCAGCACATGGGCTGCGACACCTTGGCAGCCTTACCCCATGTGGGGTAAGGGTGGCTGCTAAGCAACACATCCTCAGACTTTTCCCAAGGATGCCGCGCATAGCAGCCAGCTGCTCACCCACCCTGCCACATAGTAGGGCAAACATCTGGTGGCAACTGGCCACAGGATGCACTGCATTGCATAGTGCAGTTGCCCAGCCTGGGTTAAGGCTGCCCAAGGCGTGGTAGCTTCCCCAGGGCATCTTGTGTGACTGCACCCCTGGGCTTTAATGGTGACGTATTCAGGCACCCTAAGGAGGAGTCCATAGTTGTGATAGGAGTAGGATTACGGGGCCATGTCAGGAAGGAGGTGAGCCAAAAACACCACCACATCTCTCTCTGGCTTAACCTCTCAGAGGCATAACCTTACCGAGTGTCATGTGGTGGGGCCATGTCAGAACGAGAGTGGGAAACTCCTCTCCCTTCCTTCCTCCCCCGTTCTGTAAGCCCCTGGAGAAATCAGGACTTCCCCCAGAGACTCTGGATTGAAACCCTGGCTCGCTGCATGAAACCCAGAAAGTCCTGGGTGAAAGCAGGCTGAGAACCAGACCGTGACCCATCCCCCACTCCTGGGCATAGCTAGGTGGGAATGTCTAGGTCTTTGTGGCTTGATTCGATTGCAAGCTCCATAGAGCAGGGACTGTCTCTATGTTACGTGTATCTGTACAGCGCTGTGTATGACTAGCTGTGCTATAGAAATAATAAAGAGTCGTAGAAGTAAAATGGGCCCCTTGCTGGGGCACTCCAGTGAGCTTATGCATTCGACTTGCATGTGGGCCCCCAGGCTCATGGGCCCCGGGACAGCGGCACCTACTCTAGTTACACCCCTGCATCCACTGCCCCAGTTAAACGGCACGAGCTGGAAGAATGCTCCCAGCCGTCTCTGCCCAGCTGTGTACAATGAGCATAACCACCCCACAATAGAGGGAGTGTGTTCGAGGCTGTTCTGTGCCGCTTGAACGCCCCTTGTAGGGCAGGCCACCACCTGGCACTACGGATGAAGATGTTGTGAATCAATGGGGTGGGGGGGTTGCTGTTCCTTTGCTGCCTTTGTCTTGCCGTTCTTTATTCTTCTTGTTCTCTGGCTTTCTTGATTGTTTTCGACTTGGTTTTCCACCAGGCGCTAGAGAGGAGATTAATAGCCAGTTCACTAGCAGGGTAATCGCCACAGTGACAACAGAGGAGGGCAGCCTGCTGGTTGATGTGTGTCAGCTCTGGAGAGGGGTGGCTGGCTGGCTGTCCCACGGCCGGGAGGAGGGAAGGGGGTAGGGTGCATAGCAAGGCTTGTGACTGGAAAGGAGCAGCCTGACTGGGCCCCACGAGGCTGGCAGCATGCGGCTGACATTGAGATCATTATATTTAGCGTCCCCACTGACAGTCAGGTGTTGGGCTTAGCTAAGCTGGCACCCTTCCATCTACACCGGGGAGAGAGCAAGACAGAAAAGCTGTTATGGAAATAAGAAGCTTTCCCTGCCCTCCAGCCCCCTGAGAAAATAAAAACAACCAGCACCACAATTAAGGATAATTCATGCGTCAGACCCTCAAAATGTCACAAGAGCAGAGCAAAGCAGCAACTTCAGCGTCCCGCAGTGCCCCGACTTGGAACGTGACGTAACTTGGCAGCACAGGCCAGCTCCAACCGGCGCCAGGGTCCAGCGACACCTCTCCTCAGGGTGCATTCACACGAGATGGTTAGAGCTTGCACGAAAGCACTTACTGTTGCACGGGTGAAAGGCTGATGGCAGGGAATGCACTGGGTGTAATTCAAGTGAAGCGCAAAGAGTTAAACTGGAAAAGTAAGGATTGTCAATCGGGCTAAATCCCTCCACTGCATTTCCCTCGTTGTGCAAAGGTCTTTACCTGCATCTCAGCCGACCTTAATAGTTGCAGAGGGGAATAGAGGCAATTTCCCCATCAAGGGTTGAATCCCCACGCCCTGCCTGGTGAGGACAATGGATTGCAGATAAGAAAAAAGCATCATAATGGGATATCTATTATGGATCACGGCAATACTGGGAAAGGAGTCTGGTGTGATCTTGTGTGAATGTGCCCTGTGCCTACACCTTACCAGGAATGTCCTAATCCCTAACCCACTCCCCCTGCATTAGTAGGGATCTTCAAATGTGATGCTGACCCAGTTTAACCTGCTCTGGCCTGCCTGGGCCAGCACCAAACCTACATATCTGCTCCAGGCCCGCCAGATTTGGGCCTGGTTCAGAGCCTGGTGGGGTAGGCGGCTGGGCCACAAACGTGGGCCCGGAAGGAATCATGGCATGGTGGAGTGCCAGCCGCAGTGCAGGGGCGGAGCCAGCCAGCCACACTCCGCTTCCCCTCTCCCTGACTGGGTCAGGCCGCGGGATTGCGAGTTCTGTTCCCCAAACTCCCCCAGCCAGGGGTGGCTCCCTCTTCCTGGGACGTGTTAACACCCAGTGAATCAGGGAGTGCGTTATCCTCCATCAGCACTGTCTTAAGGTATACTGAAGTGTCAGTAGCACACCTTATAGAGGGGTTAGGATGTATTCTGGAAAGCAGGGACAATGGCAAAGTCTTGTGAACCATGGTGGATATTAACGACTAGGTCTTAGCTCCCACCATGAGGCCATGACAACAGATACTCAGCTGAATAAACTGGGGGATACTGAGTAGGGAGATTCTACGGCCCCTGGCATAGGCCACTGAGGAGACCAGCTCTGGAGTAGTGTGGCCACATCTGGTCTTGACACTTAAGAAAGGATGTTGGGAAATTAGAGGCAGCTCCAAGAGCACCAATGCTTTATATTTTTATGCCTTATTATTTGCTTACTTTACTTGTAAGCCACCCTGAGCCTTTTTAGGGAACGGTGGAATAATAAATAAATAAATAAATTGAATACAATTATAGCAAGTGACTTAGACCTCATTTAGCAAAGAACTTAAAACCTAGAGTTAAATCCTTCCCTTTTCAGCAAAGTACCAAACCACATTCTCACTAGCTTCAGCCTGATTGATGCAAACAGTTAATCATGTGCTGAAGAGCTTCGCTCAGCTGGGAATATAAAGAATTGAACCAGGCTGGGTCAGCCGGTAGCCGGGGTCAGCACTTCCCACCAGACATGCTCCAGCCCAGCTTGATGCTCACTGGTTGACCAGGCCTGTCTCATATCAGCAGCTTTATTTTACAGACAGTGAATTGTACTTGCCCAAGGCCACTAAGCGAGGCCAAGATTTGAATTCAGGACACCCACATCCACGTCCGGCATGCTGCTGTTCACTCAACTAATCTGGGCAACAACAAAAAAAGCACCTTCTCAGCACCATTCTCGGCGAGCTTCTCAATTGCCACAAAAAAACATTCCCCCCCAAGTGTTCTGTGCATGGCACAAAATGGCCGTCAGGGGCAGCCAGTTTGCACATACGCAGGGCGTTTCGGTGATTTTTGAGAATCTCACAAGATTCTCGAAAATCATAGCAAGATCTCATTGGGGGCCGCGAGAATCTCACTCGTTCTTGTGAGAATGCTTTGCGTTTTCGTTTCAGTCCTAAATTGCTGTGTGCTAGTTTGACAGAGGACAGCAGAAATGCCGTCATTCCCTTGGAAATATTAAAAAAAAGGGGATGGACCAAAGGAAGCTCAAACCAAGTGGTTTGTACCTAAGTAATGTCTCCCAAAGAGGCATTGAGTAAAGCCACACTGCCGCATTGCGGGCTGGCCTGGGACGCTGCAGCCTGGGCAGACCCACCAGAGCACGGAACAAACATGCTCCAAGCCAGGCCGATGGCAGCACAGCTTGGGGGGTGGGGAGAACAGGGAATGTGTGTCTGGCCATCCCCACCTGTGTTGCACCCAGCGCCCCGACCCCCACCATGACAGGCAGCCAATGACAGCCGCCATGGCATCTGGGTATGGCAGAGGTGGCCCAGGCCGCAGCCAGATGTGCAGGCTCCAGGCGACCTGCTTTGCAGGCAGACCCTAGCCCAGGCTGGTACCTTGCCTGGTTGCAGAGGTGAGAGCCCAGGGTTAGCCACCAGAATACCCCAGGTCAACATCTTGTGGCCAGGAACCAAACGTGACAGTGGTCCATGGGGCAAAGCGTGCTGCTGTCCATGGCTGGTTTTACCCATTATTAAAAGTTTGGCTCAAATTTATCTCCTTTTAGTAATTCAGACAGACTCTGCTGCAGGTTGCCAAAGTGCTTTATGTCCCTGAGTGGAGGTCAGATGGGGTTGCAATCCCAACTGATACCTGCTAACCTTTGCCTGTGAGACTCCCCTTAAACAAATATAATACTGCGACCCCACACAGCAATGTAGGCATGAAAAAAGTTGAGCACTACTAGACTAAGCTCTGGAAGAAAGACTTATTCATGGGCTTTTCCCCATAGAAGGGAAGATTAAACTATGGAGTATATGCTTTAATCTAAATAGAAACACAGAACATGCACACGTGCTGCTATTCAACTGCAGTCAGGGAAACCCATACAAAATAATAATTTCTTATTTGTACAGATTCCTCCTGCTTGAGTGGTGCTCAGAACACATCATAGCATTGGTAAACAATACAATAAAATACCATAAAACAACTTAAAAATCCATATTAAATGGTTTCAAAGGAGGAGGGACAGGGGAGGAAAAACAGATTAAAGGGAAACAGCAGTGGATCCTCTAAAAACACAAGGAGAATTTTAAAAAAGTCTTCAGGTGCTTTTTAAAGGTGAGGAGGAAGGAACCAAGAAAAACATCAAGGAGGAACTAGTTCCACACTGAGGGCTTGCCACAGCTAAGGCTTGATCACCTGCCAATTTAAGGCACAATGATGGGATTCCCAAGCAGTGGGTGTTATCTGAGCACAGCCAGCCAGAAGGGCAAGGTTCCAGGAGCAGGTCTCAAGTATAGCCCGGGCCTACACCATTCAGGGCCCTAAATACAAGCAGCACAAAATATGACAGTATTTCGCACAGCTCCTCTCAAGCAGAACCTTTGTCATGTATTACGTTGACATAAGTGTGCTGGAAAGAGCCTCTCCCAGCCAGCACGTGTCGTAAAGGTTCCCAGACATTTTGGAAGCGATATAATGCCATATAAGGGTCACTGCACTTGTCACTAGAGCCAGGGATTGTTGAAATTTGGCTTCTAACTGAACTGTGACCATCTCCTGCAACCATGGGAACCAGGCGGGAAATACCTCATTGCTCTTGGAATCCAGCCATCCTACCCTTCCTCATAAGGAGTCAGGTCATAGGGAGCCCATTAAAGGGCAAACACTCCTGTGACAGAGTAACTGCAGTAGCCAGGAAGTGGCTGTTAAGAAGTGCCGACTGGAAAGCAAGACCTTGACAAGCCTTGTTCTCAGGCTTTGGGCTGAAGGAACTGACCAATATAGAAGCATTCCAGCTGCTAAGAGGACGCTATGTAAGCCTGTCCAGCACATGGTAAATGAGAAAGGTTGAGGTACACAAGTTTCAGGTTAGGCTTTATTAAATTGGAGTAGTTTCTCTTGGTTTCTTCCTTCTGAGTAGTAGTTATGGGGAAGGAAGGTTGGATCAATGATACTATTACTTATATAGCACAAGCAATGTGCCTGGTATTGTACAATCATTCACTGGAGAGAGGTCCCTGCCCCGAGGGACTTACAATCTGGAAGAGACGAGGGGAGGCCATGGATAGAGAACATGGGGACAGTCTTGGATACAGTCAAGAAGTTAAGCTAAGAACATCCAACTGCAACTTTTTAGTTACAGGGGAGAAGAACCCAGGATAATAGGACAGCAGTAGTGAGTAGCCTGATAAGAAAAAAACAACAGCTTTGCCAAAATCGAAGGGACAGATTCCCACGGTATCCCATCATAGGTGGGAGCGAGGTCAAGAGCTACCAACCCAGGACAAGGTTGGGTCCTCTGACTAGGATGTGGAAACCTCCGCATCTATTGATCAACACTGTATTTTGGATTTGGTGGAAAGTTGCTCTGTAGCATGATGCCAACCCTGTCCTCTCTCTCACTCTTCTCCCTGCCCTCTTCTCCCAGCATCAGGTGTAATTTCTCCTTGTCGCTTTTCATGTGAAGCCATGTCCAATCCCTGAGAGACAACTTCCAGCTCTCTCATACTTCCCTCATATTTGAGACCCAGGATGAGGAAGAAATTGTTTCCATCTCTTCTCAGTCATGCTGGTTGTGTACACCCATTTTATATACCTTCCTGTGCACAAAAATGAACTAAAAGCAGCAATGGCATCAGCTTCCACAAACTACAGAAATAAATTATTTCAACTGTTACCTTCCCTGGTCTCTTGATTTAGGGCTGTCTGAGTAGCTTGGATCCAAGAAGATTCTTGAACCAATCTATTCCCCCAAGTTAAGTATTTCAGTTTCTTCGGAACAGGCAGTTATGTCCAGTAGCCTACTGGATGAGGAGTTTCTTCCCAACTTGAACGCTTTGGAAAAGGCAAGGATTTCCTGATTTTGCTGGCGCTAATCAGTCTTTGCAGACTTAGGGCTTAATGAGCTGGCCACACTCTGAGGTATGCAAGTGTCCCCACACACTACAGATGAGGACGTGAGGCAAAAGTAGACTTGTTAGTCCAAGATCACAAATGGAGCCAGTTTCAGAGCTACAACTAGAACTCAGGGATACCTACCTGCCTCACAGTTCTGTGCGCTGCACAGGACCTTATGCGAATGAGTGTCCATAACACTTGTGGTACAAAGTTAGAAGTGGTTACTCAAAGGGAGTCCCTTGACATGTGGTTTGTAGCAGGGATAAAAAGAATTGGAACTTGCTGTTGGCAGCAGAGCAGTCAGCTGAGGACTTGGTCACTACATCTAGTGGGCAGCCGAGGCTTGTGAGCAATGGTGCTGCTACGCTGCCTGCCCCTGCCCACACCTACACCTTGGCCTCTGCTATCGCAGAGTTACAGGGGAGTAACTCCCTTGCTGCTAGCCTTCTGGGCGGCACTTCCCGCCCTAAGCATGTAGTGGTAGAACTGGAAAAGGCAATTAAAGGATGCACCAGACCGCTCCCAACAAGTCTGACATACACTTGTGGTCTACCCAGGGCTCAACTCAACTCAACTCATACCCAGGGCTCAACTCAACGTGTTCCCGTAGCTGCTGAGCATTCAAGTAATTTACTCAGAGGTAAGTAACCACAAACCTATGAGCTCAGAGTCAATCAATCAATCCATTTTAATTCCATCTTTTAGCCAGCAGCTGTCATGGAGTATAAACAAATATTTAAAAATGTGTAAAAAACTAACTAAAATCAATTAAACTAAGCATAAAAACACATATACAGCTTTTCCCTAATTTGCACAGCATCTTTTGCAAAAATGGCCATCTTTCCAATATAATCAGGGTTGCAATTATTCAAAAGAAAATCATGTTTTGGGGCCAGAGAGAAATCCCAAAATAGCTTTGGGGCGTACCGAAGACAGGAATTAGTGCACACCCCTTTGGAAGGACAACACAATGACATACAACTCTTGAAGCAAGTACTTTATTAAAATATTGCTCAAGCACTCAAACACATCCATCAGCCTGCTTCTATCACATGCCTGCTTCAAGAAAAACTTATTTACAAAAAAAGGGCACTCTTCAAATTGGAGAGTAGTTAACCTATAGATTTTAATTACACCTAACTCCTCTTAAGGCAAGCTAGGTAGCATTTACACAAGTGCACTTCAGTATTTATAAAAACAGCTATGCCATGCAAAGCTGCCAAGCTCTCAAACATTCAGGATAAAGAAGAAACTTCAAAATCTACCTCTGTCCCAAGATGTAGCAGCTTCAGAACCATGGAACACCCCAAGAGCTGCTATCGGATACATTCAGCAGGCTGGACCAGTGACTCATCCCTAATCAGGCTGAACAGTTTGTCAAAATACAAAAGAACTACGCTTCTTTTCAACAAGACAGAGGGTTTACTTGTTCCCTCTTAACTGGCAAAGTCCAAAGCCTTGAATGACACTTGTGACCACCTATCCAAACAGACAGTCCATGTCTTCTTCGTAATACATCAGTAACTTTAATACTAAAAAGTATCACTCTGTCCATTCATAGAATACTTGCTTGGGGTGAGTGAGCCCAACTGAGTGGTTTCCATTTCTAACCCTGTGATGAGATGATCCAATACAGGCTAATGACATGGCAAAAATCCTAAAGCACACAATTACAGCCTAAAACTCCTTCCATGTCAAAATGTGTCAGTACGGTGAAATGAACTCCACCTTTGAGTTACTGCACCTATCTGATGAACATATGCTATGCGTGCAGCACAATTATTCCTTACCCACCATTCATTAGAACAGCAGGTTCAAAGAGTTCCATGCCTTACTCTAATCGGTGTAGCTTTTAAATAAATAATCCAAGAGCATGCTACTTTTAAAAAGCCTATGTTTCAGATGAATCTAATAGACAGCTAATGAGACAATTTGGTTTTGCATAAACAGCGGTGAGGGTTAAACACTAAGGATGTATTCACATAAGTATCTTCTGTTTTTTTAAATTTCTCCCAGGAGAGAACAATTGTGCCTTACGATTTTTCACATGTTGCTTCCCTGCACTTTCAATTTTGTCTTGGGTACTGCCTCTGCCCTCTGATAGCAATCCCATGATGCTACATGGCTGTCTCATGTCTCTAATAGGGTGGCAACTGAAAGTGGGAGGTGTCCCTTCCCATGTTATGAGAAAGACACAAGACGGAAATAGCACAATTGTTGCACCTTCTAGTTGTGGGTCATTTGCCAAGGCATCCTGTGAACTAATCTAGTCACATGATATTTTTTAAATGGGGGGGGTAGACAGGTTTTGGTGCATTTTTTGTCTTGTGATAATGTACTCCTAAGTGGGACGTGGTGGTGATGAATCTTATGTAACATTTCCCTTAACAGAAGTCTAAGATACTGTTGCCATTTTCTTGCCTAAACCCTCATCCTAGCTACTCCACATCCAGACCTCTCATGGAGACAAAGCTAGATGCACCCAGCACTATACGGTTTGGTCATTTGTTAGGAAAACAGAATTCAGTTTTGGACTTCAACCATGGCTGAAGTTGTCACAGGAGAAAAGGTTGGGTTATACAATGAAGGACTTTGTTCCCTTTCCACCACTTTACTAACACACGAAGCAGAAGACAGAACACAGAGGGTGTGAACCGAGGGTTATAATAGACATGACAAGGGCCTGCTATGGCCTGCCTGGGCCGGAGACTCACAGTCATGTCTATTTCTGGGGCACCAGATGTGGGCCCACTGCTGCCCCGGCCCAGGCAGGTGGCTGCCCTGGGACTGGTCCCCCAGTTGATCCCAGGCCCACAGCCCGGGCCAAGGGGGCAGGCCAACGCAGGCCAGCTGTCTGTTTGCAACCCCATCCCCGCCAGGGATTGGGGGCCACCACAGCTGCCTGTCATGGTGGGGGGAGGGGCGTACCGGGGGCAGGACTGCCCGGTTACCATTTGTTCTGTTCCCCCACCCTATTGGGGGCGGGGGAGTGCTCGCCACATTAGTTCCATGCCTGACCCCACCAGGGCTGCCCCCCCTTCCCAGAACATGTAGCCGGCATGTCAGCTGCGTGTTTATTCTCACCGTGAGACACCTGGGTAGCCATGGAGTAACTCTGTGTGTATTGCAAATCCATGAGATACATTAAATTAGAGTACTTCTAACTGGCATTTAGTTTCCTTACACACAATGGCCACTTCTTTAGCCTCACTCTCAATTTACATGTTTTAAGCATTAAAGCCATATGGATGCTAGCAGCACAAAGATAACGAAATTCACATGGGGAAAAGGCATGTTGTCAGCACTATTGCAATCACGCTGTTTGGAGCAGATAAATTTAAAACATGAATACACCCCACTATATAATAAACCTCAGCAACAGCACTGAAGTGAATACAGTAGATATTTACAAATGCTGCTTCACTATAATACACACACATACACACCCATATAAATATGCCAATTTGCAGGACAAAACCCAGGGCCCTCCTGTATGCAAAGCATCTTATGCCTCCAGTACAGTTCAACGGTAGAACTGTACTGGAGGCATGAGATGCTTCTACGTGTCTTACCAAAGGATGCACCCAAGTAAATACACAGAAAAATGACTGGAATGGTTGTATAATGTAGGGCCAGGGTACTGACGGTGTTAAAGCAACAATATTCACATTGTAGTAAGGGTTTGGCTGGATGGCTCAGAAAATACTGCCCTTTGCTGTAAAGTTACTCTTTACTAGATTATTTATTTCATTTTGAAATAGGCCCAAAGTGTGAAATATACCACAGCGAGCTGATCATTTCTCTCTCTCATTTCTCTTCTGCATGGTGCCTGTCAACATCAGGCCAACGATACCCAATTGCTAGGTAAGAATCGTGCATTCTGGGCAACGTTCACAGCTGGCATAAGTCTACATACCTTCATCAAATCAAAGTCATCCTGAGCAGCTAGGTCATCCACAGTAACCTATTTTTTAAAGCATCTAGCAATGGGAACCCCACAACCTCTCTTAGTAAATCCAGTTTGCTGACAAACAGTTCTTGTGGTTAGAAATATTCTTCTTAATCTTTTTCCTCAAAGTTAATGGACCTCTGCCAAATGATGCCTGCTAAAGATCTGGCCCTTCTGGTCGAATCTAAACACTGGCCTACTTATTCCCTTACCACCCAAAAAAATATATTAAAAATCATTGAGTGAGAAACCACATAGGACTTGATAATGAAATCCATCCCAGGCACTTCTATGTGAAGCTACTATTACAAACACTTAAACTTAGTGAAACTGAAAAAAATGACGTCGTCACTGCTTTTTCCAGTTCACTTTGTGCATCTGACAGCT
The DNA here is from genome assembly GCA_003113815.1 of Sphenodon punctatus. Taxonomy (NCBI): domain Eukaryota; kingdom Metazoa; phylum Chordata; class Lepidosauria; order Sphenodontia; family Sphenodontidae; genus Sphenodon; species Sphenodon punctatus. Next base: position 4,696,448 of record QEPC01010959.1, on the reverse strand, counting down.
CTTTAAGTATAGCCAGTTACAGAGTAAAGTTAAGGACAAGATGACCTCACTGAAAAACTTTTAACAGTGGAGCAGAAAACCAAGGTTCTCATTGTTCTTTATTAGAAGCATCTCAAATAGAGTAAATAAAAACGAAGGAGATTCCTAGTGGCATTGTGTAAGTTCTGGGAGATTATTTTTTTTCCAATGTGCGGAGTTTGCCCTTCTGGCTATGTGCTGCATCAATGATGCAGTACACAGGCTACCTTGTACCGTCCAAATCACACATTGGCCAGAGATCTACAGAGACATTCCCTGCCACCCTCTGAGGCTTAGGGTGAAGACAGACATGACGCTAACTCCACTTTAACACCGCTTCAATATTTCTTATGCATGTTGCAGGGCTACATAGGGCACCAATCCAGCCCTGCAACATGTATAAGAAATGTTAAAGTGGAGTTAGTGTTGTGTCTGTTTTCACCTTTAGTGTAGGAAGTTCCCTCTGCCTCTGTGCTGCTTAGAAACCTTTCCTTCAGAGACCACCTATTGCGCTGTAGAGCAGCATTAATTTCGACAGGACTTCTTGGGTAAACCTACACCATGAAAGCAAGAGAAATTAAAGCACAATCCATTCCTTTCAACAGGCCTCTTTTTCCCGCTCCACTTTAAGTGCAGAGAAATGCCTAGCTGTGGAAGACCAAATGCAGTCAGCTTTCTTCTCCTCGCAATTAACACATTTGCTCCCGTACGTATTTTGCAAATGGACCAGGTCTACAGAGCTCATCCCGGTCTCTCCGATGACCGAATAAAAAGCAGCCAGTACATATAGCACAATGGACATCAGCCACGTGTGGAAGTCTAGCCCCTTGTCCGTGTGGATCGTGTCACAGAGCCACCCGCCACCTAAGGAGGTGGGAATTCTTCAGTTAAAATGAACAGCTGCCTGAGTGTGACAAGAATAAACAAGATGCTGCTAAGCCACGACAGGTACATTACAACACTCTGCTACCCAACCAGAAAGACATCTGGGATTTTGTACACTGTTGGGAAGAGGATGGACAGGAGAATAAGTTGACTTATTTCCAAATCTGGTCTCCTGTAATGCACCATGTACAGACTACTGCATGGAGAGTGCCACTCCAGAGGGAGCTCACGACCACCTTCCACTCGAGGCAAAGCTCCGACTGAAGGAGAAGTTGGTCTGAGAGTTGCTGTATTTTCCCCAAGCTCCGAACGGCACTATGATAGCCTTGCTGTTGTCTTCTGTGCCGTACTGCATGGCCTGGGGAGAGAGCAACAAGTATAGCATTTACACACACACATCTCTCATGCTGTAGTCACACAGGTTTGGGCCTGCAGAAGGCAATGCCTTGGGGGCGGGGGGCAGAGAGGGAAGGCCCCACCAGCTGCCTCCTTTCTCCTCCCAGAAGTGCTAGACCCGGTAGGACTCATAGGAATGCTGTGGTAGGACGCCACCTGGGGGAGAGGCAGGGCGCTGCTGGGGAAGAACCCTGCAGGGCAAGTGCCAGTCTCTTCCATGTGTGGAGTCCTGCCGCGGCACTCCTCTGGCTCCTGTCAGGTCCAGAACTTCCAGGAGAGGCACAGCACTGATGCCAGCACAACCACTTGCACATGGTCCCACTCTAGTTCCTGCCCATCCCAGGACCCTCTCCTCCGCTCTAGAACTTGCTGTTGGGCTCTTTTCCCCCTGTGACCCTGCTTGGCCCAGCCTAGTCACAGGCAGTCTGTGAAGTGGAGCCCTGCAGCCAAAACTGAGCCCAACAGAACCTGGCTCAGTCTGACAGCCTTCTCAGCCCAACCACCTCGGACTTGGGCCACACTCCCCGGGGGTTGGGATAAAAAGTCGAGGCACCCCACTGCAGGGCGTGGGGGAGGGGGGGCACCCCTGTTACAGCTTGCCTGGGCTCAGAAAAACTGTAACCTGAATTTTTCAGCCCAAGCAGGTTTTTACTCTGAAGTGCTTTACAAAAGCTCCAGAGACCACAAGAGTCCTGCGTGAGTGTAGGGAAGGGAGAAAGGAGTCACTGTGGCAGGAAGTCTCCTGGACTGTAGCAAAGCACACAATACCTGGTAGGCATCCCCCACAGTAAGCAGAACATGCCACTAGTTTTCTTTTAGCGGGATTTAAATAAGTCAAAAGTTCTTGTATACTTAATCCTGTTACGTTTAGTGGCCATGGATACCCCATTCACTGTCCACAGTAACAGAGCTGAGCGCACTTAGCATTACACAGCCTATTTAATGCTAAGCTGTGTTCTCTCTGCATCAAAAGCAACACGCTGGTGTAGCCAAACCTCACAACTTTACCTGCTCAATAACCACACGGGCTGCTTCAGCAGGATCATGGCACTGGTTAATGAAGTCACAAATCTCTTGACTGTTCACTATGAAGTTGACGCCATCCGTAGTAAGGGCCAGGAAGCTATCACTCGCATGGTGCAGCTGTAATTACACACACACACACATACAGTATCAGTCTTATAGTCATACAAGGCATGACAATTCTGCTCTTAACACAAAAGACTTTTCCAAGTACACTGTCATTTCCTATATGGGTTTCCAGGGCTCCGTAACATTAGATCAGAAGCCCAGCACTATTGCCAATTAACAAGCAACCCTCAGGTACGTAAGAAGATAAGAAACGCCAGCCTGGGTGAGACATCAAGCCCAGCATCCTGTCTCTGACAGTGGTCAATCTTAGTCTTTTGAGAGAAGTGCCAACAGGTCACAATGGGGCAGCTCTCGAAAGTCAGAGCTTTCATGCCCCAAACCTACTTGGATAATCATCGTTAACAGACCTACCCTCCGAGAATATACCCAATCCTTTTAAACCCAGCTATACTACTGGCCACATCCTCTGGCAATCAATTCCACAAGTGAATTGTGCATTGAATGAAAAAATACTTTGTTTTAAGTCTGCTGCCAGTTAGTTTCATGGAGTGTCCTCTAATTCTGTTTGAGAGGGTAAATAACTGCTCCCTATTTACTCATTTCCCACCACTCATGATTTTACAGTCAACCACTCATGCTTTTACAGTAGTTATGAGGAAGACCTCAATCCAACTGGGCCGTCCTCAAAACTCCCATCTGTAGCTTCCAAAATGGGTCCTTCTGTTCCCAACTCTGGGTGTTTTTAAACGAGACGCTGCCACGCATAGCCACCCAGGAGCCACTCATCCGACCGCCCGTCTGAAAGTGGTGCTGGGGGGGACGCACGCTCCTGTGAGCCGCGCAGCACCCACTCACAGGGCACTGCCGATAAATCCGGAGTGCGCCGTGCAGGACAAGCCAAAACGTGTGGCAACAGGCACCCACACATCCCCTGCCCATATGAACTAGCAGACCAGTCTGCCATTGATAGGCACTGTGGGTGTGGGGACACAGCCTCTGCAAGTCACAAGAATTGGCCATGAGGGCTGGGGAGCCCGATTCCCCAGCACTCATGCCGGAGACATCTCAATTTCAAAAGTCAGTCTGGCAGCTTCTCCCTCCTCCATGGTCTGTGGCAGGGGAAGTGTGAGGTGGCTTCCAGGGTAGCCATCTTGGGGTCCGCCTGTTAGAATCCCTCCCACCTGAGTGGCTGTTCCGTAACTGTGCTGCTCAGCGATACCACCCCGCCAGCCTTGCTCGATTAAACACCCTCTCTTTTCACCCTGAAGAAAGAGTTTAAAATATAGGTGAGAGCATGAAAAAAGGGGAATAGGGGTTAAATGAAAATTGCAAATTTTTTCACAGGCCAAATGACAGCAGAACCCCAATGAGATGCATCAGGACTACATACCTCTATATTCTCCTCACACATTTTGAAAAAGACATAAATATGCTATTTCCTTTTAAGGTGTAAAAACTTCAGTTTAAACAGAGATAAGCTATTTTGTATGCCAAATCTTCAAGTCTGTGATATTTTTCTTTCACCGTGTTACTAGGCTCGCCCTTATCTCCTCTGGAAAAAAAACCCTCAATTTAGTACTTTTCCCCTCAACTCAGCTATATTACTGAGATTTAGCCCAGAGTCATGTTAGCATTTAGTACTGTAAAAAGTGATCTTAAAGCTGTCTCCGGTTTCCTCCAATATAAGCCTGCAGAATTACATGAATGTACATGCTCCCAGCCTTTTAGTACCACTCTCCCTGCCAATCCATAAACCAGCCTGCAAGAAACATTATTTTCCATTAACTGGAAGAGTAAGGAAAAATGAAGAAAAAAATAAATCCAAGCCTTGTTTTGGCCCCCAAACCAAGATTCTGTGCAAAATCAACCCAAGCGTGCCCGCCATAAACACCAGCTCACACACGCAAACTCCACCTTGCCAGTGAAATTCAAGAACTGCTATCCACTGTCCTCTTACCCGAACCCTTTTCGTTTCTGGCTCAGCTATCACACCGCTGTTTTTAAGATCCAGGTCTCCAAGGCTCCGTGTCATTGCGAGTCTGCCATTCACATGAGGCTGTCCCAAACTGTTCCAGGCCACAAAACCACCACATTTCTTGATCCTACCCCAAAATGGAAAATGGAAGAATGTAAATGGGAAATAATTCGAATCATGAAGTTAAGTCTTTGCATTGTACTATAATCTGCAGGTTAAATGAGGAAACTGTAAGGGAGATCAAAGAATAAGAGATTCATTCAGAGGGATTTCGGAGATTTAGTAGCCTGAGCTACTCATGAGATTTCATGAGAATGGCGGTCAGTGATAGCCAGCCATGGCTGCCGGTCATGGCGGAGCTGGCCGGGGCTAGCAGACTGACCTGGGAATACACATGCAGCTCCGGAGAAGCCCACGTTGGCCCAGTCGGAGTGGACCCTAGCCTGGGCTGTGATCCTGGAGGTCTCTGGGATCACAGCCCAGGCTAGCCGCCAGAACGACCTGGGATACCCCCGGTCAAACATCTGGCAACACCGGCACGTGCCACAGCAAATCAAACTGGGCCACCGTCACATTTGTGTTTACCCCAAGCTCTGCAGTCTGTTTTGCACTCATCTCTTGAAGGGGGGATACCCCCTACCCTTCACTCAGAAGCAACAGCTGGGTTAATGTAAAGCACTGCAGGCTGGTTACAGATATAGCTTCGTTGTAATCGGTGCCTTTAGAGTGCAATCCTTGAGATGTTGAGCACCAGCACTAGTTCTACTGAAGTGAATGGGACTTGCAACAGTGCCAAATAGCCAGAAAATCACATTGTTCGGTCCAATCCCTCTTATAACAAAGCTACTGTTAAAGGTCAGAGCAGGGATAGGGACCTTCTGGTCCATGGGCCATAAGACTCCATCCCTTCTTAAATTTGGCCCACTGCAGGTCCTCCATGCCTGCTGTCAATGTGGTCCACTGCTGCAGGTGTGCTAGTTTGGGATGTTGAAATAGCAGGTGGGGAAGGCGCTACTGCTTCCTACGAGTTTGCAAGCCTCTCGCCAGCTTGGAAGAGGCTGGAGATTGCATAGCAGGCAGACAGAGTTCTGCACCCCATTTTTGGTATGTACGACGTAGACAATTTAAAACGCCAAGGTGGCCCGGATGTTCCCCACTCCTGCCCTAGACGTAAAACCAGGGTTACCACTTCTAGCAGTCTGACCCCCAAGACTTCCATTTTTGGTAAGAGATGGCAACCCTAGCAACAACGTTTAAGCAGTGCTGCTGCCAGCTCATGTATTGGCACATGCCGACGGCGTACCTTTCCTTTTCGTCCTTCCTTTCCGGAGTATGGTCAGTGGTCAGTTTCATGGCTTTCCCCTTTCGGCACAAGAGGGCGCGGCTGTCCCCAACGCTGGCCACAACCAGCTCAATTCCGTCTCGCAGCAGGGCCACTGTGGCAGTGCTCCCAGCATTCAGCAGGGTAGCTACAAACATCACACGAACAGAGAGCAGCGAGTCAAGGCTCTGGCAGTCTCGCTTCATTCAGAAAACATGTTTTATGGCTGTTAAACTAGTCTGTGCCATAAATTACCAGTGAATCACTCTGCTATGTTTAATGCTAAAGCTACAGCTATGGAAATAATAGAACAGACAGAAGCATGCACACTGAAGGAGGGGAAAGTGTGTCCCAAGCAACAACATGGCTCTTTGCAAAGAGGGTGATGGAGTAGGTAGGTGTCTGGAAACATTTGCGGCCAGTGGCAAATCTAGCTACCTGAGCTTTAAATACTGGGCTATTCTCCTGGAAGCTGTTCTTGTGCATTGTAGCTAGGGTAAATCTTATTATCTTAAGGCCCTTTCCTCCCATAGATGGAAGTGCAACATTCTCCCATTAATAAGAAAAAATACACACTTTGGGCATGATTCACCAGCTACTTAGCACCAGCACAAATCTCACTGAAGTGAATGGGACTTGGACCAGGACTAAAACACTAGCACTAAACAGCTGGAGGATCATGCCTACTGTCTCCTCTCTCATCACTCCATTGTAAAATAGTGGATTCTAAACTTTTGGGGCCAATAGGCAACTCTCAAGGTTTCTTGTAGGACACCACATATTGGGTGTTTTTAAACAAGCAAGGCTGGGTGTGGTGGCGTGACCACTCAGGTGGCGTGCATGGGGAAGGATTAAAATGGGCGGTTCCCAGCATGGCTACTGCGGTAGTCCCCTTCCACTCCCCCTGCCAAAGACCGTGGCAGAGGTGGAAGCACGCCAGGCTGGCCTTTGGAACGTACGTGTTCCAGGCATGAGCACTGGGGAAGTGAGCTCCCCAGTGCTCGCAGCTAGTTCCTGTGACTTGCAACAGCCGTATCCCCTGCCCACAGTGCCTATGAGCGGTGGACTGGCCTGCTGGCGTGGGCGGCTGCCCCTGTTCATACAGGCAGGAGATGCGTGGGCCCCCAACGCCACATGCTTTTTTGGCTTGCCCTGCACCGTGCACTCCAGATTTCTCGGCAGCATGCCAGGAGTGGGTGCTGAGTGGTTCACAGGAGTGCACATCCCGCCACACCACCTTCAGACAGACGGTCGGACAAGTGGCTCCTGGGTGACCATGCATGGTAACATCTTGTTTAAAAACACTCATCTACCCAAGATGGTCAAGGCCTGACACAGGCTCACCGTGGGCTGTTGCTGCTCCACAAAGAAGGTGGCTTCTGCCCCCACTGGCACCATTGTCGTCTATAAAAGAAGAGAGAGGCCTGGAGGTCGTTAACACATGTATTGGCTGTGGGGAAACCGCAGCCAAGACATGACCATTACACTTCTCTCCATCTCTCCATATGGTGACAGTGCTAGAGGGGACTAGAATAGGCTTTACGGTGGCCGCAGCTGGTTCCTCTAACCAGGGTTCACAGTCTAAGCATATTCCAGTCAAAGCCTTTCCAATCTCACCGCTTCCCAACTGGCCATTGTTGCATCCGGCATCTTTCTAACCAAGGAGAACTGGACCCTTCTTCAGAGCCCGTCAGTTCCACTCTTTATGTTGGGTCCTGGGCAGCACTTCAGGCCTGCTCCCCCTACTGCTTTGCACTTTGTGCAGCAACAGAAACAAAATTCTCCACTTATACTGTGGGAAGGGCAGGAGTAACCTCATATACGTCTGTTAGCTACATAAGGTGCAAGGCAGTAGGGGAAAACCGCAAGGCCCTCCTTTGCCTTTTATCCCCATCCCCTAAAGGGTTAAGCGACTCTTGGGAAGCTTGATAATGGTTTTTAAATTAACGTTTTCTGTTTCTACTCGTTGCCCTTAATTTCCTTGAGAAAATCATTTGTAAAGGTTCATATGAACTGTGACTGGACTATTCTGAGGGGTCCTTTTTAAAATAACCCAGTGCCAATGGTGGCCAATCACAAGCAGCCATGGCAGGCCCTGATCCCTGGCAGATGAGCTGACCCACTATGGCCTATGCTGGCACGCCTGGGTAGCCTTTGGCCTGGGCTGTGAGCCTGGGATCATCCAGGGGACCAGTTCCAGGCCAGTCACCTACCTGGGGCAGGGCCACAGCGGGTCCACATCTGGCGGCCCAGAAACAGTAGGGATGGGAATTTCTGTTTCGGATAAAACCAAAAGTACCCCAAAATGGCCATTTCGGATGAATCCAAAATTTCGGGGCTGGGGGGGGGGGGGTCAGTTTCGGTCCTTTTGCATTGATGTTTGTACTGGATTTTTAACATTGCGGATTGTCCCCCATTGAAAGACCGCAATGTTAAAAATCCGGTACAAACATCAATGCAAAAGATCCAATAGGACCGAAACCGAAAAAGAACCGAAATTCATTAAAACCAAAACCAAAATTGACTGACACCGAAATTTTGCCGAGAGTCCCATCCCTAATAAACAGATGTCCGGGTGAATCTCTGGCCCAGGTGGGCCAGAGCAGGCCCATGTCATGTTTATTTTCACCCAGGGTTCACAGCAGAGAAAAATTCAGCTAGAAAGCTCTAGGCGAAACGGATTCATTTTGATTAAAAAAATAAAACCCCATTAGATTTCTCTGCTTCCAGATTTGAGGGGTGGTGTGAATTCTTCCCTCTTCCTTTTAAAAAGTGATGTGTATCTTAGCCATGTCTTGTCCCAGCCTCAGAGCGCATCCTGCAAGAGGGAGGGGAAGGAGAGAATACATAAGAGTGGGCTACATCCAGTTCATTCCAGGGAAATCCCCAGCTGTCCAATTAGGGCAGCTCTGCAGCCATTTTGTGCTGTATGTCTGGCACCAAATTATCAAGTTGGTGGCAAGGGTCTGGCCATATGTTTTTCAGAACAGAAGATATATTAAAACATTATGGTTCTGAGATAAGTGCCCTCTCCTCTGACTCATCCAGTGGAGCTGCAGGTGCTCAGCATCTACAACTCATCTCAATAAGACTTAGAGAGACCCATTTGCACAAGTGCCAAATGCTCACAACCTTGCTCCCCCCTACCTCTCTGCGCTAATTTCTCTCCATACTCCAGTCCGTGAACTCTGCTCCTCCTCTGTCCCCTCTCGCCCTCCCCTGCTCCCCTAAGCGCCTTCGTCCCTTCTCCCTAACTGCCCCCCATGCCTGGAACTCCCTCCCTGCCCGCATCCGCCTCACCCCCTCCCTTCGTACCTTCAAATCCCTCCTGAAGACCCACCTCTTCCGCTCTGCCCTCCCTGACTTCTTGCTCCCCTCACCTACCTCCTGCTGATCCCCTCCATCCAGTATAATCTGTTACCTCAGGTCTGTGTACTCATATCCTCACCACATGGACCAGCCAGCCATCATTCTTGATGTAACTAAGCCAAGCGCGTGCACCTGGGACCTCGCATCCTTGGGAATGTTACACCCCTTGTCTCTCCTCTGTTCCCCTTCCTTCATCCCCCCCCCCCGGTCTCTCAGATTGTAAGCCCTAGGGCAGGAACCGTGTCTATTCAATTACTTTGTAAAGTGCCAGCTACATTGCTGGCACTATATAAATGCTTGTTAACATCCCACTTGGGGAGGTAGGAGATCAGTCCACTCCCCAAACAAAGGGTAAAAACTGATGTGACGGTGGCCTGAGTAGAGTTACCATACCTCCCCTTTAAAAGAGGATGCTTTATGAAATACATAAAGTGTATTATGAAAAATACATGGTGCAGGGCTGTATTGGTTCCAGTGCAGCCCTGTAACATGTATTTTTATAAGCATCCTCTTTTAAAGGAGAGGTATGGTAACCCACTGGCACATCTGTTTACACAACGCCAAATGTTAGCCCAGGTCTGATCCAAGGTAGCTAGGCAGCTAGCAGCTTGGAAAATCTCCAAGGACACAGCCCAGGCTAAGGGGTCAATGGGGGCTGCCATACCCACCTTGGGGAAGAGGCCGCCATGGCCAAACACCATGGCTGGTCACCAAGACGGGAGGCAGGTGGGGCTGGCCACCCACGTATTTGTTTAGCTCTCCGCCTACATGCAGGTAGCGGGACAGCTCTCTGGACACGGGCCCTTTTGTTCAGTGCCCCTCCCCAACCCAGTCCACGTTGGCTGCAGTTTCCTGGGCCGGGCCAGAGTCGTCGCACCACCCGCATGTCTGTTTTTACCCCAAAATCAAACTTGGTAAGTGCTGGGGGCTTGGTGGGGTGGGGTTGGGGAGAACAGGGACTGTTGGGTGGATAATGCATTGAGCCTTGTTGTGAAGTGAGAACAGCAAACATGGACAAATTAAATGAGAAAACAAAATCCACAAAGCAATCTAAGCTAGGTCTTTATTCTTTAAAACAGGTATTATTACTGCAGGGAGTCTTCTGATTGGTTACGGCTCTGTAAAGCACCGCCTTAAACAAAATTTCAGTCCTTACATTGTAGTCAGTTAAGACTAATTTTTTCCCCCCAGACCTTTTATTTATTTTTTGTGGCCAAGGTGCAAATCACCATAATGCTGAAGTATTAGTGAAACGCTTGCATTTTGTTTCTAATTTATCAAGACCAAGCAAACATTCAGTTTGCTGCCGCCCTTCCTCGGAACATGCTCAAAGAATCCACATCGTTAACATTTAGCAAGGCAATGAGAGGTTTTAGTAGAGCCAGTAAAATACCTGCTTTAACGTAACAGTTAAAACAAAATGAAATGTAAAAAGCGTAATAAAGCTATTTTTGATTTTTAAATTAAACACATTTAGTATGAATTAAAGTCTAACGTAGAACTGCCTCTCATGTCATTCCTGGCTTTTGGAACAGTAAGGCCACAGATTTTGTGCCTCTTTCAATATGGAACAATTAGGAAAATTCCATTTTTCAAGACAGCTGCCAAATTAATAACATACATTACTAGGCCTACACAGTGTATAGGTCATAGAGAGTCCAGCAGACACCTTCTAAATGCATGTAGATGGGAGTTTCAAAACCAAGAGCGATACATCTTTACTGAAGTTTTATCGTCTCCATTCCCGGTGTTTGCTTGTTCTAGATGGTTATATTGTATACACATATTTTATTGTTGTTCAGCACCCCAAGCGCTTTGGAAGTGGGGTGTTTTATAAAAATAAAAATTATTATTATTATTTGCATGGGGAAAAAGTAAGTGGAGCTTATACCCCTCTTATGAGGCCCCATTTTGGAACTCCAAAAGGGATCATACATGGAATAAGATACAACTCAACATGAGCCAAGCATGTAAAAATCAGACCCATGCTAAGGACTTATTTGAATCAAAAGCACAGTTCCAAAACCTAGGAATGACATACTTCTCAAATTGCTAGTGCTTTATTACAGTCTATTCTAGTTTGTTTACAGCAATAGACAAATATGTTGCATCACATACTTAAAAAAAACAAAAAAACACATTTTAAAGTTTTCATATTTTGTCCTAACAGATCACTATAAATCTAAGATCTTTCAATAGTTTCTTAACACTCACTGGACAATTTTTACTGCATGTCATCTCAACTAATGTGACAATGAGGATGTGGGAACCTTCCAGTAGTCCAGGCTAGGAACGGCCAGGCCCCTTCACCTGTGACAAAATTAAGCAGATCTCTCTTGCCACTGAAGCCCCGCATATAGTGTCCAGGGCCTCCAGTTCTAGAGCTGCTGACCAGGTACAGTCTCTGCCACAAATAACACGTACACAGAGGCAAATAGGAAATTCACCCAGGGATTTTACTCAAACAACAGAAACCTGCAACACGGAGGACAGCAGAACAAGAGCTGCAAAGTGTGGGGTGGGAGGGTCCACTGCTGGGATGACAACTCTACTCTTCACGGAGACACAACAGAAAAAGAATGAGACAAGCCGTTAATGCCCAATTTGACTAGGCCTCTCGTCTACCGACATGTAGGGTCTCCAATGTTGCCCTTTCCCCTTATTACAGCTGCTTAGCTTTAGCCTGAGCAAAAGCCACTAATACCCTGCTATCCCATAATAAACAAAGATGGACATTTTAAAGAGCATTTGGGCTACTGCAGATGATCAATCAACCTATTTACAGTCTTCATTTCTTAAAAGGGCTCTCAGCATGCTTGAAATGCAGATAAAAATAAGCTATTCCCATTTTGTATCTTGGCATTTGATAAGGAATTCCATTTTTCTGGATAGGAATATTTCTGCAGCTCTCTCTTTTCCTCCGTATTACAGGTTAACATATTAAAAGTAAAAAATAGTCATGGTTTTAATTAGTAATTTTAGAAAAAAATTATTCAGTATTTTCTTTGTAAAAAACAACTTTCTCTTTTTCCTTATTGTAATAATAAGATTACAGGGGTACCCAAATACACAAAGATAATGTCTAACAACCAGCTGGCATTTTAACAAGATCACTACGCCCGAAAATAGTGAGCAGGGTTATCAGAAACTGATGCAACATGCACTGGAGACAGTGGAAAGAATCTCATCATTTTCACTGCCCCATGGATCAGATTGTCAGTGAACTGAAACAGTAGCAGCACCTTCCATGACCATCCTAGGCCCTGCCAGGCTAACAGAAGTGTTTCTACTAAAAAAAATTAAAATGCCACTCGTGTAACATTCTCTATAGAGGTGGAAATTTGCTACAGAAAATTGTTGAAAAGCAATGATCTGTCATCACAATGGCCTGGCCGCCAAACAGATGTGTCTGTGTCCCAGGCCAGGGAGGGGACTGGGCGGCTTGCGGACATGGTCTACCTCACCACGCCCCGCCGCACTGCTGATCACAGCCCGCCCATCTCCCTGAGGCCTACGAGGCTGCTCCGTCCACCCAGAACAGTTCTGGCCCCAATCTGGAGTCAGGTAGAGCAGGCCATCACACATGATGGCCCACTCTACCCCGGTCTGGGGATGGCTTCCCCAGGCTGCAGCAGCACTTAGCCCCTACCGTGACTCAGCTAGGAGCCTACGGGTACTTTCAGACATGACGCTAACCACCCTTGGTGGCTATTTATGCATGTTGCAGGGCTGCATAGGGCACCAATACAGCCCTGCAACATGCATAAATAACCACCAAGGGTGGTTAAAGGGTGGTTAGCGTCATGTCTGAAAGTACCCATTGTCACAGCACGGACTAAAAACTGCCACAGCCTGGGGACAGCCCTGATCCCGCCTTGGGTAACATCTGGTGGGCGGGATCAGAAGTGACAGCACCGTGGGTGACCACGTAGGTTAACGCGTGGCCATCTCTGGTACCGTCACGATTGAAAATATCCTGTGTGGAAGAATGTAGGTGAAAAGAAAGGCAGATGGGACAGGGGGCTGCAGAATCATGGGGCCCTTATTCCTAAAGCATTAACGGGATGGATGATGGTAAAACAGCATGTTTCTCTGGCCTTTTCTTCTTAGGTAGGCAGCCTCTAAAACAGCTGATTTACAAGTTCCATCCTGTCACAGGCTTGAGTTTCGTTCTCTCTTCCTACTACATTAAACCAAGGCATGGGATCTTGTGTGACCGGTTTACAAAGCCACTCCCTCCCCATAGTTGTATGTAGACTTCCGACTCCAGCTTTGGCAAATCACTTAAGTTTAATGCATTATAACTGGCTTTGCAGAACAGTGTTCAGGGTGGCAATGACTCACTGAGTGGCTCCCTCCTGCTTCAAGGTAACCTGGAGCACCCAGTGCAGTTAGGTTTTCTTAGCTTCTCCTGAGTTATCACTTTATCAATAATTTCTATTTTCAGTGTTCAAAATGCTTAGTATCCTTATGCTTTGTAAGCTTCATCTATGTAATCCTCACAAATACCCTCTCAGGTAGGTCAATGTTATTCCCATTTTACAGATGGGGAACAGAGTCTGAGAGAGAGTGACATGCCCAAGGCCACCCAGCGAGTTCATGGCGGAGACAGGATTTTAACCCTAGTCTCCCAAGTCCAACACCTTATCCTCTAAATAGCACTGGCTCTACAATCATTATGAGTTATGGCTGAAATTATCCAGACACATCTTTAGCTTACACTAAAGTCCCTGTATTCAAAACTACTTGACCTGTGGCATACAAGGGGTGCAGCCATAGGAGACGCCTACTGCGCCTTGGGCAGCTGTATCTCACTACAAGATGCACTGTATTGTGTGGCCGGCGGCTGCCAGATGTTCCCCCCGCCATGGGATGGGGCGGGCAGCTGGCTGCTGTGTATTCAATCCTTGGGAAAAGGCCGAGGGCGCAACAAATAGAAGCCTTACCCAAAATGGTGTAAGGCTGCCCAAGGCACAGAAGCTCATGTGCCTGGTTGCTATCTGCCCCGCTGTGCAGTGAGGTCCACTGCAGGGCTTTGAGCAGCAGCCACTAGCTCCAGTCTCACGTGGCCATGTGGCCCGCCCCATGGTGGGAAGTCTGACTGCACCCCGTCTTCCCCATGGGGGGACCACGTGGGTTAAAGCATGGCCACCCAGGCTGCAGCAGCGCTTGGCCCACACTGTGACTCGGCTAGGAGCGCAAGTAACAGCACGCACTAAAAACTGCCACAGCCTGGGGACAGCCCTGATCCCACCTTGGGTCCTACCCAAATGACTGTGGCCCCCCTTCCCCACAGGGAGGGAACTGTGTTCCCTGATCCCCACAGGGCAGGGACTGGAGTTGCCTGCCATGGGGTCGCACAGTGATCCAGCCCTGCGCAGCTCGTGTGGCTGAATCCAGGCTTTTTTCTTTGTCTAATCAAATTAGCTTGTGCTATTTTGCTTTCCTTTTGAATGCTGTACAGACAGTTTAGCAAAGGAGGCCAAATGAGACAAAAAGCCACTGGGAAAATACCGATACTGTTTCAGTTCTTTCACGAGTTTGCGTTCATCCATTTAGGAGTCATTAATTATAATACAGAGGAGAAAATACAGCTTCATACACAGAAACATAGGCAAGATAAATAGGCCACTTCCAGGCTAGTAGCTCACCCAGGATTAGAGGGGGCTAGGAGAGTGTAAAAATCACCCTCTTCTTCCCTGGATGTTCCAGGACAAGTTGCTTGCATGGGCTGTGGCTTCCCGGAGTGAGCCCTCAATCACAGGGCAAAAGCACTCCTCATTAAGACTCCTATGACAGGAAGGATTTTTATTTTATAAAGCTCACTTGTGCACCAGTAATAATCCCCATTCCTTAGAGAACGCTCACATATTAGGGCCTGGTAATTTTCTGACCCAATTGGCAGTGTTTACACAACATTTAAAACCTCTAGCACCCCCAGAGATTTTCAGCAATAGAGAATTATATGGCAAGGACCAGATCCTGCCAACAGTGTTGTTCATGCGCAACTTTAAGTGACTGTGCAGTTTAACAGGATTCAGGCATTTGCAGGATCATGGCCTGGGTGTGCCTAAAAATCCACTATGTGGTTTTTGTGTATTTAAAAAACAAAAACATGTAAGGGTTCAGGTCAATGGCTCGACACTGATGGAATCATTTTCAGGGAATAAATTATTTCCCGTTTTCCCAAAATTCTAGCAGGGAGACATGGCTTCGGTTCCATCACGTATAATCACACGTTTTTAGAGTCAAGCATGTTGCCAAAATCTATCACATCTAACATAGCCAGAAACAAGAGTAGCTTCATTGTCAGGCTGTGAAGACACCTCAGAATTAGGATTTCAATGAATACATATGCAAAGCAGTTCAATTTTATTTAACTTTTTTTTAAAAAAAAAAAAACAGTCTAAAGATTGAACGTTTCACACCACACATGCAAAATATTAGTTCTATTAATAAACTGGTATTTCTTGATTTCTTTGAGACTGGGTGCGGTCCTCCGTCCACTAAAGCCAATGGCTCAACTCCCATTGACTTACAGATGGAGGAGTGCACCCTCCAGGTCACCTCCAGAACACCGCTCCTCTACAGCCTGATATTAAGGACTGCTGAGGACCTCGCAGAGACCCGAGCATCCTCAGCTTTCAACATTTCCAAGGTGAGTTGAGGATATTCAGCACCTCTGCAGCGGCCCTCAGCAACTTGCAGAATGGCAACCTTAACCTCTTGATGCCATTTCCTGGTAACCATCTGCAAAATCTGACATTAGTCTGAAATAAAACAAAGGCATTTTAGGGTATGTTATTTTCTTTATCTTCATCAGTGAAAAGATGTCTCCAGGGAATCATTTAACTAAAGTACATTTGTTTAGCTTTTCCAAAAACCCACCAGCAATTGCATTAGGCTCCTAGTAATTTAGAGAAGGGATGTGTGCAAAAGGGTGGATTAGCTATGCAGCTCTCACCACAATCCGCTTGGAGGAACTGGCTGAACTCCATGTAACTTTACTTCCTACTGCGCAACGTCCCAGTTACTGGGTGAAATACAACGTGCCTTACTATGTCATTGCTGAATGCTGTAATCCAGAACTACCTTCGGTGCAGCAAGACTGTGCTTTTAGACTAGCTTTATAGGAAAATATTCTCTCTTTACAACAGGTCCTTCTTCCCAAGTCGCTACTAAAAGCGCAGCAGTAAGCTTCCTTTTCACTGGCTCACCCAAGCACAAGGATTTTGGCAGCGTTTTACAAATAAATAGAAACCCTTATGTTACTGAAAGTAAAAGGGCCACATTTTAAGACGAGACATTTACACAGAAGCATTTCAGTCCAGACTCCTCATTGCGGTTTCTAAAACCAGCTCTTAGCCAATTCAATCCACGTTCTTCATTGTAATTCACCAAGTTCCGCATAACAGACTGAAGTTAATAAAAAGACTTCACTAGTTATTCTGCATTTCTTCTTTTAGTTTAAAGGGAAGAACTGGGTTATAAGAACAGTTTCTTTGAGCTCCAGTGATCTTCCATCTGCCAATATACCCAAGTTAGCTTTACAGTAGTCAGCGTAAGCATGTATGGTGAAAAGATCATCACATGCACAAGTTAGAATGGGGTTACCACCTTTGTGCACACACCACAAGCTGCACTATGGCCCTTTTTACATGAGATGGGCCCACTCATGCCCATGTAGGTCCGCTGAGTAGGCATGAGTGGGTGCCTCCCGTGTGACCACCACGTGGGGGAGTGAGGGTGCGTGCGTGTTCCCGCAACCCACGCACCTCCACCCATCGTCCCCCACATGGAGCAATTGGTCAAAACAGCGATTGCTCCGTGCAGGCGGAGGCAGGGGGAGTGGGGTGTCTGTGTGTGTGCGTATACAGCTGCCCCCACACCACTGTACACACCCATCCCCCCACAACCACAGCCCATTTTAAAAAGGCCTATGTGCTGCCTGACAGGAGCCAAGGAGAGGGATCTTAACATACGTTTTACTTAATGGCGTCCACTGTATTTGGCAAATATAGCTCCATTTGCATCTTTGTCCCGCAGCAAGATCATCTTATGTAAGTAATCTAGTGTGCTATCTGCAACAGCAAAGCTAACGGGGCAAGCACAGGCATTCTTTATTGCAAGACCAAGGAAAGGAATAGATCTAAAAAAATAGTGACCCTGTGAATTTCAATAATGAATGCTCCTGAAGAGTTATGTTTGAATAAATCTATGCTAAAATGGTTATTTGACAGTACTCCATTAGGATAAAAATTCCAGTGGAAGTGTGTGTGTGTGTGTGTGTGTGTGTGTGTGTGTGTGTGTGTGTGTGTGTGTGTGTGTGTGTGTGTGAATTCAACCACATAGCAATGTCCCAGCTCAATTCAAATTAGATTTTCCATAGCCTATTATTTTAAAAATATTCAACCAACACAATCCACATGAGTAGCTTTTGCTTTCAAGAAATGCTGCAGCAAAGCCTTGTGTTAAATAAATCTGCTTTTCAAAATCCAGTATGTTTCTTGAAAGCCCCTGAGCAGTCACTTAAAAAGTCAGTCTCACCAAGGAGAACTTGACCCTTCTACCTACCATCAGCAGATAAATGTGCGTGCCTTGAAAATGCTTTATCTATCTCTAGAAAAGCTTTGGTCAACACAGTTTCCAAGTTTCGTTCCTCAGTGAGGAATTCTCTGCAAATGAAAAGGGACAGTTTTAGTTTCCTCCTCATAGATAATCCCCTCATTAAAAACAATGCTCAGTGGACATTTTTCAGATACATTTTTCTACTGGCATATTACGTAGCTATGAGTGAAAACTCCACTGTCCTCTGCTGTGAGCAACGTTGGCTCAATTCCCAGTAAATGATGAGCATGCCAAACCTCTGGCCTCCGAAGAAAGCATTCACTTTTTTCCCCCCATTCCACGTCCATGCACATGGAGTGGAGCAGGCTGTATGCCCAGCAGTATGCCCACTTTGCTCCCAGATTCCAGAAAGAGCATGCCTACTCTGACTCCATATGGCATTTATGGGCATACATCATGGGGTGTTTTTAAATGAACAGGGTGATGGGGGGACGTTTCCATAGCTGCTGAGTGGCGCTGCTGTAGAGCACCCACATAGATGGAGTGTGGGGGGAGGTCTTCAAATGGGTGGCTTCCAGCTTGGCTACCCTGGCCACAGAAGCGGCTGTACTATACACATGTACTATACATAATCTCTTTGCCTGTTAAATGGTACTACCATGTAGTAGCTGCTCCTTGCTACTACACATTCCATCTGAATACTCACAGGCTACTATGCAGTAACTTATTTATATTTTGTTACTGTGTTATTATTTTTAATCATTATGAGCTGCCCTGATCTTCTCTGGATAGCACAGGATACAAAACAAAGTGAATAATAAAATAAAATAAAATACAAGAACTCTGAAAAGAATACTTGGTTATCTTTACTCCTCTCATGTCTGGGAAAAGCCCAAATTATCTTTTATTAATAGCTAAAAAGCCTACAAGGTTTTCTTTTTGGTATTCAAATGGCTCATCAACCCAGAGTCAATCTCTGTACCCATTCTGGCACCAAAATATCCTTCTGCAACCCCCCAAAACATTGGGAACAACTAGCAACCAGATCTTCAGTTGGTGTAAGTCACCACTAGGCTTGGTACACATCTGTTGCCCCAAGACGTCATGCCTGGACTGAATGACAGTGCTATGAAAATCAATGTACAAGATTCCAAAGATTCCACCAACTCCCAGGTACGTACTGGATATACTTTTCCATGTATTTATCACAGAAATCGGCAGCTGCCACCCCGCCATGCCCGTCATACACTGCAAAATACAGGATGTCGTCTGTTAGCTGAGCGAAATCAAACCGGTCCTCATTTTCTTTACGTTTTCCGATATGGGTGGCACAGCCCACGTTTTCCAGGCTGATTTTGGGTATCGGTTTGCCATACTTGATGCTTGGTGGAAGGAGAATGGGCTCGTCAATGCGATTGTCCCATATGCCAAACGCGTCCCATGTGGCCGGACGCCCACTCCCGTCTGGGTCAAAGCGAGAAGTCCTGCGTTCTGTGGTAGAGCTCTGGCACACGATGGTCAGGCGTTTGTCGTCTTGCAAGAGGCGGGAGGTCAGTAGCGCTCGCCTTCTTACCTGGTGCCCTCCGTTTCTAACCAGGCTAATTAAAGCAGCTGTTGACATAACTCGATTCCACAAAGCTTACAGTGAACAGAAGGTCAATATGCAAGTGCTGGAATGTCTCCAGGAACACGAGAGACCTGCAGATCAGGAAACAAGAAAGGCAGACGGAGGAATGTTAAAAGTTACATCATCCAGAAAACATCAGGCCTCATTAATCTCATGCTGCATCCCCTAAAGCAGACAGAAATGGCCATGGATATGATTCACCATGGAGTAATCTTAGTTAGACCAGCCCATAACTGGACACTCAGATACATAGATTAATGAGCAGACTAAAAACAAGGGTAGGGCTGAATCCAGAACTATGCAGCATTGCAAGGTATGCAATAGCACTGCGTCTCGGCAGGGGCCCAGGAATAAACTTGAAATCAAAATGTGAATGTGAGAAGTCAATGGGAGTTTAGCCATTGACTTCAATGGCAGTTAGATCACGCTGTATGAATCTAAAGAAAAACAAAATTAAATCCTCATGTGAAAGAGATCTGCTTTGTTCCAGAAGAAATACAGAGCAAAACTATTTCCTTCTAACAGCCTCATAATCCCAAAAGCACACTGTACAAAGAAAGAACTAATAATTTAAACACAGGTTTCGCAGTTAAGTTGCAGCTACTTTTGTGCCTTTTGTTCAGTCTCAGTTATTCACCCCCACCCCCACTCAAGTATTTTAGAAACACTAAGGCCCCAACCCAGCAAGCACATATGAATGTGGTCCTGGGGGATTTCAATTTCCATGCTGACGGCAGTCTTGGAGGGGTGGAGTGCGAGTTCATGGCCGCCATGGCAACCATGGGCCTGTCTCAGATAGTTGTTGGCCCCACACATGTTGGAGGACATATCCTAGACGTGATATTTTGCACCGGCCTTGAGGCAGGGGATCCGTAAGTGGGGGAGGTGTCAGCAGTGCCCTTGTTATGGACAGATCATTATCTCCTCCAGGCTAGCAAGCTGGCGCATGTCAGCCCCTGGGAGGGTGCAGAGCCAGTTCATTTGGCTCACCCCAGAGGCTTATGTAACCAGAGAGGTTCCAGAATGCTCTGGGGGATATTCCCTCTGATTTCAATGGCCGTTCACTCGATGACCTCGTGACCCTTTGGAACTTGGTGTTGATGGAGGCCATCGACCGTAAGGCTCCCAGGTGCCCACTCCTGGTATACGGGGGAGCTGTGGCGGATGAAGCGGGAAGGGCAGCGGTTAAAGCGATGGTGGCATCGTTCTCGTACTGAAGTTGACCGATTTTGACAGAGTTTGGTTAAGTAGTAAGTACCTATGCCATGGTGGTGCAGACAGCAAAGAAGGCTTTCTTTGCTGTCCTCATTGAGTCCGCTAAGTCCCGTCCGGCTGAGCTTTTCCAGGTGGTGAAGGGGCTGGTCAGTCCAGCCTCCCTCCGCCTGGATCCGGAGTCATCTAATGCTCGCTGTGACTTATTTGTGGATTTTTTTGCAGATAAAAATCACTCAAATCCACCATGGTTTTGACGGTGCACTTTTAACAGTGGGTGAACCAGAGGCAGTTGAAGCCCCATCTTGTCCTGTTTTATGGGATTAATTTCAATACGTGTCACCCTCTGATGCGGGGAGTGTTCTTGGGACTGTTTGAGCCACTTATTATGAATTAGATGCATGGCCATCCTGGCTGGTTAAAGACAGCCAGGAGACGTTGGGGCCATTGCTAGCCGGGATAATCAATGCCTCCCTTAGGGAGGGCAGGGTGGCAGACTGCCTCTCCTGTTCAATGTGTATATGCAGTTCTATGTGGGCTACCCTTGGTGACGGTCCAGAGGCTGCAGCTGGTGCAGAATGCGGCAGCCCATCTCCTTAGGGAAACGAGGCGTTGCGAGCATATTACTCCGGTACTCCGTTCTCTGAACTGGCTGCCAATAGTCTTCCAGGTCCAATTCAAGGTGTTGGTTTTGACGTTTAAAGCCCTAAATGGCCTGGGCCCCACTTATCTGCAGGACCGCCTCACCATCCGGATTCTGGATCGGCGTCTGCGGTTGGCCGGGGGCGCCCTCCTGGAGGTTCCCCAGGTTTCGACCACAAGGGGGGCGTTCTCGGTGGCCCCTCCGCAGCTGTGGAACTTCCTCCTGTTGGAGGTCCACCTGGCCATAGACCTCCCCTCTTTCCATAAGACCTGGCTGCTCCACCGGGCCTTTGCCGAGGGAGACAGGATGGGTGAGTTGGGTCAGGGTGGATTTTTATTGGTTTTATTGTTGGGTTATTTTAAATGTTAAATTTTATAATATTTGTTTTAAAATTTTGTTAGCCACCCCGAAATGCTGTGCATGAGGGGGCAGCATAAAAATACAAATGAATAAAATAAAATAAATAAATGTGACCTTAAACCTAATGGGACTAGTCCAAGGCTGTATTCTCACAAGACAAAAAGTTGCTTCTCACTTTACACTCACATCCTGGGCAAACTCACTGAATCTCACAGCTTCCAGTATCACATGTATGCGGACAACACTCAACTGAGGCCGCTTGCACACAAGATGGGGAGACTGCCGTGAGCAGAAATCGCGGCGGGGGGGAATCACGTGAAGTCCCGCTTGTGCGCACAGGGTTTTTTAAAGGATTAGCCAATTTCTGCCATGATTTCTGTGACGGGAGACAGGGCTGGGTGTTCAGACCTGCCTCCCTTCACTGAAAACAGTCGATATGGGCTAATTACATCAAAAACCCTGTGTACACGAGCAGAACTTCACGTGATCTCCCTGCCATGATTTTGGCTCGTGGCAGTTCCCACCCCCCCATCTCATGTGCAACTGGTCTCTCTCTCTCTCTCTCCACCCCCACACTCTCCCCCTCCATCCAGTCTCTTGTCTCTGGGCATTTTTACACACACCTTAAAGTGCTGGTCTTTCAATCTTCTGGGTTTACAAGTCCACAAGTAAATTCCAGATGCATTCTTCACACAAACACTGCCCTGAGGCAGCCTAAAGTAGCTGCAACTGTAGATGTGAGGGGCTGCCATGGAAACCAAGTGACCACAACTGCCTGGACCAAAGCAGTTTACCAGGAGAACTTTTTACACACAAATGTTCTGGGAGAAGTACTATGCAGAAGTTCAAAGAGCCAGATGTTTAAGATGTGGGTGAGTGCTGTAAGGGAAAGTGCAGAAAGGGGCTCTGGGAAGGGAGTGCAGCAAGGGACTCTGGGAAAAGCCAAAGTATAGAAAGAGCTTTGCTTGCAGAAAAGTTGCAGACTAAGAAAAGAACGGTGCAGCTGCATAGCCTTGACGGCAGGAAACTGAGATAAGGAATGAACAGGATGAGGCTGGGAAGAAGAACATAACATGCACAGAAAAGATAGTGAAGCAACTAGTGATGTAACCCATAGCCTTGCTTTGACTAGACAAAGGAACAATAGAAATGATGCATGGCAAGTGGAAAAACCCAGCTTTCAACCTGTATTG
>QEPC01010959.1:4654667-4666861 GCA_003113815.1 Sphenodon punctatus | reverse complement strand
GGCTGGGAAGAAGAACATAACATGCACAGAAAAGATAGTGAAGCAACTAGTGATGTAACCCATAGCCTTGCTTTGACTAGACAAAGGAACAATAGAAATGATGCATGGCAAGTGGAAAAACCCAGCTTTCAACCTGTATTGAGCATGTGTGAAATATGCTTCTGTAGTTTGGTATAAAAGCTTATGGGGGCAGTCCCAAAAGCTAGCTCTCCATTGTAGAGTCTGCTTAAAGAATTACGCATCAAATAAACTGGATAAGATTTACCCTGACTCTGTGTACAGCCTCGAATTGGTGAGCCCACCCGAACCCAGTGGATTTAGAGGAAAATCCACGACAGTGCTTCAGACACACAGAAAGTTCAGAATGTAACAGCAAACATGCAGGAGAAATGTGTGTGTAAAAACACCCTCTGGCATATCTGGTTGAGTGTCTTACTGCCAACTCAAGCTTAACTCCCCTGCCGGCTATCGGTCTGTCTCTAACCTTCCCTTTTTAGGGAAGGTTATTAAACGGGTAGTGGCTCAGCAGCTGCAGGGGCATCTTGATTGCATCAGTTTTCTTGATGCCTCTCAGTCTAGCTTTCGTCCGGTTTATGGCACTGAAACTGCGCTTGTGGCTTTGGTAGATGATCTGCACCGAGATATGGATCGGGGTCGTTCGACCCTGCTGATCCCGTTAGATCTGTCGGCTGCATTTGATACCGTTGATCATGAGATGTTGGTGACGTGCCTGCAGGACTGTGCGGGAGTGGGCAGGATTGTTCTTGAATGGTTCCGCTCGTTCCTGACCGGAAGAACCCAGTGGGTGGTTCTCGGGGACTGTTTTTCATCATACCAAAACCTCTCATGTGAAGTTCTGCAGGGTTCTGTTCTGTCCCCTCTCCTGTTCAACGTGTATATGCAGCCACTCAGCAAGGTGATTAGGGGGTACGGTGTCATCAATATGCTGATGACACCCAACTGTACCTCTCTTTTTCAACAGAAAGAGGCCCGGCAGGTCTCGGTGCTTACTCAGTGCCTGGCGGCTGTGGGGGATTGGATGAGGGCTAATCGACTGCAGCTGAATCCTGACAAGATGGAGGTGATGTAGTGGGTAAGGCGATGGAATTGGCGGCCCCCTCCATTTACCTCCCAGGTACAGAGTTAGGGGTGCTCCTCAATGCGCAGCTCCGCCTGGATCTCCAGGTGGAGGCTATGGCGAGGAGTGCTTTCCGCCAGTTGCATCTGGTGCGATGACTTCGGATGTTTATTTCGGACTCTGACCTGGCCACAGTCATCCATGCTTTCATCACTTCTCGATTAGACTACAGTAACGCGCTCTACGTGGGGCTACCCATGGTGACGGCTCAGAAATTGCAGATGGTGCAGAATGCGGCAGCCCGTCTCCTAGTGGGATTGGGCCGCCGGGAGCATTTTACACCAGTGCTCCGCTCTCTGCACTGGCTGGTGGTTTTCCGGGCCCGATTCAAGGTGTTGGTTTTAACCTATAGAGCCCTAAACGGTCTGGGCCCTGCCTATCTGAGAGACCGCCTCACTCCCTGTGTCCTGGATCAGCCCCTGCGGTTGTCCAGGGATGCCCTGCTCGAGGTCCCCCGAGTTTCTCAGGTGGCCACGCAGGAGAGGGCGTTCTCGGTGGCTGCGCTGCGCCTATGGAACTCCCTTCAGGTGGGGGCCCCACTGGCCCCAAACCTCCCCTCTTTTCAGAAAAGTTGTAAGACCTGGCTGTTCCGCCAAGCATTTGGCGGGAGAGAGGGGTGATGGGTGGGTGGAGTGGGGGGGGGTTGTTTTTTCTATTTCCACCTTTTTAATGTTTTTAATTGTTTTAATTGTTTTATTATTGTAAGCTGCCCCGAGCTGCCTGTGGCAGGAGGGGCGGGGTATATGTTTTTTAAATTAAAAATAAATAAATAAAAAATATGGCCAAGACTGAACTCCTCATCTTTCCCCCAAAGCGTTCCCCTCCCTCTTCCCTCTCAGTTTCCATGGGGGGGGGGGTCACCATCCAGCCTGTCCCTCAGGCGCATAGCCTGGGATTCTTCTTCGATTCCTCCCTTTCCTTTCCACCTCAGATCCAGGCTGTTGCCACGGCCTGTTGCTTCGCTCTGCATAATATTGCACAAATCCAGCCTTTCCTTACTGCTTCCACTGCCAAAACCCTAGGCCAGGGGTGGGGAACCTTTTTGAGGTCGGGGGCTGCATTGACGGTCCCTGAACGTGCTGGGGGGCCCACATGTCAAAATCAATTAAAATCAGTTTTTAAAATAAATTAAGAGTTAATTAGAATCAATAACAAATCAATTAAAATCAATTTAAAAATTTACACACACAATATACACAGAACACACACACGGAGAACACATGCTGCCTGGACTCGGCGCTGGCCCCGGCTCTGTACTCCGCAGCGGCCCACCCACGGGTGCAGATGCCCTGGCCCAGCGCCTGGAGTGGCAGCTTGGCGCCGCGGTGCAGGTAGCAGCGGAGGCCGGTGGCGCAGCGTGGTGTGTGGGCCCCGCAGGGCTCTGCCTCAGTCAGGTGCAGACCACACAGCGTGACTACCTCAGCAGCTGCCTCACACTCCCCCTGTCACGGACCATGGGGGAGGCGAAACGAGCCAGGGTGGCCTTTGAAATTGACATGGCCTGGGTGTGAGCACGGAGAAACCCAGNTTCCTCCCCCTATCTCTCCCCATTTGTTTCCTACCCTAGTCATCTCTCGCCTTGACTACTGCAACTTCTACTTTGACCATACTCAGTATCTCCTCTCTACCCTACATGACTCCCTCTACCCAAATGTATTCAGCACAAGCGCCTTGCCTTTACCGCCAAGGCTCTTCGTAGCCTTGCTCCCCACCCTCCATGGGCATTTTCAAACAAGCAACGTTGGCGGGAGGGAGGTCTGTGGCCGCCACTCAGGTGGAGTGAGTGGGGAGGGATTCTCATGGGCGGCTCCCAGCGTGACTACCTCAGCAGCTGCCTCACACTCCCCCTGTCACGGACCATGGGGGAGGCGAAACGAGCCAGGGTGGCCTTTGAAATTGACATGGCCTGGGTGTGAGCACGGAGAAACCCAGGCTCCCCAGCACCCATGGTCAGTTCCTGTGACTTGCAAAGGCCGTGTCCCCTGCCCACAGTGCCAATGAGCTGCAGACCAGTTCATATGGGCAGGGGATGCGTAGGTGCCCGTTGTCATGCACTTTTTTTGCTTGCCCCACACAGGGCACCCTGGATTTTTCAACACGCCCCCCACTCCACCTTCAGATGGGTGTTCAGATGAGAGGTTACTGGGTGGCCAGGCCATGTGTGGTGCCATCTCATTTGAAAACACCCCTTCTCTCTGCACTGGTTTCTAGCCACCTTCCCGCTCAGGGGCTTTGCTCATTCTCTGCCCCCACCCTCGCCTGCTCGCAACCTCCTTGCTGCTTAAAACATATTTGTGCCTTCTCCATTGCTGCCCCCATGTCTGGAACTCCCCTCCATATTTCAGGAATTGTTTGTGTGGTGCCTGACCGGCGTTCTTCTAGAACATCAAGTTCCAACTCCTGTCACTGTGACCCAGATGTCACTCAAGGCATCTCAAATGTAACATGAACCATCTTAAACCGTAGTTTTTTATTAACTCAAAGCTACATTTCCATACCTGTGGAAAGGCTCAGATTTAAGGGGTTTAAATGCTCCAGCGGAAATTGAAATAGCTGCTTGGGTGCAATTATTTTTGTGGTTTTGAGAAGTGAATTTCTGAATTACAACTGTGCTCCTACTAAAGTGGTGGCTTCGGCCGAGTCAACGCTGAAGCACAGAAGCCTAATTTCCCTTCTCTACAAACCTCTTAAATCTAAGGATGCTTTCTGACGTGCATTAAAGTGTACTTACGAGTTAGAGCAGTGGGGAAGCACATACAAATTAGGGGCAGCTTTGAGAACGTCAGAAAGGCACACGAATGCAGCTCAGTACAACGCATTTGTCACTGCCGCCAAAAAGCTGCAATCATATGCAGCACGCCTTTCTGACATTATCAAAGCCATGCCTAATTTGCATGCGCATCCTGACACCCAAACTTGTAAATACACTTTAATGCACATCGGAAAGCATCCTAATTCTGGTTGCTTGGGTTTTTGTTTTGTTTTTTTAATTTCTAAACTTGGCAGACACATATTGGATGCCCATACAGACTCTTTGAGGAACCCTTCCTGCTTTTAAATTTGGTGGCGGAGGAGGAAAGAAATATCCATTCATTCAAATTAAATTAAATATCTGATTGTTTTCTTGTCTTGATAGTATTTGGCCCAGTCCCACACCAGTGTTCCCACGATTCACCGGCTGCCGAGTCTCTAATCCAGGGGTGGGGAACCTCAGGCCCGGGGGCAAAATGCGGCCCTCAGAAAGTTTTTATGGTGGCACCTTTTATGGCCCCTAGATCCAGTTCTACCCTCAAGCACTGAAAAACTGAGTTCAGGGTAAGGGAGAAAACATAAGGGCATGCACACACTGATAGGGGACAGAGCCATGGCACAAATCCATAAACTGGGCCTCTCTCTTCCTGCATGGATCCTCACCCCCAACTTCTATGTGGCCCTCGGAGCTTGTACTAACTTTCAAAGAAGCCCCCAGGAGGGGAAAACAGTTCCCTGCTCTAATCCAAAAGGGAAAGAAAACCTGACAGTCACATAGTTCCAGTCGCACAGACGTTGTGCAGACAAGATCCAGAATTTACAATCCCTTCTATTGAATTAATAATGCAAACCCACATGAACAACATTAGCTACAAAG
Organism: Sphenodon punctatus; assembly: GCA_003113815.1. NCBI lineage: Eukaryota > Metazoa > Chordata > Lepidosauria > Sphenodontia > Sphenodontidae > Sphenodon > Sphenodon punctatus. Next base: position 4,662,095 of record QEPC01010959.1, on the reverse strand, counting down.
ACACCGGCGCTCTGAAGTATGCCCTGGCTTCTTATAGCTTTCCAGGCACAATTCAACGTGGTGGGTTTGACCTTTAATGCTCTAAACTGGCTGGGCCCTACTCATGTGAAAGACCGCCTGTCAGTCTATACTCCATTGAGGCCCCTGTGATCGGCCAGGAACGCCTCCCTGGGTACCGTCCATTAGCCTTGTTCATACAACAAGAGCTTGCAGGAGGCGTTCTCGGTGGCTGCCCTGTTGTTATGCTACTCCCTCAGAGGTCTGTTTGAGCCCAGGCATGGGCATCTCCTGGACTGGAGGCGGTGTAAGACTTTTCTGTTTGAAAAGGCATTTGGCAGGTGGAGATAGGGGTTTTGAGGTGGTTCTGGGGTTGGGATATTCATTATTATTATTATTATTATTATTAATACAGCGTTTTTACCCCACTCCACCCCTCCTGCTCCAGGCAGCTCAGGGTGGCTTACAACGTAATAAACCACCATAAAAGCTAAAAGTAACACAAGTAAAACAAACACATTAAAAAGGAAGGCACTGAACAACCCCACCCACCACCCCATCTCCTTCACCAAAAGCCAGGCGGAACAGCCATGTTTTACACATACGATGGAAAGAAGGGAGATCTGGGGGGCCCCGGGCCTCCACAGGGAGGGAGGGAGTTCCACAGCCTAGGTGCGGTCACCGAGAACACCCTTGCCATAGTGGCCCCCCAAGGGACCTCGAGAAAAGCACTCACAGTGACCGCATATGCGGGTTTGGGTATGGGGAATAGGGAGGTGGTATGGGGGAGGGTTTGGGGGTTAGGGTTTTTCTTTATTGGTTTTAATGTTTTTTATTAATTGTGAGCCACCCTAAGCCTTCGGGAAAGGGCAGCACATAAATGGAAATAAATAATAATGCAAAATAATATTGAGGTGAGCAAGTTCTCCTTCCATCCCTCAAAAGTGTTTATTGCAAAACAGTCCATGTAGCCAAGTGAAAAAGATATTGAACTTGGATCTCAGACACCAGGGTTCAAATCTCATCTTAGCCTGGCCCATGAACTCACTGAGTCGCCTTTGAAAAAGTCTCTCTCTCTCTGCCTCAGTTCCCCACCTGCAAAATGGGAATAATAATAACCTGCCTTATTATTATTACTATTATTTTTACAGTTTATATGCTTCCCCCTCCTGCCTCAGGCATCTCGGGGTGGCTCACAATATATTAACATTTCAGACAATATTAAAATAAACCATAATATCAATTAATATTTTATTTTATTTTATTGCAGGGATGTTGTGAGGGTGAGCTAAGAACTGCACTTTGAATACTGAAAGTGATATAGGAATGACCAATAATAATAATAATAAAAGATAAGCAGCTTTTGTGCTGCAGGTATTAAATTTTTGTGAACATTTCATAATGCTGCAATGGCACGAACTTCCCAGTGGCATTAACATCGCTGGGGGAGCAAGGAAGCCAATATAAGGACTAGAACAGATTTCAAGAATCTCAGTCTTGGGGGCCAATTGCAGCCCAGGGCTAGTTTTTAATTCCAGTTCCCAGATCTGGCCCCTGAATCCAGTTCCTACCATCAAGCGCTGAAAAACTGAGCTCAGAGTAAGGGAGCAGAGATGAGGACATGCACACAAGGAGAGGGGACAGATCCATTATTTGGACCCTCCTCTTCCTGAGCGCACCCCTAAGCACTCCCACCCCTAACTTCTATGTGGCCCTCGGAGCTTATACTCATTTTCAAAATAGCCCCTGGGAGAAAAATTTCCCCACTCCTGGTCTAGAAGCTGCAGTCACAACTAGAAGAGAGGCACTGTTGCAAGCAATAATTATACAAACCATAAATAAAAGGGGCAAGGAAGAGTATTCATCTCAGAAACCTCAGAACTAAATAGCCCTTTACATCCAACACTGCAGATGAGGTTGGAACAATTACCCTCACCCCTTCCCTGCACCTGCACAATGAAAGATTCCAAATCCACTCTTCTGATACAGCTCTTACCGGTAGCTAAGTATTACACAGCACGACAGTCTAAACATAGACGTTTCAAGATTAAAAGACTGAGATCCTACTCTCTAAGCCATCTATGCCTCTTCTCCAGTGCTACTCCCTTTGCCTGGAACTCTCGCTTCAAATACATATGCTCTGCTCCATACCTCCTAAATCCCTCCTGAAAATATTCTTCCATTGGGCTTTCTCTAGCTCCCCATCCCTACACACTGCTCACTGATGCTCCTTCTACTGTCCTACCCTACAGGGTCCCCTTTCCTGCTAAACAGAACATGTGCACTTGCAACTTCATTAATGAACCTTTGTCTACCCCCTTCTTTGGCCATCCTAGATTGTAAGCCCCTTGGGGCAGGGACCTGTAAGGACTGTTCTGTTCCAGACACACTGCTGGTATGGCTCGGATACTAGATCCTAGATCCTAAACTAGATACTAGATCTAGTTTACACACTGTAAACCTGAGAATTCAGACTGTAAATCCAGATGCTTTAGAATTCCACACTCGTACTATGTTCCAATGGGGAAACATAGTGTGGGAGGATTTTTTTAAATAACAGCTGGACTTGCAGGGGCTTGGATTCTCTGGATGCAGCCCATTTCTGGCATCACTACAAGCAAGATGAGGGACTGCTCAGAGTGCAGCCCCCTCAGTGCCATCTCACAGCACATACACCAGCTGAGGAGAGGCTACAGTAGCCTCAAAGGCTGATCAGCCGAGCGGCAGCCTATCCCCAGTCAGGTCTGGCAGGTTGGGTTGCATTTACACAATGCTATCAAGAGTGGGGATTTCCACAAGCAGCGAAAGGTTAGGTGCCATTCAATACATTGAATTGGGAACTATTAAATCGATGATAAGGCTGTTTGTGGTTAGGGCCTACAAGGTCAAAGGGGCTAGCTGGGCTGCTGCTGGCTTCTGCTGCTGACACAATCCTCACTACGCCGGGAAGAGCGAGCGGAAAGGTGAAGGCACGCCCCCACCCTGCTCAATGCTCCCAAGGTCTCTCTGGAGAACCAGGGAGAGAGCCTCGTGGGAAGGAACCGTGGCAGAGTCTTGCCGAATTTAGAACTCCCCGGGCCGCGTTCTAAAATCGGGTTCCGGGCCTGATCGTCTACAAAGCCCGCCCCCTCCCTTCCCTAGCAGCGCAGGGAAGCGCCATTTGTGTCGGCAGCGCCAAGACAATGAATGGAAATGGCAGGTCACTTCCCTTTCTCCCCCTAGCCCGGCGTGAGCAGCAACCGGATTCCCGACAGTGTAGCAGCGCGCTGGGCTACAGGCTGCAAGAAAGCCCGATGCGATGCAGCCGGACACACAAGCGCCTCCAAGGCAGCAGGGACCGAAAGGAGACGGGGCAATCAATTCTGCCAGACACAGGCATGTGCCTAGAGGAAGAAGAGGCGAGGATTTGGGCGCGCGCAAGGACTCCAAGATGAAGCCGCTCTATTTAACACACACACCCCAAAAAAAAACCCACTAGAGAGTGACACTGCGACCCTGAATTCACTGGAGTCTGTGGCTCTTCTGCTAAACCCAGTGGGCGAGGATCACACCCGGACTCCCGGATAAATACTGGTTTTTAAAGGAAAGCTAAGCCATCGGATTCAGGATTCCCCCTAAACAGTTCCATCATATTACAGTGGGAAGAAGCCAATGACAAAACTTCCCAGTCCAGAAATAGGGTCACTCTGGGTGTAAATCAACACGTCAAGCCGGGATCAGGGCTTGGGTTTAAGATTAACCAGGCAACGCAGAGGATGAGGAGGCTTTTTTAAATGCAAGCCTGAAAGCAGCCCCTTAATCAGCAGGGATCTCACCCAGGCTTTGGCAGCAGCGTTAGTGACGGTTCTCTAGCACAGCCCTAGAAGGTGAGAGGGAGGCAGGAAAGGGGGCTCACTCGGAGGCAGGCTTGCAGGATGCTTACCCGGCTAGGCGCCTTAGGATGGGTGTCCTGCCCCCGGCTCTCCCGATGCCCCCGCCTAAGGATTCCAGGAAGCGTGGGCTCTCCCCCGCAGCGCTGAGTCCCACTCGGACCGATGCAATGCTCGGGGGTTTTATTTTCGCAGCCGTAGCAGTTATTTAAGTAAAGGAGGAAACCTGACTCCCTCTCAGGCTGACAGCTCCGCTGCCCAATAGGGCCAGGGCTGCACCCGCCCTTCTCATCACCGCGGCCAATCGTACTTGCGGAAGCGAACGAGCCTCCCCCGATCCCCTCTCAGCCAGAGTTTGCTCTCCGTTTAGGCGCAGCTACTCCTGCTTTACACTAGCGAGTGGCAGGGGAGGATCGTATTCAAAGCCCATAGACTGGCAGAGTGTGATGCGATGAAGCTGACTGGCGTGGATTCCAGCCAAGGAGAAATCAGATCCCCTGCATGCCCCAATGGGAGTGGGGGGAAGGCTGGACCGTGCTCTTTCCCCACCCTCCTCCCCCCTTACTCTGGAGAGGGGTGTGGCTGGATCAGTTTCAGAGACCGCAAGCGGCCGCTTAAAATTAGTTGTTGCGTTGTGGCTGAAAGCCAGGGATCTGGCAATACAAACTGCCTCCAGCTGTCCCTGAGCTGCAGAGCAGGGGAAAGAGCAGTAGACTAGTCACATACTCCTCCATATGGGTAAATGGACTCGGCTCCACAAAATCTGTGGCTACTGGAGAGAAATGTGATTTATTTTTTTTAATTTATTTTTTAAAGTCTTTTTCTTGCTGCTTATTTTGGGTCTAGTGGTTACTATGCGATAAAGTGCTTGGGATTTAAATAAATTTTAAAAAAGAAAATGCAGACTTAGATGCTGCTGATTTGATTTTCTCTAGGCTTTGTGACTGTAGCACTTGCTCATCTTGTTTTAAAGTGCAAAACTCGTACCCATGTGAGAGAGCTCTCTGCTTGGTCAGTTGCTTATGAATGTGGTTTTATTAGATTTCACTGCTGTTTCTTTACATTCTGGAGTCGTCTTGTTTCTTCATGGTTGTGGAGCAGTCTTGTATGGAGGGAGATTCTTCTCATTAAGAGTACTGAAGCGTCGCTACTTTAGTCTAAAACATTTCTCAGTAGTTTTGTCTCCTTTTAATTTTGTGTAACATTGTTTGACCTACTATCAAAAATACATTTCTTTGGGGGTTTGGGTACTAAAAAACAAACACTTTCATCTCACCTCGAGTGCAAGTCTGTCAAGACCGCTCACGCGCTAGTGAATGTTAGTCTAAGACTGCTTTTAGACGAGCAGAACACACTCATGGTGGGAAATCATGTGCCTTGGAAAATGGGTGGGGTTTAGTCGTGCATAGATGTGCCTTATCACTGATCATGCATTCTTTATAGCCGCTAATAAATACCTCCATATCAAGGTATTTAAATTAGTGGCTTTAAAGACTGCGTGACTGGCGATAAGGCACGCCTATGCATGTCTAAACCCTGACAGTGGCCATTTTCCAAGGCACATGATTTCCCGCCGTGAGCACATGCCACTCCTCTAAAAGTGGCCTCAGCCCCATAGAAATGAATGGGACTTGTGCTAACTGCTAGCATGAATGTGCATTATTCTGCCAGAGGATTGCACTGTTAATGTGTTTGCATTCCTGAAAAGGGCAAGACTTGAACTCTGTGCTTTGCTGTAGCTACCTAGAAGTAGGTAAAATTTAATATATGACCCAATAGGTGGTAGTTGTGTGATAGGGGCTGTCATTCTGTGAGTGCTATTTCTTGCTAGCTCAGGAAAGTTCAGCAGTGGCGGCTGGCTGCCTAGGAAGTTTGGGGCAGAGCCCCCCCCCAAGCGCTGTCGAGGGCCGGCCGCCACTGCTTGCTTTAAAAAAAAAAAAAAAAAGCCCCGCTGGCCGCTGTCACCAGGGAGGGGGGAGAACACAGAAGGGCTACCACTCACGCCTCTCAAACACTTGGTACGGCTAGCGGCGGCTCTCTCGGCTAGGCAATAGCGGGGTTGTATTGTGCCCATCAGGATAGTGTGTTGGCTGTTACCTCTAATGAAAGAGAACAGGCCACTATCATCATTGGGCACCTGGATTGCGAGAGGCTACGCAGTACCCCCACATTCCCTATCCCACACTCTCAGGGGGAAGAGGGAAGGCTTGGGACAAAGGTGCAGGGGGGAACCGTGGTTGGGGGGGGAAGCCCTTACCCAGGCTTGCAAGGGAGGAGGTAGGGCCACGCGTTCACAGTGCTCCCCAGGGAGAGGGTCTAACCCTGACAGGGGAAGGAAGGGAGGGGGAACACTCACACACCACGCACTCACCACTCGCTCCATCACTTGCTTCAGCCACACCAAGGAGGAATCAAGTCGAAGAGAAATCCACTCAAGCTCAGACGTCGGGATCAATGCTGTCAGGCAGTCACCGAAGGCAAGAACAAGCGCAAGGGGGCCGGTTTCTAACAATCACCAGCGTCGCTCTCTAACTGCGGCGCTGGTGTTTATGTGGAAGACCCTGCCCTTGTGCGTGCCCGCAGACGCTCCGAGCGTCACGGTAATGCAGGGGGCGTGGCCAGGGGCGAGCCTAGGATTGGGGAGGGATTCTTCGGGCCGGGCGCTGTGGGGGGCGTGGCCAAGGGCCCTGTACTGTCGGCCGGTGCGGCGCTCGGGGGGGCGAGCCCCAATGGCTCCTGCCATGTTCCTGAGTCCTGTGGGCCCTGGGGGTGTCGGGCTATTAGGGGCTGGTGGCGGAGGCTGACAGCCGCTCCTGCAGCTTTGACAGCACTGCAGGCAGCAGCCTCTGACTTTGCTTCAGAGGCTACTCTGGTCCGGGCAGAGCAGCCTCTGAAGCAAAGTCAGAGGCTGCCATTGTCAGAAGCTCCGGTGCTGTCAGTTCTTCCTTCCGGGATCAACTCCTGAGGAGTGGGTCCCGCAAGGTACAAAAAGGCTGAGCCCAACCCGTGTTTTCTATGGAAAATGCGATTTAGGCGCTGAGGTCCTCAGTCCACAGCACGTATAGGACGCGCTGTGGAGGGAGGGGCTAGCCTTTACATTGAGCCCTATGGGCGCAAGGAAAGCTCTCGCCAGGGCATTTGCTGAAACAGCCCTGGCGAGATCCCTAGGGTCGGGGACTGAGGCAGGGAGAAGAGCGCATGCACGCTACTCCCTGCCTCACATGCTCAACATGGCTGCCACTGCCACATCACGCTGCCAGCCCAGCCGCTTACCTGCCGCTGCCCTCCCCCCCCCCATCTGCTGCTCGGGGTGGGGGGGAGCTGCAAGGCAGGGAAATTTTTTGTTTGGTTTGGTTTTTTAAAAAAAATTTAATTGCCCACGCGTCCTGCCTCCGTGGAGGAGAGCAGGACACGTGTGCAATTTTTAGGTTTTTTTTAAAGTCCACCCCCACCCCCCGCCTGCAGCCCGGGACAACGGGGACTGCGCCGGAGTCAGCAGGTAAAATATCCCTCCCTTCCCCCCCCCTGCACCCTCCCTACCCCCACAGGCTTTCTCCCCCCC
>QEPC01010959.1:4635039-4649152 GCA_003113815.1 Sphenodon punctatus | reverse complement strand
TGTAAAGGAAAAATGCAGAAAGGGGCTCTGGGAAGAAAGTACAGAAAGGGACTCTGGGAAGAGCAGAAGTATAGAAAGAGTTTTGCTTGCAGAAAAGTAACAGACTAGGAAAGGAATGTACAGCCGGGTGGCCTTGAAGGCTAGAAACTGAGATAAGGAAAGAACAAGATGTGGCCAGGAGGAGGGACAGAGCTTGCTCAAGCAAGATAGTCTGGCGTCTGGGATACCACGTATAACCTTGCTTTACTAGACAAAGAAATAGTAGAAATGATGTATAGCTGTGGAAAAACACAGCTTTCAGAGTTTGTTGCGCATGCGTGCTTCGTGCCTTTGTCTTTTGATGTATAAAAAGCTCTGGGGGCTGTCCCAAAGCAGCTCTCCTTTGCAGAGTCTGCTAACGCGTTAGCACTCAATAAACTGGATTATATTTTACCCAAATTCTGTGTACAGCCTCGAATTGGTGAGCCCACCCGAACCCAGTGGATTAAAGGAAAAATCCACAACACTGTTACCGGGGTAGGGGCAAGGGTTCGCCAGCCACACACACCGCCTTGGTTTGACCGGGTCAGGGCTAGGAACTAGCGGAGGAAGAATGCCCGTCAGGAGAGTGGTTGGTCCCTTACCTCTAATTAAAGAGAATGGACCCCTATCATCATAGGGCGCCACTGGCTCGAGGAAACCAAGGCTGCCCCAGATTCCACTCAGCCACACATGTGGGGTCACAGGGAGGAAAGGATCGTGGTGGACTCCACCCGGGGGTGTGCATGAAGGGCCCGACAGGGAGGGGGAACATGGGGCACCCACCTCCGAATGCAAGGCTCCTGAACTGGGAGGAAGGAGGGACACACACTCACAACCACACTCTCACTCGCAGGTTCACGCTCTCAGCCACACTCAGGAAAAAGGTATCGCAGCAAGGGGGTCACACGTTCCGGGTCTAGATGCACGCAGTCGATGCTCAATCGCTCTCTTTCTCACTCCACGCTAAGCGCTACAAGCAGGGGAGGGGGCGGTTTCTCCTAATCACCAGCACCGTTCTGTCGGCGGCGCTGGTTTTTTTTCCTACAGGCCCTGCCCCCGTGAGCCACTCTGAGCATCGCAGTGGGGGCGGAGGAAGCCCTACGCTGCGTGTCGGTGCTGGGGGCATGGCCACTGGCCGCGGCCCTGCTGCAGGAGCCGGAGGGGCCCATGGGGGGGATCCCTGCCCTGGTACATCATTGGGTAGGTCAGCGTGGGCTTGGGGATTCTGGGGGCGGCGCTGGGGCATCCCCTGAGGGGGGGGAACCCCATGCCCTCACCTCCCGCTGACACCTGCCCAGTCACCATCCCTCTTTTCCTCAGACCACTAGCTTGGCAATCTGCTATTGGCATGGGGCTAGGCTGCACAGAGCCAATGGGACTTGTGGTAAGGCGGGCGCAGTAAGTAACAAACGTAATTACCTTCCCCCCTTCCAATTCATTCTGAGCCAGCCACTGATCCTGTCAGCAGGTGTTTCAGAACTCTCCCTCTCCCAGCAGTTTGTGCTCCTCCCAATCCATTGCCATCCTCCTCCTATTTCACCCATTTCCACACATTTACCTCATAGTTTCATTTATTTAGATTAGATTGGATAGATTTAGATCTTATACCCTACCTCAGCCTGCCTTCTGCTCATGCCAAAGTGCCTGTCTGCCCAGCCTGTGGGCAAAGCTCAAACCCTGCTTCAGCCTGCCTTCCCTACTGCCTCTCATGCCATGATGCCTGTCTGCCTGCCCTGTGGGCAAAGCTCAAACCCTGCCTCATCCTGCCTTCCTAGCCTGCATGGCACTAGGGGTGCGGTTCGGCATTGCCTCCTGCCAGCATCCTCCACTGCCACGCAGGGCACTGGAAGGCCTGCAGTCCAAGAGGCTGTGGCTGTCTCTGCTGCGGGTGCAGGTGCTTCAGAGTCAGATGATCATCATGAGCCACCAAAGTCCCCCATTATTCATGTGATCCCCAGCAGTCCAGGGCTGGTGGTTCCCACCCTGGCTGCTAGAGACAGGGCCCGATCCCCGGGCAATGGCAGCAGGGAGAAGAGCAGCAGCAGTAGTAGCAGCAGCAGCAGCCAGTTGAGGCCCAGAAATGTCAGTGCACCATGGAAGAGCTGGGGTGGGGGCAGCTGCCAAGTCCATTAGCAGCTGCAGGATGTGGAGGGCGGTGTGGCTTTCAAGTCAAAGCCACGCGCATGTTGGGGGAAATGATTGTGCTTGATGGGCAGCCCTTCTCGGTGGTCAGGGACATGGGGTTTAGACACCTGATTGGCTTCCTGGCCCCCCAATTTAAGCTGCCCTCGCGCACCACCCTGAGTCAGGCTGCCACCGATGCCTGGCAGCCTGCAACGCCCGGCCAAGGAGGGATGCCAGCCATCAAGCCCTGGCCAACCCTCTGCCATGGCTCCACTGATGTCTGGCAGTCTGCAATGCCCAGCAAAGGATGGGTGCCAGCCACAGTTACTGTGCCCTGGGAATCCAATGTCCACTGCTGCTGCTGTGCCATCGGTACTGTGGCCTGGCAATCTAAGTTCTGCTGAGGCTGCCACTGCTGTGCCATGGGTACTGTGCCCCAGCAATTGAATGTCCGCTGCCTCTGCTGATGCTGCCTCTGCTGTGCCACGGTCTCTATGCCCTGGCAATCCAATGTCTGCTGTTGGTACTGTACGTCAGCCATTTGCTCCTTTCTCTTGTAGACAGGCATAGCTCAGATGAGTGCGCTGGTGAGTGGGGACTGGGTGTCCACGAGATTCACCACCGGGCAAGGCTGGCCCAATTTGCAGTAGAGCTTTTTGGAATTGGTCAAGTACGTTGCCAGCTTGCAATGCCCGGCCAAGTAGGAGTGCCATACTGACCATACTGCATAACGCATCGGTGGCAGGTGCCATACCACAGAGCACCCACTCATGGCCACACACAGAGTGCTCACCAAAAATTCAGGCAGCCTGCAATGCCTGGCCAAGTAAGGGTGCCAGCCACCAAGCCCTGACCAGGACTCTACCGATGCCTGGCAGCTTGCAATGCCTGGCCGAGTAGGGGTGCCAGTCACCAAGCCCTGACCAGGCCTCTGCCCCTGCTCTGCCAATGCCTGGCAGCCTGCAATGCCCGGCCAAGTAGGGGTGCCAGCCCAGCCACCAAGTCCCAAGCCTTCCCGGCCTCTGCTGCTACTGCCGCTGGGTCTCAGATGGCCAGCCATGCCCCCATGGGCAGTCCCAGGGGCCAAGCATTGAGTCTGCCTTCCTGGGCAACCCGGGGTGCCAAGTCCCAAGCCTTCCCAGTCTCTGCTGCTGCTGTGTCTCCAACGGCCTGCCATGCTCCCACGGGCACTCCTGGAGCGCTCCAAGCCTCCAGGTGGCCGAATTTTTCAAACGTTTGGTGTGGGGTCCGAACTCCACAGGACTGAACCCATGAACCCAAACTAAGTTTTTGGGCAAACATCCAAGCGCAGTTCTGTTCGCACATCCCTACTGGCCACCTCCTCCAGGGTCCTAAGGGTGCTGGTTCTGATCTGGGTCCTGATGCAGCCAAGTCCCAATCCAGATTAGAGTCCCATTGTGCTAGACACTGTACAAATAAACTCTGAGAGAATTGTGGCCTTCATGAGTTTACAGCTTTAAACAGACAAGGGCTAGGAGGAGCAACAGAGAGATAAGGGCACACAGACAGAATGTACAGCTTTGGCTAGTGTCCGCTAATCTCCTTGCTGCCAGTCCAGTGATAAATCCCTTCACCACGTGTCCGATAAGGATTCTCTTCTTCTGCTTTGTCATGATACATGAATGTACTTTTCTAGAGTTGGATCTTCTTATGTTTTCTGTTCCTGTGACTCTTCCCTTTCTTCATTACTGCTTCTCTTCTTTCATTTTGTGTCCGTTGCCTCTGCTCCCCAACTTTTATATTTCTTCTTTATTAGCAGTCTCCATTCACACGTTTATATATCTTTTTATTTTTTTTAAGCCACCCTCAGCCTTTGAGGGAAGGACAGGGTAAAAATTGAATGAATAAATATTTGAGTGGGTAAATAACCGCTCCCTATTTCCTCGTTCCACATCACTTATAATTTTCTAAACTTCTATCGTATCCCCCCTCTATTGTCTCTTCCCCAAACTGAAGAGCCCTAACCTATCAGGGTTCTTTCTCCTCATACGGAATCTGTTTCTTACCCTTTCATTTTTGTTGCCCTTCTCTGTACCTTTTTTAGTTCCAGTATATCTTTTTTGAGATGGGGCAACCAGAACTGCCCACAGTATTCAACATGCAGCCAGAGATTGATTTATATCGCACTGTAGACTTGTATAGAGGCATTATGATATTTTCAGTTTTATTCTCTATCCCTTTCTGAATAACTTCCAATGTTGTTTGCTTTTTTGACCACTACCGCACATTGAGCTGCAGCTTTCAATATATTGTCCATAATGAAATACTATTGGTGAGATTCTGATCTCAATAGCACTTATTTAAATCTTGAGGAAGCTAATGGACTTCAGTGGTGTTACTATGGGTTTCCACACATGTAACTGATATAGGGTTCTGCCCTGAAGGGCTTATTCAAAAGGACAAAATCTTCCTTAAACAAATCCTCTCAAGTATTTCCTTTGTTCAGTGGCCCTGACTCTGTAGTCCCAAGGATAGCCCGAGGGCAAAGGGAGAGTTTTGTGCATGTCTAGGTAACTGACTGACCCGTGTCTCCCTCTTATTCATCAAGGGGTACTTTATCACAGAGTAAAGGGTACTAATGGGGAAGGTGATCACTCTATGGTAGATCACAAGGCTCTTAACAAACTTTAACTCAATTGAGGGGAATTGCAAGCCCTGCTCTGACATAATGACCAATGAAGTTAGGGTTTCTTGTTATTTGTGCAGCTTATACCTTTAGGTAGTTTTAATTTAGTGAAGGAAAATCGTTCTGGCTTTCATTAGGATTGGAACAGACTATTGAGAAGTAGCCGGCAGCTATTCATCAATACTGATCATTAAGCAGTGTTTGAGACATTCTCTGTGTGGTCAGAAACTCATTTTTGACAGCCCCATACATACCTCTGCAGATCACTCTGCTGCAAATGGGTCTCGGATGCCAGCTAAAAACTTGAAACTCATCAAAGGAAGATTAAATGTGCGTGTGCTCTTCTCTGTTTATAAAACAAGCAATCGTTGCCAGCCTTACTTCATTTCATGCAAAACAAGTGCACACCTCCTTTTCCTGTAAACAGAATGCACAGTGGGCGTAGGAGCAGCCCTGGATTGCTATTGGCCAGTCTCTCGTCCAATGACTACAGAAAAGTGCTCCTTCCCCCACTCTTCTCATTCATATACCCTGGGAAACTCCAGCAACATGACTTAACTTTTTTTTTTCCAAACATGTATCATATACAGCTCTTAAGAGAGCATAACTCACAATCTTTTCTAATGAGTTATGTTATCTTTGACAACTGTAAACAGTTACCTCTTGTTCAACATGCACACAAGGCTGTCGGAAGGGTTAGTCAGAAGGAAAGGAAGGATAATGTGACTTTTTTTTCCACTAAGCAGGTAGCTCCCAGCTACTCTTCTTATGCAGGTGGTACTGGGGGGAGATTTTTTAAAGTGCTTCCAGATGTCATGTTACCATGGCTTAAAGTCATGGAATGCACCCCATGATAACCCCAAGGGAATACACACACACCCATTCCCCAGTCTCGCACACCCTCCCCCCCCCATTGAATCCCAGGCCCCCAGCCTCTGCTCCCCAACCACCACCACGCACATTTACTCACTGTTGTCAGGGTCCCAGGGACTGGCTGCTGGCACTAGGCAGTTAGTTCACTCACTTCACTGTTCAATGGAGGCGCTCGGCGGCGAGATGTGCTGCGGAGTGCATGCTCAACTGACTGAGTCGGTTCAAGCATGCGCGCTGCAGCACATCCCACCGCCGAGCGCCTCCAGTGAACGCTCAGGTGAGGCTTTGCATTGAGCCCATAGGGCTCCAGCACCTGCTTGTCAATCCGCTAATGGCAGAGGGTGTCCTGTTGGCGTCCCCTCTTCACTGCTGGGCTCCTTAAATCCTTCCAAATACTTCAACAACAGAAAAGAACCCCGAAGTCCATCTATAATGGAGGAAAAGATAGTGCCCCATCCTCGGCATTCTCTCATGCTAAATAGTGTCCTTGACCTCTTGACATCTGCTGTACCTGTTTGAACTTCAGCAGCTGAAAACATCTTGCTTACTAACAGCCCAATCCTCCAAGCACTCTGCCACTGTAAACTCCTCTTGTGCTGGGGATATACTTAGAGGAGCCGAGTCTAAGGTAAGGCCACTGGAGTCCTTTCACAAGGGATTTCACAGCGAACGCTTGCTGTAGACAGAGGAAAGCAAGTTACTCCTATAAACTACTGCTGGTAGTGACTCGGAATGACTCCGGCACCTGACTTACTACCGACAGGTATGCCATCGGTTATGTAATTAGTGGCTTTCACCCAAAGTATTTTACTAAATGCACATGAAGCAATTGTTCATCTGTAAGAAAGGAAGGATGGTCCCTTGGTTAGGGTGACTGGCAGCCTAGGACTCAAGGCCAAGGTTGAATGTCCTTCTCCACCACTTTCTATGAGCATTTTTACACACCCTTTTTTTTACCTGGACTTCATTATTATTTTATTTTTAACAATTTTTTTTACCCTGTTCCCATCCTGCCTCAGGCAGCTCAGGGCAGCTAACATAGAAGATGAAAACAATAATATAAAACCTATAAAACCAACTAAAGTCAACACAAATACAATATATAATGGGGGAAGTAAAACAAAAGCAACCCCACCCCACCCTTGACCCATCTCCCTCACTAAAAGCCTGGTGGAACAGCCAGGTCTTACACATTCATCGAAAGGAGGAGTGGTCCAGGGCTACCCAGGCCTCTGCTGAAAGGGAGTTCCACTTAAGAGTCCAGGTTGCATGTTGCTGATTTGTCATTTTTAGCTTTTATTCGACAGTTTGACATTTTATTATTTCAAGAAACTTGGGCTACTGAGAAGACAGAGCTCCCTGGCTATGAGGGTTATGATCTTTTTGCAGTACCATCATTTTCTAAAGGCCGACCGAGTGAGGGAATTGTTTGCTTGATCTCCAATAAATCTAGGATTAGGGTTAAGAGAGTGTCCTCTTTACCACCTATTGCCATTAGTGTTGAGGTGTACTCTGGGATTGGAAGTGCTTTATATTTTTGTCTATATTCCGCCCACCAACGCCAAATCATATAGTAAAGATTTCTGGCCCCGATTAGACGATTTTGTTGGCCAAATTTTAATTAATTCTCCAGGGGCGTCAATTATAATGGCTGGGGATTTCAATGCGCGCCTGGGGGCCAGTGATGACATGTTGGCCCCTTAGTCTGCATTGGTTGGCAGGGAAATTTGTTCCCAGTTGGGATCTAGACAAGCTAAGGATCAGGTGATCAACAATTCTGGTATAATGTTCACAGATTTCCTATCCAAACACAATCTTTATATCTTGAATGGCTCCTCCTCAAAAGACTTGGAGGGGGAATTTACCTTTGCTTCACATTTGGGTATGAGTATTGTGGACTATATTGCTGTTTCACCTGACCTGCTTTTTTTAGCCGACCATTTTCTGGTAGGCCAATTTGTTTCAGGCAACCATCTTTCGCTAATAATCGATGGTTCCTTAGTTAAACGGACCAATTTAGATATGCTTCCACCTTGAATCGCTGAGAACTCCAAGCTAAGTTTATTTCAGACGCCCTCGGAGTGACTCTTTGGCCGAACTGCTGGGGTCGGTATTAACTTCTCCTACCTGTATTCAGCTTAGGGACCCTATATTTGCTTGCCGCCCTCATGATAATCCTTTGTTGACATATTCAAAGATCATTGATCTATTTCAAATACATCTAGGCAAGCAACCAGAGCAGAGCATAAGTCTTTTGGGTTGTCATCTCACCCTTGGTTTGATGCCAAATGAAGAAGGGCTAAAGGGATATATCTAGAGTGTATGCCTCTTATAGGAGTGGCAAGGTGCATCGATCCCCTCTGATTTTTTCGTCTTGAAGAAGCAGTACAAGAAGATGATTCGGTCTAAAAAATTAGATTAGGATACCTTGCAGTGGTTCAAGTTGTCTGTAGCAGCAGAGTCAGGCAACTCGGCCCTATTCTGGCATATCATCAATGGGTCGCTCCAAAGATGTAGTTAGGGTTGGTCAACTACAATTCCCAAAGTTCAATGGGAGGCCTATTTTATAGGGACACTTTTACTGGATAGCAACCAGCTAGATTGCCTTTCTCAATTGCCGAGACCACTAGCTGGCCTGATTCAGGACCTAATTGACCTGACTGACCTGATTGACCATTTAAATAAAGGGAAAGCCCCAGGATATGATCTGGTCACCGTTGAATTTCTGCGATCGCACAAAGACTGGTGGGTTCCTTTTTTGGCATCATTTTTTACATGGGTAAATGAGACGGGCTCCATTCCCCCCAGTTGAACTGAAGCAAAAGTGGTCCCTATTTACAAAGAGAGGTCTAGAGATCTTCCGGCGAATTACCAGCCCATTAGCTTACTCAGTGTTATAGGGAAACTATATACTAAGCTTCTGGTAGGCTATTTGCTCCTATGGGCTGAGGAGGTGGGATTCCAAAAGAAATGAGCTACAATTGATCATATTTTAATTTTGTCTCATCTTATTGAAAAATATATTAATAAAAATGGTAGGCTTTTTGCAGCCTTTATTGACCTAAAGGCTGCTTTTGATCTGGTAAATAAACAACCACTTTGGAATAAACTAGGCCAGACTACAATAGACTAGAGGCTGTTGTTTTTGATATCTGCTTTGCATTCTAACACCTCGCTGGCAATTAAATACAACAACCATGGTCATCTCACCAAATGGATTCCGACCCTAATTGGGGTATGGCAAGGTTGCACCCTAGTCCCATTTCTTTTTAATTTCTTTATTTATGATCTGGTACTCTTAGTTTCAGTCCCGTCCTATTGCCCTCCAAAACTGACTGATCATTTTATTGGGATTTTGTTACATGCGGACGATGCGGTCCTTTTGTCCCAGACACGAAGGGGTCTCGGGAACCAACTTTCAACTTTGGCCGAGTATTGCCACACTAACCATCTTCAGATTAATTATGATAAATCCCAAGTGATGGTATTTGGTAGAGAGAGGAGAATTTATAAATAGCCTTTAGATCAGCACTATATACAACAGGTGAAGCAATACAAATATTTGGGGGTCATTTTTCAAAACTCAGGATCTTGGAATATTCAATATAAAATGGCTTGCAACTGTGCTTTGGCTACAAAAGGTGCCATCTTGCGATATTTTTATAGGGAGGGTACTAGTAGGGTCACAATGGCAATTAAGGTCTTTAATGCTAAAATTAGAGCCCAACTGTTATATGGGGCAGCAATTTGGGCGGTAACTCGCCCTTCGACTTGGACCCTATCCAAATGCAGTTTTTGAGGAATATCTTACAGCTCCCAATAGGTATTCCGTCAGCAGCAATTTGGGCAGAATTGGCCCAAATGAGTTGGAACATTACAGTTCTAAAGTATGCCCTTCACCTTTTGGCTAAAGGTAAATCGTTCCAATCATTGTGGGCTTTTCAGACATCTTAGTCAAGATTCCTTTAAATCCTTATGGGTTCAGAAAGTGGATTGTCAACTCCATAAACTAGGCTTCTCACTACCTTACCTATTATTGAAGGATGTTAGGCTCGCAAAAGCTGAAATAGCATTTAGGCTGGCTGAGGTAGCCTATCAATCCGATGCTGCCCTGATTGTTGCGACACCGTCATTGGGCCCTTTCTTTGCCTTGACTCCTATCTCAAGGAAGATGGCTGCTTACTGGCACTATCCGATTTCTCCGTTGCAAGCTAAGCTAAGCTATTTCTTCTAGCTCGCTTGAATGCCCTCCCCACATTGCTTCAGGAAGGGTGCCGTTTGGCCACCCCTTTTGCCCAGAGATTGTGTCCTTTTGATCAGCAGGCTGTGGAAATGGTACACCATATATTATTTGAATGCCAGCTTTACCAGGAAGTAAGGAATCACGATCTGTTGCCATATTTGATAATTCCCCATGCAGGAGTTTGCAGAACCCGGACTCTTAAATGTGTATGTAAAAATGCCCATAGAAAGTGGCAACGAAAGACATTCAACCTTTAACCTTGAGGCCTAGGCTGCCATGCTACGCTAACCACGGGACCATCCTTCCTTAAGTCTGGGTGAAAAAAGGATGTAAAAACGCCCTATGTGGCCTTGGGAAAGTCCCTTGAAATTCCTATGTTCTCTGTAAAATGGGGATAGCAGCACTTCAGTACCTCATAAAGTTGTGTTAGGAACAATTTTGCGAGGTGCGCTGCTACTGCAGTGACATGGGGCCATACCATATGAATATGCCTGAAACTGCAAAACTCCATTGACGTAGTGAGGATTGCACCCTTCCATTAAATACAGGCAGTGCTATGTACCTGGCAGAGGGAGTTCAGTAAACTCTGGGGGAGAAGGGGAGAAAGAAGCAAGCTGAACAACTACCACTGCTCACTACTGTGCCTCTCCCTGCCCACTTCTGCTTTGCAATCTCCCATTTTCTCTGTTTGTGGTGGGAAAAGACATGCAAGTTTATTTTCCCCTTCCCCTGAGAATTTGTTGTGTTTGCAAATGTCTATTTTTGCCAAGTTCTTGCAACTCAAAATTTGCTTGAAAGAATTTCTTTCAAAACTGGGATGTAGACACTTTCTCCTGTGTTTATACAGGCCAAGGCTAAGCAAAAACAAGACCCAAATCTCATAAAGGCCTCTAGGCAGTGTTGTGAAGCAAATCATAACTTTTGGAGGAGGGGAAAAAAATCTCCTCCTGGCCTGAGATCTGGTAGAGTTGATAGGAGATGTGAAAACAGATGGATTTAATGAAATTCTTCACTTTTGCTCCTCCTCTGCCACCAGCCTCCCCTTCCCCTGAGTCTGCAGCTCCCTAAATGAGGTTCACCCCTTCTCTTAGTCTCCACACGATGCCTGAAACTCCATGCCAAAATGCATACACTCAACCCTACTTCTTCCACCCCGTCTTGCCTACCTCTTCACCCCCATACATTGCTTATGTAATGTTTCTCTTTGTACTGTCTTTTAGCCTTCAGAATCATGAGCGTTCTCAACTTGAACATAGCCCTGTCTTCCCCCCCTCTTTTTCTTATGTGCAGCCCTGTATAAAGAGTGTGTTTGCTCTAAGGAGCATCCAGTCTAGTCAATAGCCAGAGCTATAAATGAAACATTACTTATTTGCTAGAAAGCTGTTCCCAAAGTGTTTCCCCTGGTGTATAGTGCTAAGCTGAAATTAGATAGCCATCAAGGGGCCCCTTTGCTCGTCTGACCCTTAGTTGACAGCAGCTACATGGATGCCAGACAGCTGATGAGCACTCCATAACGTCAGTAACAGCTGTTGATCCCTCTCAATGTACGCAAGAGATTTTCTCTGTTGGCATTCAAGGGAAGGGGAATCTTGAGACTATAAACTGCTGAGTCTGCTGTTCGTATGATCTTGGCACGTTGAGCTTTCTCTGTGTAAGCAGAATTATATTTATACTGCTCTCCAGGGGTTGAAGGATAGGGGATAACTAGAAGGGCCCCTAAGGAAAGATACAAATCTTGATCCCTGCCCCAACACCTTTGCTGAAAATAAACAGGGCTGGGAAAGCCTTGGGAGGGAGGGGCTAAAAGTAGTAAAGAACCTTCCTCCTCCACCTCTGCCAGTAATTCGAGCACTGCCACAAGCTCCATTGGCCACTGCTGTGCACTGGCTCGGAGTTTAGCTAGGAGCCATCCCTTTTACTAAGTCTGAGAGTGGCTAGTCAAATCAATCTCCAGCTTCCACTACACAATGCGACACACTCTGTGGCTTTAACTTCTTGTAAGGGGATTCACCATTTATTAACGTTTTTGTTCTCTGGCA
This sequence comes from Sphenodon punctatus, assembly GCA_003113815.1. Lineage (NCBI taxonomy): Eukaryota > Metazoa > Chordata > Lepidosauria > Sphenodontia > Sphenodontidae > Sphenodon > Sphenodon punctatus. Next base: position 4,637,205 of record QEPC01010959.1, on the reverse strand, counting down.
CCGCCTAAAAAATTAAAAACAATAGGAAATAGGTCCATAAAATATGTAAAGGCTAAACTGCACCATAAAGAGGACGCAAGCTCAATTTGATTTGTCCTGGATCTATATCTGTTCTTCTTACTTTTGTGAAATAACAGCTAAACTGCACTCTTGTGTGGGCCTTTTTCTTACAGGCTCTAAGTCCTCGGAAACTAAGGTATGCTAGAGGGCATTTTAGCTATTGCATTTTAACCCAGCAGATCATTAAAGCGTTTCTTACTCCTGATGTTCACCCTAGGGACACATTCCTCCACATCAAAGCCAATGTAAGTTTTGCCATTTCACCCTAGATGATATTTTAAATAAAGATTAGTTTGTTCATCTAGCTAGCCTGTTTCTAAAAACCACTCCTTGTTGGGGGCTTGGGGCTAGACGACAGTGTAAAATGACCACCTACAAGATGTCCTGACTAAATGCATGATGATTTCCCCCAGGAGACAAAGCCACCCTGATTTGTTGTTGGCTGTGTTTTCCCAAATGATGGGAGGTAAATACAAGATTAATACGGACAGAATGAAGCCTACACAGAAGAATGTCACCTAATGTGGGAGGTTTAATGTCATCACAAAGAACATTGTGAACTTGTGATGTATTTAAGCAGTGGAGTTAGCCTTGACATTTTTGTGCCTAAAAGCTGATAGTTTATTAAAAAAAATAAAGGCAACTTACACAGAGCAGCAGGCTTTAATTTCAGAGGCCTACATGAGCAGGACTTTGAGAGTAAACTTATACACAGAGTTCCCTGCCTCATCTTTTCCTTGTCCATTAATCATCTGCAGAAATCACATTTTGGCTAATGACTGCTCTGAGTGCAACTTAAGAGGAAACTGTAGCAGTTCATTATAATGCTTTTGATAACATCTACATAGCCACACATAGGATGCAATCCTGTCGTCATTGAAGTCAATGGCTCAACTCCCATAGAGAGAGAATGGATTAGCAACATCTACATCAAATACAGGAAAAACTCCTGATTTCAATAAATATCCAAAGTACTATTTTGAAGTATAAATTTTAAACTTGTAGACGTACCATTGACCTTTTATTACATCCACTTACTTGTTATTCCTTGTCCGTTAACTTGATGATGCTTACTGCATTTGACTAAAATTTTCCAGAAACCTTTGAACCATTGTGGCGGACAAAAGGAAAAGAAACACTGGAAAATAATTACCTGTAGCAATACTTCCTTAAAGATTCATATTTTATTTCCATGACTTGCAGTTCAATGTAGGTTTCTGCAGCATGACAGAGTAACACTATGGTTTGAAAACACTGTACTGTGTCATGATGACTGCAACTACTAGGGACAGGACTTTTGGTTTCGGTTTTAACCAAAAGAAGCCAAAAGTGGCCTCCTTCAGTTAAACCGAGAGATCTGAGAATTGGGCCCATCTCGGTTCCCAATTCTTGGATTTTCTCTTCCCATTGAAGTCAATGGGGAATCCTCCCATTGACTTGAATGGGAAGAGGGGAAACCTCCTCCACCCCCAACCCCCAGACTCTGGATGGGGGTGAGGATCCATTACCCTTAACACACCCACCCACCAGGTCCGGATTTACCCACCCCCCCAACCCTCGGGACCCCTGTACTAATACTTACCGTTGCTAGTCCAGTCCGTAGGGTGGGGGTCACGGCTGCCCGGCAGAGGAACTGGCTCCGCTGTTGGTGGCCGAGCCTGTTCTGCTGCTGACTGGTGTCAGGAGCCACTCTTCTGCCTGGCCACCTGGCAGTGGAGCCAGCTCCTGCCACCAGTCAGCAGCAGAGCAGGCTCGGTGACCAACAGCGGAGCCAGCTCCTCTGCCGGGCAGCCAGGTCTTCACTTCCTTCTTCTCGCAGGTCCAGAGCTTGAAAATGCCGCTGGATTGGCAGCGGGGCAGAGCACTTCTGCAAACTGGCCACCGAGGAGCTCTAATCCAAAACGGCACTGGCAGTGTCAATGCCATTTTGGAAGAGGGCAGCTATTCTGCGCATACGTCAACTCAAAATCAACATGGCTAAAGCTGAACTCCTTATCTTCCTTCCTCTCCTTCCTCACTGTCAATAACTATTGATGGAGTCACCATCCTGCCTGTCCCCCAAGCCCGTAGCCTAGGCTTCATCTTTGACTCACCCCTTTCTTTTAA
>QEPC01010959.1:4615953-4634398 GCA_003113815.1 Sphenodon punctatus | reverse complement strand
AAGCCAAGTACGTGCACTTGAGACCTCGCATCTTCATGAATGTTAGACCCCTTGTCTCTCCCTCTGTTCCCCTTCCTAAGTCTCTCCCCCAGCTCCTGTCTCTCAGATTGTAAGCCCTAGGGGCAGGGACCGTGTCTATTTTATTACTTTGTAAAGTGCCAGGAACACTGCTGGCGCTATATAAATGTTTGTTAATAATAATAATAATAATTAATATGTAGAATGGCTCCCCATGCATGCGCAGAACAGCTGCCCTCTTCCAAAATGGCACCGACACTGCCGGTACCATTTTGGATTAGGGCTCCACGTCTGCAGAATTGCCTCGGTGGCCATTTCGCAGAAGTGCTCTGCCCCACTGCCAATCCAGCGGCATTTTCAAGCTCCGGACCTGCGAGAAGAAGGCAGAGAAGGCCTGGCTGCCCGGCAGACTCCGCTGCCGGTGGCCGGACCACCTCTGCTGCTGACTGGTGGCAGGAGCTGGCTCCACTGCCAGGCAGCAGGGCTGGCTCCTGACACCAGTTGGCAGCAGAGGCGGTCCGGCCACTGGTAGTGGAGCCAGCGGCCCAGCCAGCAGCTGTGACCCCCACCTTCCGGACTGGACCAGCAACGGTAAGTATTAGTTTAAGGTCCCTGGTGGTTGGGGGGTGGGTAAAGCCGGGCTGGGGGGGGGGGTTGGAGTTAATGGATCCCCACCCTCTGAGGTCAGGAGTGGGGTGAGTGAGGGTGGGACGGGCCCCCGAGCGCTTTCTCTCAATCTCTGCTCCCTATGTCGGACGGTTCTTTTTCCCACTGAAGTCAATGGGAAAAGAACTGACACCGCAAGAAAACCGCAATCTGAGGGAGGCGATACCGAGAGAAACCGAAACTGAAAGTTTTCCTGGAGTCTCATCCCGAGCAGTTACTATTGAGATTTCAGAAATAACATTGAATAAGCAGAGAATGCAGCACTTATTATCACACTCTGGCTCTGCTCTGGAAGCTCATAGCAACTTGGAAATCTGACCCCTGTAGGATTTCCCCAGTAGTTCATACAGTGAGCTGCCCGCTGTTGGGATATTGGTCATGGCAAGGAGCAAGGGGGTATGATGGGGATGTGTCTGCATCCAGTTCATCCGCAGTTGCCTTCAGTTTCATTTAACGTGTACCACAGAAATTATTGAGTACCTAAGAGCACATTATCAGAGCGCGCACAAATTAAAAACCATCTTTTACCCTCTTCCCACTCTGGACTGTTGGCAAGTTTGCCTTGGTCAAGCCACAGAATCTGGCCCATTCAGCTGACATTGTAAAATTGCCACAATTGCCTAGATCCTCAGAGAAAACTGGTGCCTGCTCACCGTCCAAGCCACATTAAGCTCCTGAATGTTTGTTTCCTCATGAACCTCCCCTTTAAAAGAGGGCACTTATGAAATATACATCGTGCAGCCCTATGACATGTATTTTTCATAAGCAGCCTCTTTTAAAGGAAAGGTATGGCCACCCTGCCCTAGCGGGTGTAGTGTTTGAGGGATCCAATCCCTGATCCAGGCCAGTGTGTGGAGTGCCCTTTGTTAGTGGCAGATCCAGTTGTCAATAGCCGGTTTTACACAGGACTACAAGGCAGGGAAAGGCCGGTGTTGGCTAAATTGTGTGAGCTGGGAGCTGCAGAATAACATGGCCTGCTTTTCAATAAAGGAAACTCCGCCATTTATTTCTGGTGCCCCAATTATACTGGGGCCAGTGCCTCCTGTGGACACCCCCTGGCCTCCCCACCGTGGTGGTGGTCGTGGGAAGCTGGCCTACCTAATTTATTTTAAGGCCAAGCCTGAGGCCAATAGCAGCCAGAGCTCCACAGTCACGCAATGGCTGGGGCTAGCCACTAGGCCCTGTGGTACTAGCAGGAAGCTGCACATGTCACACATAGGGACAGAGGGAGGCTGAGGCATTTGGGGAGCAAGCTGAACCCAAAAGTCCTGAGCACTGGGAGAGGTGCGAGTCCTCAGCAGGCCACCCTTCTGGGCCCCTTCCCAGCCTAATCCTCCAAGGAGTGGGCAGGGGCAGAGCCAGCTTAGAATGGTCCCTGGGTGCAGACGATTGTAATGCCCGGCTCCCCAGGTGGGGCTCTGGTGTGGGGTTCTCCCTGGCTAGACCCCTGGGGGCCTAGGGCAAGAGGGGCTGTGGGCTACTGGCCCAAGTACTCACAGACCACGAGCTTCTTCAACTCTGTTTATTCACCCAGCAGGGTATCAACTATGTACAGTGGGTATGTCGCCCAAGTCCTTATCCCCGCTGAGGGGTTCAGTCTCTGGATCTCCAGTCAGACCCTCAGGCTCTGTCCTGCTGCGTAGGCCCTCCTACGCAGCTAGCTCTGCAGGAGAGAAGGCAGGTGCGTCTGCCTCCTCGCTGATCTGGCGCCCAACTTCCGAGCACCGAGCGCGCGCTTTCCTGGCTCCTCCCACCAAGTCCCGTGCAGGCTCTGCTGCGCAAGCGCCGCCACATCCCCCCTGTCGAGTGGCGAAGCCCTCATTTCGCCCATGTGCACCGCACGATGCCCCTTTTAACCCTGACAGGAGACATGTGCAATGATCGCACGCATGCGCTAGAGTCAGCGGTTGCTAGTACTTGACTCATCGTGGGAGGCAGTCTTTATCACTGCCCCACATAGTAGTCTTGCAGGCGGGTAGGGATTCGTGTTTCCCTGCGCGGCCTCCAACGTTCGTGACACACTGGCGGCGACTCTGTCAGGCGCTGAGGAGTTCCGGGAGTCTCATTCGTAGTTGGAGACTCCGGAGGGCTGTCGGTAACAGGATCGCTGACCATTGCTGGCTGTGTTTCCTGTGCAACGGGTGCCGGTAGGGGCAGCTCCTGTGTTGCAGTGTCAGGTGGCAGCGGTGGGTCGTAGGTTGAGCATGGCTCAGCGGGGCACTCAGCCCGCCTCAAGTGTCACTGGTTTCAGTGATATGTGGCCCCTTGGGGTTTTTTCACCACGTAGGATCGTGGTTCCGGCTGTTTGACTACTACTGTGGCTGGTTGCCATCTATTCGGAGTGGCCATACGAATTGTGTCCCCTATGGCTAGGGGGGGAAGGGGACGAGCTCGCCTGTCATAGCAAACCTTTTGCTTCTCTTGCTGCTTGCATAGCGTCTCATGCGCGCCTTGGGGTACCATTGGTGTGAGGACTGAGGTGGTTGCTGGCGGAGTGCTGTGAAGTACGCATCCCATAAGCAGTTGTGCAGGGGCAAACGGTGTGCCGGATATGGGCGTGTTTCACAGATAGAGTAGTGCCAGTCGAGGGTCCGTGCCATCTTTCATGGATTTCTTAAGCATTGCTTTCACCGTCTGCACCATCCGCTCCGCTTGTCCATTGGATTGGGGGGTACGTGGGACTCGAGTGGGTGAGCGAAAAACCCCAGTCCATGGCGAATTGCTGCATGGCTTGGCAGGCAAACGGGGAGTGGTCGCAGACCATCTCCTTGGGGATTCCATGACTTGCGAAGATCGCCTTGAGTCGTTCAATTATAGACCAGGCCGTCTTGTCTGGTAAATGGATTACTTCGGGATATTTAGAAAAGTAGTCCACGATGACCATGTATGCTTGTTGCTGTAGGTCAAAGATGTCCACAGCTAGTTTGAGCCATGGTAACTCTGGTATGTGGTGTGGCACCATGGGTTCAGCTTGCCGAGCTGGCCTTGCTTCTTGGCATGGGTTGCACCCTGCTACCCACTGTTCGATGTCCCTCGCCATGTTGGGCCAGTACATGAGGGTCCTCGCCCTGGCCTTGGATCGCTGCGCTCCTTGGTGTGGGATGTGTATTCTCCTCAACATGTCCTGTCTGGAGTCCTCTGGAATTATTATTTTATTACCCACCATCAGGAGACCATCTTCCAGCCACAAGTCATGTCGCAGGGGCCAATACGGTCTGAGCGATGGCACAACTGACTTCGCATGGCGAGGCCAACCTCGATTGTGTAGAGACTGCAGGCTGTTCAGGATGGGGTCCTAATGTGTGTGATCCTGCAGTTGGCGAAGTAGAGTGTCACTCAGTGGCATCATGGTTTTGGTGTGGTATATCACCTTCTCCTCCTGGAGGTCTTGCTTGGGAGTTTCGAGCGAATCAACTGGTGCTCTGGACAGTGTGTCCACTATGTGCATGCTGGTTCCCTTTGTGTATTCCAACTCCAAGTCATATTTTTGCAGCTGGAGCAGCATGCGCTGTAGTCTAGTTGGAGCTTGCCCTATGGGCTTTTCCATGATTGCCTCCAGGGGTTTGTGGTCAGACTGGACCGTGACCGTGGTGCCGTAGATGTATTGGTGGAATTTGACCGTGGCAAAAAGGATAGCCAGGAGTTCCTTCTCTATTTGAGCATAATTTTGCTCAGCCGGTGTGAGTGATCTGGATGCATAAGCTATCGGGTGACCATCTTGGGACAGGCACGCTCCCAGTCCGTCTTTGGAGGCATCTGCCTGTATGACTGACCTCTTGCTCAGGTCAAAGTATCTGAGCACCGGGGCCATTGAGATAGCTCGTTTCAGGGCATCTAGGGCCTGCTGATGATTGACATCCCAGGTCCATACTGCATCCTTGCGCAGTAGGGTTCTCAGTGGGGCAGTCATTGTGTTAGGACCAGGGGACGAAGGCCTCCACTGGGGGAGTCCACGGACCTAGCCACCTGTGCCCTGACACAAACGCCCCCCACTTGCACGGGGCTTCACAATAACGAGAAAGCTTCCCCTCAGGATATAAGGTGGCCGAAAGTCCCTAGTGGGATACGGGCCTTTTCATCATCGGGGTTCCGAAACCAACAGGCCCTGTGTGAAGCCCCTTCACCCACGCCCACACTCGCGCACCCCAGCCACTCAACCCCCACTATCCTACCTTTTACGATGTGCAGGGAATGGGGAGTGCTGGGCTGGTGCAGGTCTGGGTACGAATGACCCCAGGAATAAGGGAAAGGAAAAGGAAGGGTTCTGGGGGAAGGCAGGGGGAACCCAGGAGGTCTGGGGAAAAAACGGGGTAGTGCACAATCCTTACCACACAGTTCCACTTACGCTCACAATCACACACGCTCTCACTCTCTCCAATCTCTCTCTCTCAATCCACAAGTTAAGTTGAAGTACTTAGCTCCGCTCTCCTTCACTCTCCTTCACCACCACGCTTGGGGCCAGTCTCACAGCACTGCTGATCACCGGCAGTGCGTGAGACTCTAAGTTAGGCTTAAGTAGGGGAGGCCCCGCCCCCACGCGCCTGTAATCGCGCCGAGCGACGCCTTAATCCCAGCTGTTCCCCTGTTCCTTTCACCTGCCCTGTTCCCTGAGGCTCCACCTGAACGGTTTCAGCTGTGCGGGGATGCTTGTCTGCATCCCTGCACTGTTCTGAGTGGTTTGGGGGCGTGCCTTCAGGGCGCCGCCCCCTTGAGCGTGCAGCAGCGTCTGGCCGCTGTCCCGTTCCTCCAGGGGGCGTGGCCTCCGCCTGCCGTGTTCCCTGCCCCAACTTCCTGCCGCCGCGGTGCCTCAGCCATCTGCGGCGGCGGTAATTCCTGACAGTACCCCCCCCATGCCCCCGCCCCCCCCCCGGGGCGTGGGCCGGGTTTACGAGGGTGAGTCAAATGGAACCGACGAACTAGACGAGGGGCATGTACTGCTGATGCCGGTTCCCAGGAACGTTCTGAGGCATCGTATCCCTTCCAGTCCACCAAATAGTAGAGGACCCCGCGGCGGTATTTGGCGTCGAGGATTGCTTGTACCTCGAACTCAGGCGAATCGGGGAGATCCCAGCTGGGAGGAGGAGGTTCGGGGAGTGGGAAGAGTGGTGTGTGGCAGGGTTTGAGGAGGGAGACGTGAAATACAGGGTGAATGTGGAGCTGTGCAGGTAATGTCACCCGATAGGTGACAGGGTTGAGTTGCTGCGCAATGGGAAAAGGTCCAAAGTATCTATCATCTAGTTTCGCAGATGGTCGACGGGAAGGGTAATGACGACGGTCGATCCATACCATGTCCCCAATTTGGAATTGGGGAGCTGCTTGGCGCTTCCTGTCCGCTTGCTTCTTATATTGCTGTCGCGCCTTATGGAGCATGGCAAGGGCGTGGGTATGGCACTGGTGGAGGCGCTGCAAAAGGGCTCCGGCCGCTGGAACCTCAACTGCTGGTAACTCGGGAAGGGCCAATCGCGGGTGATAACCATAGGAAACATGGAAGGGGGACGTACCGATGGAGGCATTGGGGGCGTTGTTAAATGCAAATTCTGCAAGGGAGAGGAGGGACGACCAGTCGGTTTGGAGGTAGTCGGCATAACAGCGTAAATATTGTTCTATTGACTGGTTCGTCCTTTCTACTTGGCCGTTGGCCTGTGGGTGATAGGCCGTGGTAGGGGCTAGTTTGACCCCGACTGCTGTAAATAAGGCCCGCCAAAAGCGTGCTACGAATTGTGTTCCCCGGTCTGAGATTATAGTGTTGGGGAGTCCGTGCAATCGCACTACATGATCCAGGACTAAATGGGCTGTCGCTTGGGAAGTGGGTAACCCTTTGCAAGGAATAAAATGTCCCATTTTGGTAAACTGGTCACATACGACAAGGATCGAGGTATACCCTTGGGAATTGGGGAGCTCTACGATAAAATCCAGGTTTATTCGTTGCCAGGGACCCTTGGGGAGCGGTGACAATTGCAACAGGCCAACGGCTTTTTGGCGTACTGTCTTGGTTCGATTACATACATTACAGCCCTGAACATAGTTTTTTACGTCTTGCCGCATGGTTGTCCACCAGAAATGCCTTTTGATTAATTCGAAGGTTCGGTGTTGCCCGGGGTGCCCTGCCAAGGGCGCATCATGGTGGCTCCAGAGTACTTGCTGGCGAGCTTCTGTTGGTACAATAATTGCTCCTTGATGTAGATACAATCCCGAGGGGTCCTGGGTGTCGGCTAGTTCTCTCACCGGCGGGGTGCCTTGCGTAAGACGCTGTAGTTGTGTTAGGGTAATTCCCACCGCTGCAAATACTCGTGGGGCGAGGATGGTGTCATTTTGAGTTGCAGATCCCATCGGTGTCTCATAGTAGCGTGAGAGAGCATCAGCGACGGTGTTGTGTTTCCCAGGTCGATATACGATGTGGAATTGGAACCTGGCAAAAAATAGTGCCCAACGTGCATGGCGCGCATTTAATATCCGGGTGGTCTGAAAAAATGTCAAGTTTTTGTGATCGGTGATAACCTGGATGGGATGCTCTGCACCTTCCAGATAGTGTCGCCAATTTTCAAAAGCCGCTCTTATTGCCAGGAGTTCTCGATCCAAGATGGTGTAATTTTTTTCCGCTGGATTAAGTTGTCGAGAATAGAAGGCACAGGGCCGGCGTTCCAGCTTTTCTCTTGGCGTCTGGGATAGTACCGCCCCAATGGCTGTGCTGGAGGCATCCGTCTCTACAAAGAAAGGTTTCGTGAAATCAGGGTGTTGTAAAATAGGGGCGGTCATGAAGGCCGTCTTCAATTGTTCAAAACAATGCTGTTGTTCCGGTCCCCACACATATCCTTGGCCCTTTTTTAGTAACTTGGTTAGGGGGGCTGTAAGGTGTGCATATTGCGGAATATACTGTCGGTAGTAGTTGGCACTACCTAAGAACCGTTGTAAGGGCTTGACTGCCTGTGGGGCCGGCCAGGCTTCGATGGCTGTTACCTTTGTGGGGTCCATTTGTATCCCCTCGGGAGAGATGATGAACCCCAGGAAGGAGACTGTTTGTTGGTGGAAGACACATTTCGATACCTTGCAATAGAGGTGGTACTTTCGAAGACGTAACAAGGTGGTGCGTACATGTTGTACATGACTCCTTAGGTCTTGGGAAAATATTAAAATGTCGTCAAGGTACGCGACGACGTATTGATCTAAAATATCGCGAAAGATATCATTGATTAAGTGCTGGAACGCAGCAGGAGCGTTAGCCAAACCATAGGGCATCACCCGATATTCAAAGTGCCCATACCGGGTGCGGAAAGCCGTCTTCCACTCGTCGCCCTCCCTGATGCGCAACAAGTTGTACGCTCCGCGTAGATCCAACTTCGTAAAAATCTGAGCGCCCTGTAGTCTGTCGAGCAGCTCGGGGATGAGCGGTAGGGGGTATCTATTTTTGATGGTGATGGCATTCAGCCCCCTGTAATCAATGCATGGTCGTAGACCCCCATCTTTTTTTGGCACAAAAAAGAGTGGAGCCCCCCCTGGAGACGTAGATGGTTGGATAAATCCTTTTTTCAGATTTTCGTCGATATACTCTTTCAGGGTTCGCAATTCGGGCCCTGACAGGGCGTAAATCCTCCCATACGGTGGTGACGTGTTGGGTAGCAAGTCAATAACGCAATCATAACTGCGATGCGGGGGTAATTCCAAAGCTTCTTGCTCCTGAAAGACATCTGTGAGATCGTGATATTCCATGGGGATCGCTCCGGGCATGGTTCCAAGCAGCCCCCGCATGTGTACGGTGTTCTCTTGTTGAGGGCAGAGACGATTACATTGTCGTTGGCAGTACGGCGACATAAGTCGCAGGATCTTATGCTCCCAGTCGATGCGTGGATTGTGTGTCTGCAGCCAGGGAAGACCAAGTATGACCGAAAAGGCGGGCGTCCGCACCACGTCCAAGCAAAGGGCTTCTTGATGGTGTCCTATGGTTCCCACAAGACCTCGTGTACAGGAAACCACCGGTCCCGAAATGAGAGGGGTTCCATCGATGGCGAAGATGGTTTCTGGCCGAGTCCTTGGTTGAACGGGAATCTGGTGTTTTTGTACCAAAACATTGTCTATGAAGTTCCCCGAAGCACCGGAGTCAATCAAGGCCCAAAGAACTACGGACCGAGTGGGGGTCAAGTTGAGGGTGAGGGGTACCTGGAGATGCTCGCTACCATGTCTTATGGGAGTCGTTGGGGGTGGAGTGGGGAGCGGGGTATTCGGCGGATCTACCGAGACGACCCCGACACATCCCGGTTTGAGGCGTTTCCCGACATCCGTCGATTTGGGGGGAGCTGGGGACACTCTCTAGAGAAATGTCCCCCAGTTCCACAATAGAAACACAACTTCTCGAGGCGTCGGCGTTCTTTTTCTTTGGGTGGCAACGGTCCCCTGGCTGCCCCTATCTGCATAGGTTCGGGTTCTTCCACCTTTACATTTTCGGTTCGCCCTATGGGGACCCCCAGGGGGCGCACCCCCCATGCTCGGCCCGCCTCTTGTCTCCTTTCCCGTCGCCTTTCCGTAAGTCTTTCATCAATCTGGCATGCTAAATTTACCAGTTCCCCCCACTTGGCTGGGGTCGTTGTCATTGCTAACTGATCTTTTATGTCGTCGCTGAGCCCCCTTCGGAACAGGACTTTCAACACGTCGTCCGCCCACCCCAATTCAACGGCTAGCTGCTGGAACCGAGTCACATATTCAAGCAAGGGACCCCGACCCTGTTTCAAGATCATAATAGCGGTCTCCGCATCCCTCAACCTATGAGGGTAGTCGAACAGGAACTGGAATTCCCGCAGGAACCCTTCGAAGTCGTGCAATAGGGGACTATTTTTTGTAAGTAAGGGGGTGGCCCACCCCAGCGCTACCCCTTCCAAATGACCTATCATAAAGGCCACTTTAGCAGTGTCCGTTGCATAAGTTCGGGGTTGGACCTGGAACGCCAGTTTGCAAAGGGCCACAAAACCTTGGAAATTCTTTCTATCCCCCTCAAACTTAGCGACAGGGGGGTGCCGAGGTTCCCGTACAAAAACGGCCTCTGCCCCCCTCTCCTCTCCACTCACTTCGGGTAGGGGTGCGGCTGACGCTCCCTCTTCGGGGTCTACCCTTCCTAAATCTTGCTCTTGTCGCTCCCTAATATCATGGACTTCAAGAGCCAATGTTTGAATAGCTCTCTGCATCTCTTCTAACTGTCGTGCTAGGTCCATGGTGGGTGCCGGTGATACTGTTAGGACCAGGGGACGGAGGCCTCCACTGGGGGAGTCCACGGACCTAGCAACCTGTGCCCTGACACAAACGCCCCCCACTTGCACGGGGCTTCACAATAACGAGAAAGCTTCCCCTCAGGATATAAGGTGGCCGAAAGTCCCTAGTGGGATACGGGCCTTTTCATCATCGGGGTTCCGAAACCAACAGGCCCTGTGTGAAGCCCCTTCACCCACGCCCACACTCGCGCACCCCAGCCACTCAACCCCCACTATCCTACCTTTTACGATGTGCAGGGAATGGGGAGTGCTGGGCTGGTGCAGGTCTGGGTACGAATGACCCCAGGAATAAGGGAAAGGAAAAGGAAGGGTTCTGGGGGAAGGCAGGGGGAACCCAGGAGGTCTGGGGAAAAAACGGGGTAGTGCACAATCCTTACCACACAGTTCCACTTACGCTCACAATCACACACGCTCTCACTCTCTCCAATCTCTCTCTCTCAATCCACAAGTTAAGTTGAAGTACTTAGCTCCGCTCTCCTTCACTCTCCTTCACCACCACGCTTGGGGCCAGTCTCACAGCACTGCTGATCACCGGCAGTGCGTGAGACTCTAAGTTAGGCTTAAGTAGGGGAGGCCCCGCCCCCACGCGCCTGTAATCGCGCCGAGCGACGCCTTAATCCCAGCTGTTCCCCTGTTCCTTTCACCTGCCCTGTTCCCTGAGGCTCCACCTGAACGGTTTCAGCTGTGCGGGGATGCTTGTCTGCATCCCTGCACTGTTCTGAGTGGTTTGGGGGCGTGCCTTCAGGGCGCCGCCCCCCTGAGCGTGCAGCAGCGTCTGGCCGCTGTCCCGTTCCTCCAGGGGGAGTGGCCTCCACCTGATGTGTTCCCTGCCCCAATTTCCTGCCGCCGCGGTGCCTCAGCCATCTGCGGCGGCGGTAATTCCTGACACATTGCTGACTCATTTGCAATGTATTGGGCCAGGTATTGGACTGTGCCCAGGATTCGTTGCAGTGCTTCCTTGTCCTGAGGGGCTGCAAGGTTCTGCACCGCTGCAACTTTGTCTTCATCCGGTTGAACTCCTTTCTCGGAGAAGATGTGTCCCATGTACTTCACACAACTCACCATGTATTGGATTTTCTCTTTGTTAAACCTGACCCCTTTTTCTCTGGCCCGCTGTAGCACCTGCTTCAGTATGCGGTCATGCTCTGATTTGGACGAGGCTGCAATCAACATGTCATCAGCTATGATGTGCACACCTGGAATGTCTCCAAAACTCTCGTGGTTCTTTTGTTGGAATACCTCGCTCGCTGATTTGATGCCGAAAGGCAGCCTGTTGAAGTGATACCTTCCCCATGGGGTGTTGAAGGTACACAACTCAGCCGATGGGCTATCCAGTACCACTTGTCAATATCCATCTTTTTCATCTAAGGTGGTAAATATCGATTTCCCTGCTAGCTTCCTTTGAACATCCTCTACGGTTGGGATGTTAAAGTGTTGTCGGCAGACTGCTTTGTTTAAGTCCCTTGGGTCTAAGCAAATTCTGAGGGACCCATTTTTCTTCTGTGTCACGACTAGGCTGCTCACCCATGGGGTGGGTTTAGTCACCCTTGAGATCACGCCAGCCGTCTCTAGTTCTGCCAGCGTGCTTCTGAGTTGCTCCTGGACAGCAAATGGGATTTTGCGACACCCATGTATCCTGGGGGGTACCGAGGGATCGAGGTAGATATGGTGCGTCCCCGGGAACTGGCCAAAGCCTCCCATTACGTCTGCGTAGCTGGCAAGGATGTCTGCATCCGCCTTTGGTGAACTCAAAGACAGTGCATGGATTCGTCGAATGAGATTCAGATCGAGGCATGCCTGCTGGCTAAGCAAAGGTGGGTCTTGGAAGTCAATGATGTAGATTGGGAGTAGTGCGCTGGCAGTCGCTGTGGAGCACTGGGCATGAAGTTTAGCTTGGGGGGTGATTCTTCCTCCCCCAATGACTACGAGGGTGATGTCTGGTGGATCATGATGAATGTGTGCCGGTAAATTCCTTGCAATTCGTGCAGGAATGGTGTTGGTGTCTGCTCCCGTGTCCAACTTGAACGTCACCGGGTATCCGCCTACCCGGATCCTGCAATGCCAGGGGTCCTCAGAGTATCGTATGTCATCAGGACTGGACGCGGTCGAAGCCCCCACGTGCACTGCATTGACCGTGCTGGTGCGTGCGGGAATTCTGGCTCTGCAGACCTTGGCAAAATGGTTCTTCCCCCCACACCGGCGACATGTCTGCCCATACGAAGGGCATTGTTGGGGATCATGCTGGTGCCCGCACCTTCTGCATGGGCGTCGAGGGGCTTGAGAGACTCTCGGCTGGGGGGGGGCTGGCCTCTGTCTTCGGTGGAGGCTTCTGCGAGGTGGCCACTGCATGGGGGGACACTGCTAGGACCCGCAGCTGGGTGGACATTGCCGTGGCCTGAGCCCGTGTGATGGCCTTCATGCGACAAATGTCCACTGCCTGGGTGAGGGTGAGATCCGGTTTCTCCAACAGCCTTTCTTTTAGCTTGGGGTCAGGGGTGCTGAACACAATCTTGTCCCTGAGCATCAGGTCCACGGTTGGGCCAAATTCACAATGCTGTGCTTTATCACGGAGGGCTGTGAGGAAGGGGTCAATCCCAGCGGTTTCATCAAACTGGAGCTGCCAGAATTGGAACCGCTCAAATACAGGATTCTTCTTAGGGACACAGTAATCCTGTAGGGCGCTGAAGAGCTCTGCTAGGGTCTGCTTGGCCGGGTCTGCATACACATTCAGTAGGGTATTGTATACTTCTAGGGCCTTGTCTCCTAGACAGTGTAGGGCAACCGCTACCTTGTACTCCTCTGACTTCTTGGCTGCCTCAGTAACGGTGAGGTAGACCATTAATCGTTGCTCCCATCTCCTCCAATTTTCCCCGAGATTCCCGTCAAAGCTGAGAGGGGGTGGTAACTTGAACTGATCCATTTTTAGGGTCTCCTCCTTCACTGGTGAGTGAAGACCACTTCTGACACCATGTAATGCCCGGCTCCCCAGGTGGGGCTCTGGTGTGGGGTTCTCCCTGGCTAGACCCCTGGGGGCCTAGGGCATGAGGGGCTGTGGGCTACTGGCCCAAGTACTCACAGACCACGAGCTTCTTCAACTCTGTTTATTCACCCGGCAGGGTATCAACTATGTACAGTGGGTATGTCACCCAAGTCCTTATCCCTGCTGAGGGGTTCAGTCTCTGGATCTCCGGTCAGACCCTCAGGCTCTGTCCTGCTGCGTAGGCCCTCCTACGCAGCTAGCTCTGCAGGAGAGAAGGCAGGTGCGTCTGCCTCCTCGCTGATCTGGCGCCCAACTGCTGAGCGCCTCGCACGCACTTTCCTGGCTCCTCCCACCAAGTCCCGTGCGGGCTCTGCTGCGCAGGCGCCACCACAACGATGGCAGGGGCTGCCACAACCACACCAGGGAGTGTGCCCCCTCACCCCTCGCCTCATGGATCCCAGTGCAGCTGCAACCCCTGTCCTATTATAACTACACCCTTGAGAGTAGGGGGTGGAAGTGTAGGGCCTCACCTCAGATCCATTGCACGCCTTCCAGCATTCCCAGTGCAAAAAAGGAACCGATCCTCTCCCGCTTACCATTAATTGTTTCTCCATTGTTTTAAGTCCTTTTCCTGGAAGGCAACAAGGGAAGAGATGCCAGAGCCTTCAATATCAGCCTTTTTGTCTCTTCCCCCTGAAGCTTGGACAGTGGGATTCAGCACCCAAAGAGGGACTGTCCCTTCTAAATAAGGACTGTTGGGAGGGGGCATGCCATTGCCTGGACCCTAAAAATCAAGATGCCAAACCTGGTTGGGTGATTAGCATCCCTGTTAGCGATCTTTGTATTTCAGCAAGTAACGGCCACATAGTCCTAACATGATCTGTGGGTACTGGAGTCAAAAGGACACATGGTTCTTGCAGGGGACACAGATGAGATGCAGGAGTTGGCCTGGAAGCGATGCCATTGCATGGGCAGGGCAGAGAGCTAAATAATAATGTTCCCTTCTGCTTGCTCCGTATAAACAATGAGGCGGCAAATCCTGTGCACAGTGTTCTTTCCACGTAAAGTTTATGCTTTAATGAAGAGAACACCTGCTCCACAAAGTTGGTCAAACTTCTTGTCCATGCTTAATAGGAGAGGGCTCTTCTGAACACCACTGATGCAATTAGCTGTGTTCAGTGCGAGCCAAGCCCCTGCATTTTCCCCCTTCCTCATTTTCTCCCTATTCTCCACCTCCTTTTTTTCTTTGTTTAAGAGATTCCAGGCAAGTTAGTGTGGCGCCTCCAACTGCGATTGCTTCTGGCCTCTGTTTTTTTTTTTGCATGCCTGACAAGAACGTTCACTTTCACTTACAGCAGGAATAGCTCTACATATGAACAACAGAGTCTCCAGTTGCAGCCTTGCTGTCTTGCCGGATGCTGCGTCAGATGAAGCAGTTCCCTAGTCAGTTGGGGGGGAAAAAAATGTTGTGCATTTTTATGCTACAATCTGATTCCTTGGAAATGCCCCCAACCCATCTCAGCTTCTGCTCCTTAACAGGGTGGCTTCTACATGACACACAGATTGTTCCAAGTCCAAAATACTTCTCTAGGAGCTAGTAACATGAATATTTTAATTGTTAGAACTCCCTCTGGTGGGTTTTCTTGATGTCCTCCAGCTTTGGAAACTGCAACACTTATAGTGCCTCTGGGTAGAGGTATGGAATGCTGATTTCTTGCCTGTAAAATGAGCACAGAGCTCCAAATAATTCTTCCTATTCCCATGCAGTGGAAGCTGTGCTTAAAAAAGAGAATTACCAATACCAAGTTCTTCCATGGTTGAATTTTTCCACCATCTCTACTAGTAATGGTAAGCACACTTTTTTTTTTTTGGTTATGTGGCACCAGCAATGAGCCTGGCACTGGCCAGTTGTGATTAGAGACATGGGTCTCTGCACTGAAAGGCTTACAATCTGGGACAGACAGGAGAGGTAAGACAAGGGGGAGGGGGATATAGGGAGAGCCACGGATATGTTTAAAAAGTTGAGAGGCTGCACGTGCACGTGATTAGCTTAGTTACAAGGGGAGGAGGGAGATGGTATAAGGAGAAACATAGATGAGCAGTCTATGAGGATGAGAAGCTAGGGAAAGCCTGATTTTGAAGAGGAAATCCCGAGGGAATGAGGAAAATGTCCCTGCCCCCCTCATTTTTATGTGGGGAGCATGAATTCTTATTTTTCATTTCTCCTTCCCAGCAGTAACATCAGCAACGCTACTCAACAAGTCTTCATAGATCTGTGTTGGATTTGTTTGCTGATATTTTGTTTCTCTCCAAAGCAATTATTCCTGGTTCTGTGACATGGGGATTCGGGGAAAAGCTGGGTAAAACCAGACATGACAGTGTCCGGTGGGCCACTGTCACATGTGGTTCCAGGCAGCCAGTTGTTGACCCAGGGAATCCCAGGTCGTGTTCGCAGCTAGCACAGACTCTTGCCTCTGCAACCAGTGGACATAACAGCCGGGGTTAGGGCCTGCTGGACCAGGGCAAAGTGGGCCATCCTGGAGCCTGCCTGTCTGCTTCTAGGCAGCTCTGCCAGTCTGGGCCACTTCCACCATGGCCGCCTGCCATGGTAACCGTCATTGACCGCCATGGCTGCCTGTCATATCTGCTTGTCATGTCAGTGGTCTGCAGCATGGGGTTGGGGACTGCCAGCTGCATGTTTCTGTTCTTCCCGGGCTGTGCTGCCATCAGCCCAGCCGGGAGCATGTCTGATCCATGCTCCTGCGGGCGTGCACCCTCTCCCCCCGGGCTTCCTGACCTGGGACACAGTAGCTTGGCCATCATGTCTGGCTTTACCCATAGTTGTCTTCTGAAGACCTACAAGATTCCTTGAAAAAACCAATAATTGCATGGATCCTTTTAGAGAGTGCGGTTGCTGTGTTGGTCCCAAACGTAAGAGATGGAGACAAAGTAGTTCAGATGATCTTTTATTGGACCAACTTCTGTCCGTGAGAATATGCAAGCTTTCGGATCACACAGGGTCCTTCCTTGGGCATGTAGCACACCTAGTCAGAAATGTACACCTGTCCTACATTGGCTAAGTTTATATATGAAGAGGCACAGAATGATTTTTATTATTTTTTAATATATATATAGCGCCAGCAATATAAACTCCCACCCATGTCATTCCATGCCTCCTCTTATATACCTGCCCTACATCTTCTCAGTTTATAGATTTTTGACTGACTACACTACATGCCTGAAGAACGGCCCTGTGTGGCCCAAAAGCTTGCACATTCTCAACAACAGAAGTTGGTCCAGTAACAAGAGAGCATTTGAACTACTTTGTCTTCCTGGATTCTTTTAGTCAAGCCAACCTGTGATTGGCCCAGGATTGTCTTCTCAGTGGACATTCCAACTTTCAGTGTCACTGTGGCAGGGTCAGGCTGCGTGCCTGAGCCTGACCCTTTAAGGAGGGTTAGCGTCTGCTTGGGAGGCACTGGCGCTGAGGCAGTGCAGGATAGAGACTTAATGCGCCTCCGCTGGGCTAGTCTGCAGAACCGGGCAACCAAGGCCCTGAGCAGGGTCATGGCTGAGACAACCCAGAAGCTTAAAAGGCTGAGCTGGAACTCGGTCAGGAAGAAGTGGAGTCCGTTGTGAGAGACAACCAGAAAGGCAGGAGCCAGGGAGGGCTCTGTCTCTGATGCTGGTGTCAGGAGGGACTGTGTCAGGCCAGCAGGGGCCTGTGTGTAGATGTTAATTATGAAGAGGACCTGGGCATCTATAGGAGGGATTGTGCCTGGCCAAGGAGGCCTGAGCTCAAGAAGGAATATCTAGGGGACTATGGGCGTTTATAGACGATCCCGCTTACAAGCGGGATTGCTAAATGCCGGCTTTTCCCCCCGGCGGTCTCTGCATGCCGTGTCTGCTGATCAGACACGGCGTAGAGTGCGAGTGAGCATGCGCGCCCTTCTGCGCATGCGCAGTCGTGCACGGGACCAGGAAGTGCGGCGTAAAGCCGGCACTTCGGGAATCCGCGTCGGAGGGGGCAGGATCGCCTGCCCCCTCCGAAGCGGATTAAAAAGCGGCCGCAGCGAGTAGACGAGCTCCAAGAAAGGCTGCTGATCAAAGGATCAGCCGCCTTTTTTGTCTCGTCTATAAACGGCCCAAGGGTGTCTTCAAATGTGACGATACCACGGGCAGCCACATTTTAATCTGTGTGGCCACCAGCGGTGCCGTCATGTTTGATCCCACCTGCCAGGTGTTTCTGAAGGCAGGATCAGGGCTCTCCCTGGACCGTGGCAGGATCTAGTCTGTGCTGTGATCTGGGCTCCCTGCCAAGCCACAGTGTGGACTGAACGCTGCCACAGCCTAGAGAAGCCATCCCCAGACTGGGGTAGAGCGGACCGTCACATGCGATGGCCTGCTCTACCTGACTCCGGTCCGGGGCCAGAGCTTTTCCAGGCGGGTGCGGTGGCCTCATAGGCCACAACACCCGCCTGTCAGGGAGGTGGGTGGGCTGCACTCAGAAGCGTGGGGGCAGGGCCATGTGGACCACGTTCACACATCGCCCCACCCTCTCCCTGCCCTGCCAGCATGTCTTTTTTGGTGGCCAGGCCAGATTCTGCCCAGGCCGGGCAGGATCTAAGCATGACGGTGCATGGCGCCATCACATTTAAAAACACTCTATTTATGGAGTGGTGCTGGCTGTAGGAGGGACTGTGCTTAGCCAGAGGGAAGAGATCCTACTTGAACAGACTATAAATAAACTGTGTTGGGTGAAGGATTGAAGAACAAGGAGCACTTGTAAGTGAGATTCCCGTGTGAGGCTGGGGGAGGGACTGGATCCTGACAGTATTTACCCCAGGACACACATACCCTATTACAGCCACTTTCTACAGCACATCTTGCAGATATCAATAGGACATCAATCTCTTATCAGCAAGGTAGAGGCACAAGTGACATGGGTCTCCACAGTCAGCAACTTTCATGACACATCAGCTCTGGATTTAGAAACCCAACGTTCTAATGGCTCTTCTCAAGCAAAATGAAAAACTGGGAAGGAGGGTGGGGTGTGGGCTCCCTGGCCAAGGCCCTGGGAATCCTCCCCACCTGCATCCACTCTGCTGTCCCTCCCCCTTGCAGGTAACCATCTCAACAAAAGGGCGCCGCCCAAAGGACGCCGCCAAAGGACGAAGTGCCGTTGGTGGGTCGTTAGCGGACGGAGGCAGCGGAGGTGGCTACCAGGGACATTATACTTGCTCTGCAGAGCGCCCCTGCGAGCGTGGTGACAGAGGCTGGGATATTGCCTCGCCCCTCCTCCCCTATGTGGGTGGGAGTGGGGTGTGTGTGAAGATATTGACAGACAGAGGAGTGGGGTGGGGTCCTGTGTGTATTGTGTGGGGAGTTTTGACATTGGAGGGGTGCAATTTTGGGAGTTTGGGTGTGGTGTGGGGGTTGTTGACCTCCCTCTGGTGGCAGGAGAGGGAGGCCAGGGGGTGGTGTGGAGGGGAACCCCTGGTGTGAGCAGGGGTGACCCTCCGGG
>QEPC01010959.1:4580887-4611154 GCA_003113815.1 Sphenodon punctatus | reverse complement strand
AATACTATTTATATTTAATCTACTAATGCTACAAACAGGTGTTATATAGTTACTAAAGTCATCTAAATGCAGGTTTACAATCATGTGATATGGGGAGAATACACTCAGAATGCAGCACAAGTCAGTGTACACAGTTACTAAGATAAAAACAGGTTTACATGGCCAGGTGAGATTACAATAAAAGTGCAACACAACAAGGGGAGTTACAATATAAGGTGTATACCTTGTAGTACTTGTCCCAAAAGAACTACCCACCCAATATCCTTGTTCATATTCCACCGTCCCCCTTGCTAAATATACACTTAAGGTGAAGTCCTATCCTCTGCACTCAAGGCGTGGCTTCCATTGACTTTAATGGGTGAGGACTGTATCCTTAAAGTCTTTTCCTCAATGATTTGATCCCCTTACTTGTGGTGAAGTCCTTAGATTTACTTTAAAGAAAAAAGTGTGCTTTGCTCCTCCTAAACTGTGGTGTCCTCCTGTGACATTACTGCCAACTTTGGCATAATAGGATAGTTTAAAATAATACTGGTAGCCACAGTACATCCAGACATCTGTAAAAGATGTAAAGTGTGTTTTCCAGAATGGCCTCTCTGCTGAAATGGACTATTTGGAGCAGCAGTCACTGCAAAGGCAGAAAGGGTGATGGAAAACATTAAATGAAACTAGAAAATCCCAGTTTCAGCAAACAGTACCTTTTTGAGAGGTTAAGGCAGTGCTTAATTTGTGTGTGTAAAAATTGCTGGAGCCAAAACCTGCCCCAGAAGCCACACCTTCCAGGTCAGGGCTTGTTACGACCAGGAACTGAATCGTAGTATCCAGATAGCAACCCAACCACTGGACTAACCTGCCTCACTACAGATGAATCATGTAAAACAGGATTATTATTTTTTCAGGGGGTGGGGTAAGCGAGTCATTAATGAAAGCCAAGTAAACCATCCAGGGCTTTTTTTCTAGATTCTGTTCTTAACCATGAAATAGGCAATATCAGCCTTCTCCTGATCTTTCACATTTTGGGGGCACACTCCAACAGGAAAGACTTCTGAGGCTCAGTCCACTGTTGAATTTAATTGCCAGGGCTAAGCCCTAACAAGCCCACCACAAATTAATCCCTGTGTTAAGGAAACAATAAAATAAAATAGCCTTGATTTGCACCATTCAGAAACACCTCTGCTATTAAAAAGAGTAAGCTAAAGGATATAAGCAAAATTTACTTTAAGCAAAAAATAAAAAGGATTTATTTTTTAAAGCTGCTTTAAATGCTACTTTGGGAATGTAAGTAAGACATCTAAAACTTATTACTTGAGCATGATCCTCAAACTCCTATTCTAAGGAAAGCAATACACACCTACACACATGATTATCTATCTGTCCGTCTGTTTATTCAGGACACTTCCTCAAACTCCTATTCTAAGGAAAGCAATACACACCTACACACAGGATTATCTATCTGTCCGTCTGTTTATTCAGGGCACTTAGCCTGCAAATACTCAGAATTTGATAAGGTTTGTGCATTCTTAGTTTATGCTAGTTCTAGAAATCATCATTATTATTATTATTATTAACAAACATTTATATAGCGCCAGCAGTGTACCTGACACTTTACAAAGTAATAAAATAGACATGGTCCCTGCCCCTAGGGCTTACAATCTGAGAGACAGGAGCTGGGGGAGAGACTTAGGAAGGGGAACAGAGGGAGAGACAAGGGGTCTAACATTCATGAAGATGCGAGGTCTCAAGTGCACGTACTTGGCTTGGTTACGATGAGAATGACAGCAGGCAGGTCCATGTTGCAAGGATAAGGGTAAACCGATCGTAGGTATAGGAATAGTGGCTCAGCAGGATAAAGAGTCAGACAGAGCAGAGCGAAAGAGGTGAGTTTTAAGGAGAGATTTGAAGGTATGAAGGGAGGGGGCAAGGCGGATGTGGACAGGGAGGGAGTTCCAGGCATGGGGGGCAGCAAGTGAGAAGGGACGAAGGCGCTTAGGGGAGCAGGGAAGGCGTGGAAGGGTGAGAGAAGGGACAGAGGAGGAGCGAAGTGCACGGGCTGGAGTATGGAGGGCGATAAGTGCAGAGAGGTAGGGGGGAGCAAGGTTGTGAAGAGCTTTATAGGTGAAGACTAGGAGCTTGTGCAGGATTCGTTCAGGAAGGGGAAGCCAGTGAAGCGAAGAGAGGAGGGGCTGCACATGGTCGAAGCGACTGGCGAGGTAGATGACCCTGGCAGCAGAGTTTTGGACAGAGATGAGGGGAGAAAGGTGAGACCGGGGAAGGCCAGTGAGAAGGAGGTTACAGTAATCGAGGCGAGAGATGACCAGAGCATGAACAAGAGTTTTGGCAGACGAGACAGAGAGAAAAGGGCGAATCTTAGCAATGTTATGGAGGGAGAAGCGACAGGATTTAGCAACAGAGTCAATGTAGGGTTTAAAAGAAAGGGGTGAGTCAAAGATGAAGCCTAGGCTACGGGCTTGGGGGACAGGCAGGATGGTGACTCCATCAATAGTTATTGACAGTGAGGAAGGATGAGGCGGGAAGAGGAAGAGGATCATATGAAATGAAGCTCCTTTCTTCCTCACTGAAGCTGTAACATATTGATCACTTATCGAGTTACTAATTGAAAGGCCCATTGTTTCAGCACTGATGTAACATTACTGAAATGTAAATTACAGTGCTGTTACAGCATGATATTGCAGCCTAGAAATACATTTTAACGTGATTGTGTAATGCCATCTTCTGGAAAAATGGAAAACTACAACTGGAGAGAGGGTAGTAGAGATGGAGACAAACGGACATTCTGACAAGAGGATTTATGAGGGTCATTTCAAATGCCCTCAATGCGCTGGAAAAACAAAAGGGAGAACTGCTAAATAAGCACATTGAGTCTTTCCCACATTGTTCTAATATGCGGGGGAAAGAGAAAAGCACTGCTTTAATGTATGTGTGAATGTAGTAGTTCAGGTGGTAACTTTTATTAGACCAACATCTGTTAGTGAGAGTGTCCAAGCTTTTGGGCCGCACCGGTCTCTTCATCAGGCTACAGACCTTGCACATTCTCAACACAGAAGCTGGCGTCATCCAAACTACTTCGTCTCCAAACTACAGCTGGGCATACAGAGCCACTAAACTCTATGCATCTGAAGTAACTGCATGCTCAGGATTCCTGAATAGCAGCTGATTCCATCTTCATGAAACGTATTTTGAAACATACATCCCTCCCTTGCCTGCAGAGTGACTGTGCAGGGTCATTATTCCCCTAGACAATGCAAGCCTGATGAAATGTTCCCCTGGGTTGAGACCTTTTCATAAACTGCTATTTTCTCTTCCTGTACACGTCAGAGGGAGCCCTGTGCTCATGTGCCTGCCATTGGACAAATGAGAATTGCACACTAATGCTTTCATCAACAATGATGGCTGTGCGGGCGCACTCTGGGAGTTGCTCTCAAAGAATATTAGAATAGATTAAGGGTGGAGAACCTTCCCAGCAAGATTTTATGTGGCCCTTTTCCTAATCCTGGATCCAGTTCTTACACCAAAACACTGAAAAACTGAACTCAGCAAGCAGTGAGTAGGGCACGTCTACAAGGATAACTGAGCCCAGCAAGCAGTGAGTAGGGCACGTCTACAAGGATAACTGATCCCAGCAAGCAGTGAGTAGGGCATGCATACAAGGATAACTGAGCTCAGTAAGCAGTGAGTAGGGCATGGCTACAAGGATAACTGAGCCCAGCAAGCAGTGAGTAGGGCATGCGTACAAGGATAACTGAGCTCAGCAAGCAGTGAGTAGGGCATGGGTACAAGGATAACTGAGCTCAGTAAGCAGTGAGTAGGGCATGCGTACAAGGATAACTGAGCTCAGCAAGCAGTGAGTAGGGCATGTATACAAGGATAGGGACAGATCCAGGATCTGGTCCCTCCTTTTCTTGAGTGCCCCCCCCCGCCCAACTTCTATGTGGCCCTCCAGAGCTTATACTAATTTTCAAAGTGGCCCCTGCGAGGGAAAAAGTTCCCTATCCTTGTCTTATTATTCCTTATGTAAGGAATAATCTAATGGGATAATCTTTCTTTGTTTAGAAAGAATATTGCTTGTGTCTGGAAAAGCATGTCTTTCCGCCCCATAGATTTTAAATATTCTCTTAAGCCTCTTAGGCCGTTTTTAGATGTGCAGCGGGGATCAGGCGTGGGAGCGGCGAAACAGCCGCGGTACTGTTTTACACTAACCGGAAGCGGAAGTTGTGCGCGTGATCAGCGGCCGCGCATTCTTTGCCGACCGCGATCGAACCGGCCTGATCTCTCTGGGGGGACATACGCGGCTGGAAAAGAATGCGCAGCCGCCAATCACGCGCACAACTTCCGCTTTCGGTTCGTGTAAAACAGCACCGCGGCTGTTTCGCCACTCCCGCGCCTGATTCCAGTGCACGTCTAAAAACGGCCTTAGAGTTGAAAATGCCTTCCAGCAGAACGTAATTGCCCTCAAGAACTTGTTGGGAAATAAATGAGGTGGCGTGCCTCAATTTACCCCAAACGGGATCGAAGGTTGCCAATAAACATGCCAAAGTATGTGGGTACAACTCTATTTTATTGGATAGACACTTAACATCTAGACAGGGCAGTGTTCTCAGTTATCAACCCCAGTAACCCAAGATATCTTACGTGTCAGAGGTACAGTCCGAGACGCAGGCTGGTTCAGAGAAGAAGGGGAGGGGGTCCAGCAGGCAGCTGGGAAGAGTTTCTCTGGATCTTTGAGAGCTTCGGTTAGGATCAAAGACCCGCGCGGCTCACTGCAAATGCTAGTGGCTGTTAGTGTCAATGACAAATGGTAAGGGGCTGGGCTTTCCCTTTTATAGCTTTATTTATTAGGGATACATGTTGCAGGGTCCCCTCATTGATCATACCAGGTGCAGGAATAAGATGACTTCATCTCACTAAAACTATTTTTACTTTTGGGGAGTTTATCCATCTCCACTGCTTAATTGCCGGTCTGACCCTTTGAGGTTATCTATCTCTTTCAAGCCTTCGTTATTAGAGATAGTGGGCATCTGGGGTAGTTAGTACAGCCTTGGAAATACATTCTTCCTGCTAGAGTTATTTATGCCTTCTCCTTCTTATGGGCCTCTTTCGTCTGTGCCAGCCTGAGGCCTATGTTTCAAGTTAGCTGGTTCACTGAGTTTGCTCAGGCCTCATGCAGCCTGTGTCTCTGACCATGGCCAATACTGCCTAGTTAATTCATAATAGCAAAACTGCTTAATCAATTCCCAATAATCTGTTTTGAACAGAATATACTAAAGGTAACAACTGTGAATCAAAATCAATACAACCTTGCTTCAAAATTCAGGAAGAGTTATATTCTGCTCTGATTCACATTTAAAAAAATAAATAAAAAGCCTATCTATCTCCATCCTCTGGAGGCATTTCTCATTGTTTTTGTTCTTTTGTATATTTTTTCCTTAAAGTTGCTGTAAAACTTTAACTCTTTTATTTGTTCATTAAGTCATGTTCCACAAACCTATTACAGGACAAACCTCCACCTTTATTTATTTATTTATTTGATATTTATCCTGCCCTTTCCTGAAGGCTCAGGGCAGCTTAGTAAAATTCCAATTAAACCACTCTTAAATAGGGATGGGAAACCAGATTGAAAATCTGAATCCAATCAAAATCAGAATTGGATTCAATTTGATTGGTTAAAATCCTATCCGAATCGAATCATATCCCCCCCCCCCTTGACTTCAATGGGAAATTTTCCCATTGAAGTCAATGGAAATCTAAACCTATTCTGTTCAATGGGCCGTTCATCATTCTAAGTCACAATCCTAGAATGATGAATGGGCCAGAGAAGAACCTAGCAAATTACAATAGCAGAGAGGGGGAAACGAGTGAGAGTAGACCCCTGAATTAATCTGAGCCAATGAAAATTGGATGGCTCGGGAAAATCGGGGGATCATATTAATCAGATTCCAATTAAAATCGGGTGAATCGTATTAATCCGATTCTGATTTTTCCCATTCCTCCTCCTAAATGCTATCCCCACCGGCCACAGGCCTGTCTAAATAAATGACTTTTGCTGCCTCTGGAAAATGTTCAGGCTTTAGCAAACCTCGAGGGGGAGGGGAGGGCCCTTGAGAATACATCTCTGCACTCCCTTGCTATATGGACTTTGAGCAATGATGAAACTTGCAAAAGGGCACCCTTGGCTGACCTTGGGGGTCATGAAGGACAATAGGGGAGAAGGTGATCCTTTGGATATATAGGCGCAACTTCAACTCAATGAAGACTTGCCATTGACTTCAGTGAGAGGAGAATTCCATCTTGGCAGCATAGCTCGTTTCCCATGTACCCCAGTGTAAAAGAATGTGATGGCCTGGGTATAATTGGTCCTGCTTAATGGGGGTGGGATGGGAGGGACTAGATGAAATTTTAATGTACCCCCTAGCCCACAATGGCAACAATCCCCAGCCATTAAAGTCAATGAGAGGTGGACCATTGACTTGACGAAGGACAGGATTGCACCCTCTTAACCCTCCTCCGACTGGGGTGTGTGTGTCTAACTGACCCTCCAGTGCCTGATAAGTATGGGTTAAAATTTTCTTTCAATCTTCTACAGCTCCATAGTCCATGTAATCCTCAACCTTAATGAGGTTAAGTGCCCTGTGGTGTTTCCAGCTTCCCCCTCCTTGTACACTTTTGTAAACTTCAGTGCATACGAAGTTGGTAGGTAGGATCCAATTTACCCCAATTGGATTATATGGGGAATCAAAAGTACTATGCACATAGGGTACTAGGGGTCCTAGAGACCCCCAAAATGTTGTTTAAATTCTTGCTTGATTTTTATGTCTATAAATGCTTAGACTCATTTTTAAATTGCGAGTTACATAGTGTGTTTTCTTTATATTTGTTGATGGTGTGTGTGTGTGTGTGTTAAGCTGGAGGTTGCTGGATAGAATGATGTGCTGTCAGCTGTGGGGGAACTGGCTAAGCAATGGAGTATGGGGAGGCCCCATATGAGATATGCAGGTTCCAAGGCTTCATTGGAACCAATGCAGTCCTGCAACCTGTATATATCATATCTGCCTTCTAAAGATTAGCATTTATGGACACCCTAATTGGGGGTGAGTGCTGCACTGACAGACATGGGGGAGATTTATTATGTGGTGATATATATGGTTCTGCTGGTTTAGTATATTCTTGGTTGTCCAAGAATATACTCCGCCCACCGTTGCCCTGGCTCTGCCCACCGGCTCGCCGGCCTTACTGCCCCTCTAAACTCAAAACCCACCAGCCGCCCCTGGTCTGGACCTTCCTTGTGAACCAGCAAAATTGTTCTTTTTCATCATAGCTATTTGAAGAGTTCATGTTCCTCCCTTGGCAGGTATTTCTCCTAGGGCTGGGGCCCTTGGGCGCCAGCTGAAAGGCGACATCTAAGGGTGTCGGCCGCTTGTCGGGGCCGTTTGCGGGCCATGAAGGTCCTTCGGTAAAAACTTGTTGGGGAGTGTCCCTGGGAGAGAGCTGCTGGGTGAGCTGGATCGAAGCCAGGGCTTCTGTCCATCTTGAGGACTCCCCCACGACCAGATTCCTGCTAGACGGTGCGCAGAATAAGAATTATACACCTAACCATCTACCCCAGGAGGAACCGCAGGGCCGCGCACCTAAGGTCCATGCCAAAGGGCCTTTGGGTGCAGCCTTCAAGTGAAGGCTAGGGGAGGCTGACTACGGGATAGGGGGGCGGTCGGTTGATAGGGCAGTGGTTAGAGTACATGTTGATGGGGATGGGAGTTTGGGGGAGTATTGATGGGAACATGACTCCTCCCCTGCCCATGTAAGGGACAAGGGGGGATTGGGTTGGGGAGGGTTGGGCACGTCCCCCCTGGTGAGAGAGGGGGGGTCTGACTCAATAAGGGTGGGGGGTTCTGGTCTCCCTGTGAGAGAGGGGGACATGGGGAGGGGGGAGTGTGTCTTGAGGGGGGAGAGGAGGGAGGAGGATCTCCCCCACTGTCAGTGCGGGACAGCCGGGGGGGCGGGACCGGGGGGGGGCGACCGGGGGGGAGAGGGTTCATGGCCACCATGGCAACCATGGGTCTGTCCGAGATAGTTATCGGCCCAACTCATCAGGGAGGACACACCTTGGACCTTGTGTTTTGCACCGGCCTTGAGGCGGGTGTTCCATTAGTGGGGGAGATATCAGCTGTGTCCTTGTCATGGACAGACCATTACCTCCTGCAGACCTCGCTCCTAGTGGACGTCTACCCCCGGAAGGGTGTTGAGCCGATTCGGATGGTTTGCCCCCGGAGGA
Source organism: Sphenodon punctatus (assembly GCA_003113815.1). Lineage (NCBI taxonomy): Eukaryota > Metazoa > Chordata > Lepidosauria > Sphenodontia > Sphenodontidae > Sphenodon > Sphenodon punctatus. The sequence continues at coordinate 4,602,870 of QEPC01010959.1, read as the reverse complement.
TGATGGAACCGGAACGGTTCTGGAATGCTCTGGGGGAAATACCCTCTGACCTTGACGACCGTCTCATCGATGACCTCGTTGTGCTGTGGAATACCTTGCTGACGGAGGCCATTGATCAGACAGCTCCTAGGCATCAGCTGCCCAGGCGACAGCTCTGCAGACCTCCTTGGTTTTCTGAGGAACTGCGGTTGCGGAAGCGAGATGGGTGGCGGTTGGAGTGACGGTGGCACCATTCGCGTGCTGAAGCCGATAGATTGCAGCATAGAGCCAGTTTACGAGCCTATGATGTGGCTATGTGGGCAGCAAAGAGGGAGTTCTTTGCTTCCCTCATAGTTTCTGCAAAATCCCGTCCAGCAGAGCTGTTCCGGGTAGTGTGGGGACTGATCAGTCCGGCCTCCCTCAGCCTTGGAGTGGAGTCATCTACTGGCCACTGTGACATGTTTGTGGATTATTTGGTGGACAAAATCGCTCATATTCACAATTTCGATTACACTAGGGGAACCAGAGGTTATGGAAGCCCCGTCATGTCTGGTTTTCTGGGATCAGTTTCAGTCAGTGACGCCCACCAATGTAGTGAATGTTCTTGGGGCAGTCAGGGCCACTTCTTGTGAATTAGATCCTTGCCCGTCCTGGCTGGTTAAGATCTGCTGGGAGACAATAGGGCCATTGCTGGCTGGGGTGGTCAACGCCTCTCTGCGGGAGGGCAGAGTGCCGGGCTGTCTCAAGGAGGCAGTGGTGCACTCTCAGCTCAATAAACCATCGCTTGACGCTGGCTCCTCTGCTAGCTATTGGCCTCCCTAACCTTCCCTTTTTCGGGAAGGTTATTGAACGTGTAGTGGCTCGGAAGCTGAAGTGGCATCTTGATCACATCAGTTTTCTGGATCTCTCTCAGTCTAGCTTTCATCCGGGTTATAGTACCGAGACTGCGCTTGTGGCTTTGGTAGATGATCTGCACCGAGATATGGATCGGGGTCGCTCGACCCTGCTGATCCCGTTAGATCTGTCCGCTGTGTTTGATACCATTGATCATGAGATGTTGATGACGTGCCTGCAGGACTGTGCGGGAGTGGGCGGGACTGTTCTTGAATGGTTCCGCTTGTTCCTGACCGGAATAACCCAGCGGGTGGTTCTCGGGGACTGTTTTTCATCATACCGAGACCTCTCATGTGGAGTCTCACAGGGTTCTGTTCTGTCCCCTCTCCTGTTCAACATGTATATGCAGCCGCTTGGAGAGATGATTAGGGGGTTCAGTGTACGGTGTTATCAATATGCTGATGACACCCAACTGTATTGGATGAGGGCTAATCGACTGCAGATGAATTCTGACAAGACTGAGGTAATGTTAGTGGATAAGGCGATGGAATTGGTGGCTCCCATCATTGACGGGGTCTGTCTGTCACGGGGTTGGGGTCCACTACCCTACTTTTCTGGTTAGGTGACTCAGTTTCCCTCACTTGCAGCCCGTCTGAATCAGTCCTCTCTCTAGCTGATTCAGTCCTGCAAAGGGGCAACACTTTTGTCACCCACATTCCAGAGGCTTCCCGTTCTCAAACTCTTTCTCTCTCTGGGTTTGCAAGAGCTTGAGAGCACAAAATACTCAGACTGTGTTCCCCAGTGTGAGACAACAGAAAGCACTTCTTAGTAAAGAAGAAAGTTTATTGATTACATAAACAAAGATAGTTTGAACGCAGAGTGGTAAATAAAACAAAAGTAACTAATGCAATCCTAGTCTGTTTAAGTAAGTCCCTAGTTAATATCTTACCCTACAGAAGTCCATTTCTCAGCTTGAAGTAGTGAAGCTGGGCTCTTGACCTTAAGCTGGTTAGCCAGCAAAGTCTCTTCTTCTAACTGAGCTTTAGGGAAAAAATCTCCTCCCTTTAAATATCTTTCCAAGTTTCTTTGTGTGACTTTCCCGCCTGGAGGACTCTGCTTCCAGTCACGTAGGCAGGAAAAGATCCATTTGCAACTGAATGGTTTCTATCTGGCTCCTGCAGAGGTGTTGCCAGGCTTCTCCAAATACACATTCGGCTTGGCTTTCTCTCTCTCCATTGCATGAAGTGAGTTTCCAGTTCTCAGCTTTTACGTTACATACATGTTTAACCTTTGCTTTTACATATTTGTTAGACCTGTAGTCCAGTATTTCCTTGTGACACTGTCCTCCATTGACCTCCCAGGTACAGAGTCTAGGGATGCTCCTCGATGCGCAACTCCACCTGGATCTCCAAGTGGAGGCTGTGGCGAGGAGTGCTTTCCGCCAGTTGTATCTGGTGCGACGGCTTCAGCCGTTTGTTTTGGACTCTGACCTGGCCACAGTCATCCATGCTTTCATCACCTCACGACTAGACTACAGTAACACGCTCTACGTGGAGCTACCCATGGTGAGGGCTCAGAAATTGCAGCTGGTGAAGAATGCGGCAGCCCGTCTCCTAGTGGGATTGGGCTGCCGGGAGCATATTACACCAGTGCTCCGCTCTCTGCACTGACTGCCGGTGGTTTTCCGGGCCTGATTCAAGGTGTTGGTTTTAACCTATAAAGCCCTAAATGGTCTGGCCCCTGCCTATCTGCAAGACCACCTCACTCCCCATGTCCTGGATCAGCCCCTGCAGTCATCCCGGGATGCCCTGCTCGAGGTCCCCCGAGTTTCTCGGGTGGCCACGCAGGAGAGGGCATTCTCGGTGGCCGCACCGAGCCTATGGAACTCCCTTCCGGTGGGGGCCCGACTGGCCCCAGACCTCCCCTCTTTTCAGAAACGTTGCAAGACCTGGCTGTTCCACCAGGCGTTTGGCGGGGGAGACGGGTGATGGATGGGGGGTAGGGGTTGGGGGGGGTGTTGTTTTCTCTGCTTCCTCCTTTTATGATTGTTAACTGTTTTAATTGTTTTTTATTGTTGTTGTAAGCCGCCCCGAGCTGCCTGTGGCAGGAGGGGTGGGGTAATACGTTTTTTAAATAAATAAATAAGCCATCAAGTGACCTTTTAGAGCCTCAGCCAGCCCTGAGCAAAAAAAAAAAAAAGGCAGATAAAGGTAACATATTGGAAGGAGCGTGTGATCACTGTTTTTTCCCAGCACATTATTTAGTTCTAAAAAAATGCACGGGACTCTATATAAGGTACCTTGTGACAAAGCAGCAGAGAATACATATACTTGTGGACTGGGTTGCTCCTAGCATTTTCCTGCTGTTTCTAACAACACAAAAACAGGAAAGAAACATGGCAAGAAAGGCTTCCAAGGACCTTGCCACTATATTCTTGGAAGAAACATCTGATTCTAATTTTTTCTTGGTGTTGTGTTTTATGTTTTAAAAAATATGGTGGGATCAGTTAGACCCCAGTTACCATTCTTGTAACTCCTGTGTAGTTAACATTATGGGGTATTATTGACCCCAGTGCCTTCTTTGTTTAACCACACTTGAACATTTCTTATGCATGTTGCAGGGCTGTATTTGTGCCCTATGCACCCCTGCAACATGCATAAAAAATGTTCACGTGTGGTTAAACTGGGGTTAGCATCATGTCTGAAAACACCCCAAGAGTGTGGAACTTTTATTCTCCCAGAGTCCACTTTGAAAATTAGTACAAGTTCCAAGGACCGCATAGACATTTGGGCAGGGGTAGTTAAGGGATGTGGTCCAGATCATGGATCTGTGCCATGGATCTGTCCTCTATCCTTGTGTGTATGTCATCATATCTGCTTCCTTGCCCTGAGCTCAGTTTTTCAGTGCTTGGGGGTAGGAACTAGAACCAAGAACTGGAAAGGGACCATATAAAAACTTCTTGCAGGCAGCATTTGACCCCTGAGCCTGAGGTTCCCCACCCCTGGCCTACACCACCAGTTCAACCTTTACTTAGATGAGACAAGATACAAAAATGATGTCTACACAAAATAAGATCCCACCACTAGTTGTTCTGAACAGGGGAAAACTGGGAGAATTTGTGAGAGCTAACAAGAAAGTTAAAGACAAACTAAACCAAGCTTCTAATTGAACATTTCATGGTGTGAGGCCTAGGAAATATCCATGGATTAATATATTCTGCTTGGAACAAAGAGAACTGAATGACTAGTAAAAAAAAACCCTCATCTTCATGAATTTCCAACAAAAGTGATAAAAACAGGAAGGTAAAACCCATCTATTTCAAACCCTTTAAAATAACCATATTTTTGATAAATTGTTTTTAATTGAACAAAGGCACTGCTTTTTTGTTTTAAAAAATGACTGGACAATTTTTCATCAAAAATTTCATATAGAACAAAGCTATTTTTTCAGCTAAAACCTTGTTTGAGAAATTTCAACAAACTCTCTTGTTCTTTGCATTAGAGTCACCCCTATGGGCCTCAAAACAAAGATTAGGAACCCCATGATAGTGCAATCCTGAACCCATTGAAGTCAACAGCAAAACTGGAATAGGTTCTGGATTGCCTACACCTGTTCTACATTGGCTCAGTTTATAGATTTCTGGCTGACTACGCTAGGTGCCTGAAGAAGTTGGTCCAACGAAAGGGATCATCTAAACTACTTTGTCTCTATCAGTAAGCACCACAAAGATGGGAGAAATGCTGTATTTACTGCTATTTGCAATGCTTTGCACCCAGACAGGCCCCTAAGGGGTGGTGGGGGAACCAAATTTAACATCCCCTGCTATGGGTGCTTTTGCCTGGTTCCCACCTGGCTCCATCCTTTATGAGCCCTTCCAGCAGGGGAGAAGGCCAAATTGGAAGGGGATCCTGGCCGTGGCCTCTCTTTGCTGTGTCCCCCTTTCTCCAACATTATAACTTGGGGGTGTGACCGTGTCAGAAATGGGGGCGGGGGGCTTTTCCAAGGATGGCGACCTCACAATGCTCAGGAAAACAGTGTGGACATGCATCTGAGTAGGGTTGCCACCTATGCACAAAAGGAACACTTATGAAAATGCATGTTGCAGGGCCTGCATTGGTGCTTTAGGTGTCAGTGCAGGCCCTGCAACATGCATTTTTCATAAGCGTTCCTTAAAACTTTGCGTAGGTGGCAACCCTATCCCTGAGGGATATATGGATCCCGCTGGCTTTACTCTCCTGCCCAGACACACACCCCAAAAGAATTCCTCCTCCCCACCCCCTTTCTGTTACCCCGCCCCCCCATACACTGACACGCCCACCCACCTAGGCTAGCTCTCGGGAGCTCGGCCAGGCTGGCGGCTAGAGGGCGCTCTGGGGCTGGCAGGGGAGGGACCCGAGGCTGGGGATCAGCCGGTGGGAGGAGTGGTATTAATTAACACCCTGGGTGGGAGAGGCGCCGCTAGTCTGCACCATGCACTGCTACTGCTGGGGCGACGGCTCCTGCGGGCAGCTGGGGCTGGGGGAAGAGGACGCCGGGCTGGTGCGGTGCCGCCGGGGAGCCCCGGGGCGTGAGCTGCTGCAAGTGGCTTGCGGGGAGCGGCACACGCTGCTGCTTCACCGGGATGGCACCGTCTCCTCCTGCGGGGACAACTCGCGGGGCCAGCTGGGCAGGAGGGTCCAGCAGGTGCCGCCTCGCAGCTACAAGCCAGGTAGGGGGCGGCGTGGGGCTCTGCTGACACTTCCACCCCGGGGCCTCGCGGCAAACACCGCAAGAGCTGGGACAGTGGTGGGGTGGGGTGGGGGCTGTTTGGGGGTGCATCACGAAATGCTTGGGGCGGAAATGGATTGCCCGTAGTTATGGGAAAGGGAGAACAAATCCAGAGAAATAAGCAGCAAATATAATGTCCCCAAGAGGATCCTGGGGGCGGTCTCGTCTCCCCTTGGCGGATCCCTTGTGGCGGAGTCAACCCCTCTCGCACAGAGTAGAAAAAACATGTCTTTAAAGAACAACAAAAACCACCAGCTTCTCTGAAAACCAGCAAGATTTGAAAACCGATTGGACCTTCTGGTTTGTGGCGAAAGCTTTAGGTCTGCGGATACAAGCTTCTCTCCACAACCAGGAGGACCGGGAACTTAAGGCTATTGAGCGATTCTCATTGTTTTACTGGCAGTCTTGCAGTCTGAGGTTTTAAGAACACAACACACACACACCCCGACCCATCACAAGGCTGGTGGTAAAACTGCGAGTTGATGGCTCTGCACAGGCCGTGGCCACACCTGTGTAATTTGCCCTGCCAGAAAAGTATCATTGAAGCCAGGGATAAAAGTGCATGGGAGAGTGGTGTGAAGAGCTTTGAGCGCTCCAATGATGGTTGTGGAGTGTCGCCATACGCGAGCTTAAGTCTTGGGCACAGCTGAGGAAGGCTGACTGAGCTCCGTCTCCTCGCTTCTCTCCAGTGCTGCTGTGCTCTTGCACTGGTACACCGACAGTGTGCGTGGAGGGCATTCCCTATGCCAACTGTGATGCATATCTAAACGGGTGTTCCGAGAGGGGCAGGGAAGTTCTTCAGGACAAGAGGGAAGTATGTGGTTCTAGTTTAAAGCAGCAGCTTCTATAGTTAAATCTGTGGCTCCAGACAGCGACTAAGACGTGCAGTGTGCATAAGTAAATATCAGTTGAGATTGTGACCCCACCCCCCCATGCTGCAGATGGTGTTTGACCCTGTTTGGGGTCCTGACCCGGGTACGTCCGGTTTAGAGGGAACGTTGGCAAGAGGAATCAACCAGCCATGAGCTGCTGCAGTTGTAAGTTTCGATTTCCTTGTGCTGCTGATCTGACTGCAGGTTTCGGATTCCCAGCCAGCTGCAAAACATAAACACTAAACAGTGAGTCCCAAGCCGGCTTCTACTTGGGTTTACTTTTCCTGAGTGAGACTAGAAAGAAACTCTTGTCTCCTCTGTGTGTGTCTCTCTTTCTACTCGCAGCCTCAGGGGAGTATGTCTTGCAAAGGCAGTTGATGTGATATATACTCATGACCATTATTTTAGATACAGTATTAATGTATATTTTTCTTGAGTTGTATCATATGTTTAATTGAGAGTTAATTTATGAACATAGATGTATGTCCTGCTTGGTTTGTTTATTTGTGTGTTGATTGATATATGCAATGGTTCATGACCACGCAATACTCATGACCACACCAGTAAAAGACTGTAGGCACAGGAGCCTGATTTTAGGAAGCTGTCTCATGTTGAGCACTGTGTGAATATTAATCGGGCACTGAATGAAATGTCAGTTGAGATTGTGACCCCATTCTGTAGATGGTGTGACCCTTCATAGATGCAACGCAGTAAACTGCCCCAATATTACTCTGTAACAAATAGCAACAGGCGTTTAAATCTATAATATATATAAAACTACGCATATGCAAAGTGGCTGCTGAACTGTTTGTGCATGCATGTGGCTTTTTTAAAAACGGTGGCGGCAGCGGCAATCTTGCCGTCCTTTTGGAAAAGGGTAACCAGTCTGTATGTGTGCGGTGGCCATTTTGCACATGCGAAGACTGGCTAACCTCTTCCAAAAAAATTTGTTTGAACTTGTTGTTTTGAAATAAAACAAACATAAAACAATTCAATAAATTTAAATCTAGTCCATACAATTAATAAAATCATTTAAATTACTTAAAATGGCACTGACGCCATTTTATAAAAAGGTGGACATGCGCAAAACACCCCCAGTAGCCATTTCCAGGGGTGTGTTCTCTCCATGTACAGTTTACAGCCACACCCACTGGCTTCCTGATTGGTTCCAGCCTGCGTATAAGGAGGGGCTGGGAGCTCTAAGAAGCTGGTGGAGCATCTGTGCTGATTCTTGGTGGTTGATGTTCTGACCCACACTGGATGGATTTTGCACTACTCAGGATGTGTTGCTCCCTGTAGATTGCCTGATAGTGTTCCCTTCTCCCCTTAGTAGTATACCCTTTTTCCTTTCTTCTAGCCATGCTAATTGGCTCTTCCCTTCTCTTTGGTTCCCTTTAGCTCTAGTAGGTATTCCCTTTCCCTGTAGGTCACCTGTTTTCCTCTTACTTGTGTTTGCTCATTCCCTTCATAACTCCTAAAAAGAGCTAAAAAGAGAACCTCCCCATCCCAACCCTTCACCTGTCTCCCTCGCCAAAAGCCTGGCGGAACAGCCAGGTCTTCGGGGAAAAAGACAGGTCCTGGGCCAGGCGGGCCTCCATCGGGAGGGAGTTCCACAGCCGCGGTGCAGCCACTGAGAACGCCCTTCTCATTGTCCCCACCCAGGAGACTTGGGGGAAGGTGCCCCCGGCCGACCGCAGGGGCTGATCCAGGACCCTCCGGGGGTGAGGTGATCCTGCGGGATTCTGCTTTTTCCTTTATATACCTCTCTTCTTGCAGATTTAGTTCCTGGGAACCTCTCATGATTTGCTCAGTGTTCGCTTGTTCTGTAGGTCCTAATTTCTCTGTGTCTTCCTCGGTGGTCCCTTATTGTGCTTCCTTAATCCCTCACAGAGTGTGTTAGCCCTTCCTTCCTCTGAGTCTTGCTCCCCTGTTACACGTGTGTGTATCATCTCGCTATGCACCTGCCTCTTGTAGACCTTGTTGTAACTAATAAATTATTGGGATCGAGATCGTTCTAAAACACCACTCCAATGTGGTACAAAACAAAACTTTATTGGAATGGCACACCCTGGTTTTCTATTCTTGGCAGGATTATATTACAGACACAGCATTATACAGATAGTCCCCAGGTAAAGATATCTTACGTGTCCTGTGACTGGCCAAATCCTGGAAGCATGCAGGCTGATTCAGGGAAAAGACTGAGAGAGGGCCCTTTGATGCTGGAGAGTAGAGCTGCTGGCGAGCGAAGATAAGTTGTGATCCATGTGTGCAAGGTCTGGAAGGGAGTGAAGCCACATGATTCACCAAATTGGTGACCACCAGCCCTCACCCCAAAGCCATGTTGCATGACCAGGTCTCGTATACAGTTCTGAGGTACAGGTCAGTAATAGCAAGATGCCATGTCATGGTGACATCACATAGTTCTTCAGCACATCAAAAGAGCATCTTCCTGGGAGGAAGGGCCCTGAGCATATTAGCATCTTTATCTTTCCTTGATTGTTCTTTCCTGACCTGGAAGTCAGTAGCAGAGTTGCAAATGCCCCACTTGTCTGTTCACAATGGGTTTTGTTTGTCAACTCCAGGTGTTCAGCAGGATGCTTTGTTAAGCATGTGTGGCAGTGCCAGGAGCAGATACTTGTCTGGCTATGCCTTTGTCCCTCTGTCAGTATGCAGATGGGGCCTTATCTACATGTTGAGTCTCTTCAGCTTGAATTCCATCACAGTCTCAGGCCTGTTGTCTGTTCTGGACCCTCTCTTTGCCTTTGCTTGACCAAAGTTAGGTCTGGCTTCCTTTGTCCAGACCAGGAGAACATAAGATATCAATAAAACTATATTCTATCGCTACGTTGTTAGCCTCCTTTCCCTTGGTCGGAATATGTTCTGTCTGTTGGGTACCACCTCATAATCCTTCTCCTTCCTGCCCTGGAATTTTTGGTTCCTGTGTTGTTTCTCTTGCAGGGTTTGGGGACTTTTGGTCTCACTGTCTGGAAACTAACTCGCTATCTACTGTCTGTACGACTGAAGTATTTTTCTGTCTTTTGGAGGTATATTCCTCGGAAGAGACTGAGTCTCGGGCCTGACACTGAGATAATTCTCAGTGGTGAGCGTTGGCCTTAACCTTGTGGCTTAGCTGCTATTCCACCCTGAGGGAACAGTGATTCTGTGGCCTCTAACCTAGTCTCTGTCTGTCTTATTCACAGATCCCACAATCCCCATGACCGCATGCGGTGCTCCGTGCCGAGCCCTTCCTTCTTGCTAGGTGTCACTATCACCTTTCCGCTAGGCCTCTGACATTCAGTGAGCAAATTCTCTTTCCCACCTCCACCCCTCACCCCCTTGTTCCCTCTTCCCCCTTTGCACACACCTATTTCCCCACTCTCTGCCCCTTCTCTCGGACTCTCTACCCTCCTCTTGTTCTCCATTATTTTGGAGATTCCGCCTTGCTCGGTCACAATGGAGCTAGATGTCTGCTAGCTGTGGTCCTTCTCATGCCCCTGTGAATCCCTTCTGCATCCCCTGGAGGGCCTATCCTTCAGCTTGAGAACCACTGCTCTTTCCCCCCCCGTGGGCCACTTTGAACAGGTTTCACGGGCCAGATAAGAGCTGGCGGCGGAGGTGCACTTGGGTTGGGTGAATGAAGGGGGAAGTCCAGATCATGGACTGTCCTTGAGAGGGAGAGACCATCCCCTGTCCTTGAGTGCATGTCCTCAACTCTGCTCCCTTCCTCTGCACTCACTCTTTCCATGCTTGACAGTAGGGATTGGATCAATGGGCCAGATCTAGTAACAGGAAAGAGGCCACATTTTAAAAAAGCTGGATTTGACCCATAAGCCAGAGATTTCCCACCTCTGGAATACAGAGTTTGAGCTGGGAAACCTGGATTCACAACCTCTCTTGCCCTTGGGCTCCTGAGTGACCTGGGAGAAATTGCCATCTTTAAATCTCAGTTCACCATCTATAGAACAGGAATGAGAATGCTGATTTACCTACCCTATAGGCATGTTGTGAGAACAAACAAGGTCCTCCTGTCCATAAATCATTTTACCCATTTAGCACTGTGTGAATATTATTGCTAATTTTTATACAATCTCTGAAAAATGTGTGATGTTTCCCTCTTTTCAGAACACATTCAGGCACTGGAAGCCCAGACTATTGTTCACGTTAGCTGTGGGAAGGAGCACTCGCTGGCTGTTTGCAACAGAGGGAGGGTCTTCTCGTGGGGAGCTGGGTCTGAAGGCCAGCTGGGCACTGGAGAATTTAAAGAACAAAGTTTAATCCCAAAGTAAGTAGTTGGTAATTATATCACTTCAGATTCACAGCATGGTCCCCTGTCTGCACACCCCACAACTTACACAAGTGGGGTCTCCACTACATTAGCTCTCAACTCTGTGGTATTGCTTACACAGTGGCACTTTGTGTTTGTAAGCAAGCACCAGACTGCTAAATGTGGAAGGAAGTAGGGACATGGGAAGGCTGGTGGAACTCTGCCCTGCCATACCTTCTCCCAGCCTCCGACACGCCCCAATGCAAAGAATGGGGAGCAGCTGGCATAAGGCCCAGTGTCTGGTAGGTTTGATCCTACAGTGAGTACGCTTGCCCAGGAGACTTCTCAGTAGGCATCTGCACGGTCTTCTGAGAGATGGGGAAGGGGCAGGATCCAAACCCAAAGCCCAGCCCGTAATGTTTATTGTGCTGTATCTTGAGTTATAATATAATAATGAGGTGATGGTTTTTTGTCTTGCTGTGATCTATTCCAGGAAAATAGATGGGATTTCTACCCTCAGGGTAATACAAGTCACTTGTGGACACTACCACTCTCTTGCACTGGCACAAGGTAATAACATTTTGTTTGTTTGTTTACAATTGTAACAAGCTTTTTTAAAAAAATTCCATGTTAACTTTCTAATCCAGTAATCCTTTGAAAGAAATGACCTTGCATCTGTTAAAAACCCAAGTTAATGATAAAGAAGGGATGGGGAACCTCAGGCCAGGGGGGTGGGGGTCAAATGCAGCCTGCAGCTAGCTTTTATTGGGCTCCTTTCCTATTCCTGGATGTGGCCTCTGGATCCAGTTCATACCCCCGAGTTCTGAAATACGGAGCTTGAGGTATGGGAGCAGAGATGAGGGCATGCGTACGAGAACAGGGGACTGATCCATGACACGGTTCCATGATCTGGACCCTCTTTTTCTTGTGTGCAACTTCTGTGTGGCCCTTGGAGCTTGTCCTAATTTTCTGAGTGGCCTCTGGGAGCAAAAACATTCCCCGCCCCTGTAATAGAGGATGCTTCGGGCAGCGTCCAAAGCGTCCTGACTAGCTGGTGGCTCTCTCCCTGGGGCTAATGTTGATGCAACCTTCCATGCCCCATCCTCAAGTGTCCTCTTGAAATTCCATGCCCAGGCAAGACAACCACAATAAGCAGTTTGCACTAAACAACTGATCCATTAAAGTCTGCCATTAACTGGCTAGCACTAAACAGCAACCCCAGCAAGAATGGTATGCAGCCTCAAATTCAGACATTTCAGAATATTTCGCTCACTACCTCCCACTCACGGGAAACGTAGTCAGTGGCGCCACACAGTTTATTGTAAAGAAGGGGTGGGGTGAAGAGGTTTGCGCCCCCTTTGACATTGGCCCCACACTTTGTAGAGTGTTGTACAAAGAAAACTCTGATTGGGGCATGGGCTGCTTGCCCACATTGCACAATCTTACAAAATCTCACATAAGATAGAAATGAATGCAACTTGTTGATGCGCCTTTTCTCATTCAGAATGGAAATTAACGTGAGTTGCGAATGTCAGGGTAGGGAAATCCAGCTCTTGGCACCAACGCGAGTTTCTTCGAACGTGAGTTTAGAAATGTGTGCATGGGGTTAATTTTTAAGATGAGGGTAACATATGCAAAAATTATAGTGTGTAACAGATCGGCATTGCTGGCTCTGTTCCAAGGCAGCGGGCCTTCTTAAATCTCCGGCCAGAGCCTAGCTCATGAAGCCCAGGTGAGCTGGTCTAAGGCTGGTTTAGTGCATGGGATGGTGAGTGGGAGGCCCTGGGAAAAGGGAACGAGAGACAGTAAGCCAGAAGCGGCAGCATCATCCGATCCGACAGTAGGAACAGAGTGAAAACAGGCTGGGAACTCCGAGATCACCTGGTAAAGGTGCTCTGAGACCCAAGAGGGGGTTGAAATGGGGCCGGCAGTCTTGCCACGCTAGCGTAATGTGCAGGGATCTGTTATATTTAATAATAGGTTCCTTATAGTCATGTGACTGGCCGCAATCTCACGGTGGGGAAAAGGAAAGGATAATAAGGTGGGCATGCAGCCCAGCAGGAATCTTGCATTAGAATCTCATGAGAGAATCTGCACGTCTGCAATCAGCCATGGTCTCATCGGAGAACGGAGGGAGACCCTTTGCTTCACCTTTTCTCATGGAGCTTCTTGAAACTCCAGTGGGACAGGGGACATCCTGCCCCCACCAGTGCCCATGGACCTAGTGGGGCGCCTGGAACCTACTAGGGTCCATATTTATTGACCTCAATGGTGTTGGAAAGGGTCAATGTCTCCTCTTGCATAAACTAGCTGTTGCTTGTTTGTGCTTTCAAAGTTAGACCTTTTTAAGAGTTATTAAAGTATTAGCTATTGGACAGGTTTGCTGTCTCTAGAAGAGAAGACTTGGCTCTCCTGTTACGTGGCATTGGCTGATGCTTTCCGAGGATTGGCTTCTGGTGTGCAGCACATGAACAGGTTTGCTCCTGGGAGAGGGTTCTTTGAAAAACATTATGCAGTGGTCATTTCAAAATGGCGCAAAATTTGTGTTTATAAAAAAAGAGAAAAAAAGAATTGTCTTGGAACACAAGGAAAATAGACTCCTCAACCTTTGGTGAGTAGGAATTTTTGTCTGCGTGCACTGCAGACTCAAGAAGGATAAAACTACTCTAACTTTAATATGGTAGCATGCAGAGCTGCATTGGGTACTTGCCTCATTCCAACCATGAACGATAATGTACAGCAGCTAAACCCGACTTGGATTAGAGATCTGGGACCTACCTGGTCTTGTCACGGTTGGGTTGGGTGCACTCTCCGCACACAAGTCCATGGGGCTTGAGTCAGGTGAGTCTCCCCAGCTGTAGGAAGCCATGCCCCTCATGGAGCACCATGACCTCATGGTGCTGCTCTCTAAAGGATGGAGGCAATGCTGAAAAGGGGCAGAGGAATGCCTTTGCTCCCTCCCCTTTATGAAGCACTGCTTTTAGGGGCAGGCCCACTCTGACTCATCAGGCTCCAAAGAGTCCAGCTGCATCTGGCTTGGGCCCAAAACTTTCTGTTCCAAAACAGATGATCCCACCCTGCATTACTGAAACTATGAGGAAAATTTAGTCCTAATTGTCTCAATTGAGTTTCAAAACTGCCTTCCTTTTGGGCCTAGTTCATATCAAAGGCCCAACCGTATGCATCTCTTAGCCTAGAAGATAGCCCATCTGTCCATCTCCCTAGCCTGGAAAAGACGGTGAGTATCCTGTTTAAGGCAGATACAACAGCAGGGCCCCATTGTTACCACTGACCAGCTGACTGGCAAGCAGGCCTGCCTCCTGCACCCAGAACGTACATCTGTGGAGCTGAGAGAAGAGACTTGCTGATGGCCATCTGGGGAGACTGGATTCAAACTGGACTGCCAATTCCAAATCCAGCATGCGATCCACTAGGGCCACATTGGGGTCTCAAGAAGATAATGGTTGATATGTAAAGGTTTTATTTCTCTCTTCTAAATACAGATGGCAGAGTCTTTTCTTGGGGGCAGAACAGCCATGGCCAACTGGGCATTGGTAAAGAATTCTCCTCTGTGGCTGCTCCGCAGTGCATAGCCTCTCTGGATGGCATCCCCGTGGCTCAGGTTGCTACAGGCGGGGCACACAGCTTTGCCCTCTCTCTCTCAGGAGCGGTGTATGGATGGGGAAGGAACAATGCACAGCAGCTGGGATTAACTAGTGCCAGTCCCAAAGGTAAAGATGATGGGGCCAATCCTGAGCCCTGCACATCTGCATGGCGCTATGTGCCAGCTGTGCCGGTGCATTTGGACTACGTGCAAGATTAGCAGGGCTTGGGATAGGCCCCGATGTCTTTTAATTTCTCAAGGAAGCATCCCCCTAATGCTGATTTCTGCTCATTGTGTAGACTTCCCAGAGAGGCCCGAGATAAAGAGTTGGGAACAGAAGGAAAGCATGAGTCTCTGGAGGGACAGCATGTGCTAGCAATGAGGGTGGGGAGGATTCCCATTTATTTTAATGAGACTCGTGCTGACAAATAATGTCAGGGAGAGGCTTGAATGGAAACAATGTTGAAAATATCAAACCATTAAGTTCTTGGGAGTCAAACCTCCATGAAAATTTCCATTTTGATTAAAATTTCAAAACTAGCTTAAAATTCATAAAATTGCCAAAGTGAAATTCCTAGTTTTGACCAGCTTTCAGGTTTGTTTTGGTATGAACCTATGAATAGGTAAATGAGATTTGAATCTTCAGGGTAAGAATGTAAGTGGAGTAACCGATCACCTGGAGGTAGGCTTCTCCTAGGAAAGAAGCCGTTTTGCAAGCTACAATAACACTACTTTTCTCCAACTAGAAAAAGTCTTCAAGCCGTATTCTGTAGCGGCACTGAGGAGCATTGGTGTGGTCTACATCAGCTGTGGCGATGAGCACACGGCAGTCCTCACCCAGGTACACTTTGGATTGTTCTGTAGATTGAGAGTAGAGGACCGGGCCACAAGTGTAGGGTGAGGTTCTTCCAGGAACCCCAGGGACATCCAAATCCTGCTGAAATACAATGGGATTTGGGTGCTCAAAGTACCTTTTTGACCTCTTTGCAGAAACTAGCATTCAAAAGTAACTTACAATCGTGCAACACAAGCTTACATGCATTTCCTTAAGTTTTTTGGAAAACAGACTCTCTGGGGCATATGGTAAGGAGAGGATTTTATTTCAAGTTACTAATTCGCCCTTCCCCGAAGGCTCAGGGTGGGTTACAATATAAAAAAGGCATTAAAATCCCTTTTAAAAAACCCCACCATCAGCCCCAAACAAACCTCACCCAACCCCTATCCCCACCTGCCGAACACTTTGCCAAAAAGAAAGTTCTTGCATCACCTCTGGAATCTGCTCGGGTTTGAATTCGGGTGGATCTCCAGGGGGAGGGAGTTGCACACCATTGAGAACACCCCTCTGTGCGCCCTCCTCTGGCACATACGGTACCCGTAGCCCTATGTTTTGATCTTGCATAGGACTGAAACAAGGGGAAAATAATTTCTCACGAATAATTTGTGAGAATTGGGGTGGGGGGCTCGAGTTCTCATGAATTACTAGAGGGGCTGGGGTTGTAGGCAGGCGGGTGGGCTGGCACAGGAGCCAGAGGTGGCCAGGGGGCAGAACCCCTTGGGTACCTCTGGCCCCCACCTGGAAGAGAAAGTTGGAGTAGGGGTTTTGGAGACTAGTTGGGGGGTGGGGGTCAGGCAGGGGTTTACTCATTCTTGGAGGGAGGTCCCAACCCTGCTGGCTTGCAGGTCAAAAGGGTGGGTGGGTGAACCCTGAGCGTGGGCAGAGCTGCTCGACCCTGGCTGCCTTTTCTAAAGATTTCGCCTGCAGGACCGAGCAGCTCTTCTGCACATGCTCGAGTTTTTTGGGTTTTTTTTACTTCTCTTCTCCTTCCCTTAACCTGTAAACCCAGGAAGCGGCCAGTGCAGAGCACAGCTGCGGGGTCGGGACCCCCCTGGACAGTGAGTAAACCCTCCCCCACCCTGCCTAAACTTTCTCTCTCTTCCCCCCCTCCCCCCAGGCAGGGAGGCCGAGCAGGGGCCAGAGGTGCCCAGGGGTTTTGTCTTTGCCCCCTGCTTGCCTCCAGTCCCTGTGCCAGCAACCCCAGCCCCCTCGAATTCTTGCCCGTTTCCGATGAGAAGGGGGGGTTCCTTGTCTTGAGCCAGGACACCCCCCGCCCCCCTGTTGGGAACGGGCGAGAATTACGAGCCAAGTTTCAGCCCTAATCTTGCAAAACACTGACCTCTTGCTGAAGCAGGCAGATGGCATGTACTAATAGGTTTAATATATGCTTTGTAAACTGCTCTGAGACTTGGAAAATGAGTGGGGAATAAATAGATACTAAGGTGGCAAGATCAGGCAACATTGTAATAGAATCCAGTTTTGGATATTCCTTTGAACCGTATTGGAAAAGCTTGACAAAAATGGATTAAACTCAATGGAAGTTTTGCCTTGGATGTAGTAGTGCGAGGTCGAGCCAAATGCTCACCTTCTTACTCTCACCTACATTGGGATGCTTATATGAACAAAAGTGTGGCTTCTGTATTGGTCCCAAGTGTAAGAGATGAAGACAGAGTAGTTCAGATGATACCTTTTTATTGCCCAAAATCTTGCATATTCTCACCAACAGAAATTGGTCCAAGAATGAAATCGCCTGATCTATTTTGTCTTCATCTCTTATGAGAGCAAAGCAGAGCATGATTTGACCCAAAATGTTGTGTAGCCTACACATTTCCAGTAAATAAGGGATAATTTATAAAACTCTGTTTCCTGGGGCTGGCTTTCGAAAGCCTTCTAGTTGTGGCCACTAGATTTGCGTAACTGATTCCTGAACTATTAACCATTGACCCTTTTGTTAAAGCAGGTCGAATGACCATGTTAAACGTTAAGAATTTTCATTTAGAAAAAAAAGATGATTTTATCTTGCCTTGGAGCAGGGGTTGGACTAGATGATCCTTTTAGGGCTACAAATCCATGGTTCCATATTAGTGGGTCAAGAAAAATGGCGAATAGATGGCCACAATATCGAACCGGTTTGCATATTTCATGGGCCCCACCCATGCACCCCCACCCAGTGTCTGCATTGCAAATTGTAACTATTTGGTTCTTGCAGGGCAGGGGAAAGGGTGACTTGCCGAGCATCTTGGCAGGACTTCACTTTCATTGTTATATCCAGGTTTTGTCTTGGAATTGGCTGGGCCCCGGCCAAAGTAAAATGTGGGGCCTTGTTAAAAACATTTGGGCAGATTTAGGATTGCTTCCCAGCACAGACATACCATATACTAATAGCTATTTTAAACCCATCAGTACAACATACAAACGAAATAACACTCAAACATAAGCTACTAAATCAAACACAGTGGTCTGTTAGGCTGTTGAACTCTCCAAGCTGCTCCTGGAGGCTCCAAGCGCATGGCAGCTGCTTGGGCTGCAGGAGCCAGGGAGCACGGGAGAGTGTCTGACTAAAGGACTCTAGAGCCTTGGGCAAGGCTGCAGGACTCAGGAGCCCCGGGACCAGGCCTAGGGGAGACTAGAATGACTATATGCACTTGTGTGTGAGGTCCTTGTAACTCTGCATGTGTTTATACAGTGGTAATGGGATTGCTGCATCTACTCCTCTCAACCTCATAACGCACCCACCCTCTTTTTTCCTTTTCTCCCGTATAATCCTCCTGGACGGCCAGTTAGAACAGCAGGGTAGATCCCTGGCACTACCACTAGGAGGCAGACTCTCTGATTTTTCTGGAGCATGCTCAGTGGGGATCTAGCCCCTCAGTCTCCAGTCCGTTCGTCTGCCTTGCTACAGATAGGAAGCAGGCTTACTAGCTCTGTCCAGGATGGAGTTTTTTGCAGATCTGAAGATATTTTTCTAGAGGACTTTGGGCCCAGGACTCCTTGTAGTTCTGGGGCGGGACGAATTCCATCTCTGTTCTGCCCCTTTCCAAGGAAAGGGGGGTGAAGTATTTCTAGCCAGCACTCCCCCACCAGCGGGCATAGAATGCTGGAAAAACGGGTGCAGCAGGCCCCCTACGAAGGTCGCTAACTGCTGGGCTGTTGAGACCCCTACCCGGACTAAGCCGATGCAGCCTTTGGGAAATGGGTACTCCAGGTGGTTCTGTAATTGGTCCCGCTGCTGGACACTTTCCTCACTCTCCGCTCCCTCCCTCTGGTTGAAAATGTATACCTAAGGGGACATTGCTTTGGAATGTCTCTGCTGTTCTAACTGGCCATCCATATGGAAGAAAGGAAAATTGGGTTCTTACCTTGTGAATTTTCCTTCTACAATAATCCTCCTGGTCGGCCAGTTCTCACCCGGAGTGAGAGTGAACTCTGGGGGGCCTGAGTGAACGCTCTTCATGCAAGTTGCTCTAAGACACCCATTAACCCACAACCCATTGGCCATGGTTGCCTGTTCTGGGGGTGTGGTGTCCGTTATTTACCTTTTTGTTCTCGCGTTCATTGTTTTTTCCTTAGCATAGAGGTTTGGGCTCAGATCCTTAGCGTTAGTGTGAGGACTTGGGAACCACTGGAGACTGAGGTGCTAGATCACCACTGAGCATGCTGCAGAAAATCAGAGAGTCTGCCTCCTAGTGGTAGTGCTGGGGATCTATCCTGCTGTTCTAGCTGGCTGTCCAGGAGGATTATCCATAGAAGGAAAATTCACAAGGTAAGAACCCAATTTTCCTTTCTTTTATACATTTCTCTGTCTAGCCATCCATCCCATAAACACTTGCTTTTCTCTCATTCCACATCCATCTACCCTCTGATGCACCTATCCATCTGTTTGATGCTCACCCTTCTCTGTCCCTACTACTGCTGGGAACTATCTTTTGTTGCTTGTGAATAGCAGGCTACAGGTCTCTTCTTCTCTCTTTGCACACCCTGGTGACTGATGTCTGTCTCCCTCCCTGCTGGTCAATCTGATCCAAGAGAGGTACCCCTTTCTCCAACCACGCAGGCAAAGACATGCCTCCATGGCAGGCAGGGCTGAGGGTTGGGGACCTTTTACAAGTTGTCTCCTTGATTCACAAGCAAGTGTTTTCAGGACTGTGGCCACAGTCACTTAGCTCAAGCACTTAGCTCAAGCAGTCCTTTCTATAATTGCAGACTCTTTCCCATTTTTGTGGTTTTTTAATTTAGTCTTGCTGCAACTTTTTGATGTGAAATGAAAGTACTCTAGCTAATGCTCTGGATCTGTGTGTGTTTAAACAGGATGGGAGCATATTCACGTTTGGGGATGACGGTGCTGGACAGCTGGGGCGTAGTGCTTCAACCCAGAATGCTGGTCCCCAAAAGGTTGAATGGGTAGATGGTCCCATTTCTCAGTTAGCATGTGGAAGGTACGTACCGTAGCCTGCATCCTGTCCCATTCAACAGGAAGGTCTCTGTCTTTTTGAAGGAAAGAAGATGTATTGGACCCTTTTTAGAAGGGCAGGGGATGTGAAAGTTAGTGTGGTTCTGGAGAGCAATGCCACACAGCTAGGACAAGTATAGGGTCAAGCTCTTTTGTTAGAATACTGTACGCTAAGGCTAGGAATACAAGCTTCTCCCTGGGCCTTTAGGACAGCCATCATTCAGACCAGAGGGGTAGATCCCACCATCGACCACTAGGAGGTAGACATGTGACTTTTGGGAAGAAGCAAAAGGGAACTAGTGTTGGGAAATGAGTTTGATGTACCTCAATTTACCCCAAACAGGATCGAAGGTCGCCAATTAACAAGCCAAAGTATGTGGGTACAACTCAATTTTATTGAATAGACACACAACATCTGGACATGGCAGTGTTACCAGTTAAGATCCCCAGTAACCCAACCTAGGATATGTTCTGTGTCAGAGGGCACGGTCCAAGATGCAAGCTGGTTCAGAGGAGAAGAGGAGGGGTCCCAGCAGATGGCTGGACAGGAGTCTCTGGATCTTTGAGAGCGACGGTAAAGGTCAGAGGCCCACGCAGGCTTACTGTAATGCTAGTAGCCGCAAGCGCCCGTGACAAGAGATAAGGCCCCGGGCATTTCCTTTTATAGCTTTATTTATTATGAATACATGTTGCAGCGTCCCCTCTTTGAACATGCCAGGTGCAGAAATAAGACGACCATTCATTTCTCTGTCCCGTGGAGCATAACCATTAAAGCTGCTTTTGCTTTTTGGGAGTTTTTCCTCTACTGCCTTAATTGCCGGTCTGACCTGCTGAGGCTACCTCCCTTTCCTTTCAGACCTTCTTCATTAGAGATAGTGGCCAGCTGGGGTGGTTGTTGTGGCCTTGGAGATATATTCTTCTGCTAGAGTGTGAGTTATTTACAGCTTTGTTCTCATGGGCCGCCTTAATTTGTGCCAGCCTGAGGCTTATGCATCAAATTACCTGAACTGAATTTGTTCAGGCCTCATCCTTCTTATGTCTCTGACCATGGCCAAACTGCCTAATCAGTGTCTGCCTCCAACCAGACAGGAACAGACCGCAGTTTCTCCTGAGCAGTGTGGCAAGCTTGTGAGGACATCGGAGAAATAAGGCAGGGCATGTCTGCTATTCCCCTGGAACCGTCAAGCAGGTACGGGAGATGGGGGAAGGGGACTCCTCCTCTGCAGTCCGACTTGGCAGGGCCAGAGGTCTCGGAGCCCATTGCCTCCCACGTCCTCCCCTCCATGGAACCCAGCGGCTCCTCGAACTTCACCAGACAGCTGGTGGCCAGGACACATAAAACCCCTTGTTTGCCCCAGCCGACCGAGACCCCCTCCACCCCACCCATCTCGTGGAGTTTGGGGCTGCGTGCAAGGCCCACCCCCAACTCAGCCTGTCAGTCCGATTAATACGCACCAAGTGGGAGACGCCACTACTGAGTGCCCAGGTCCAAGCTGAATTTGTGCCTAAACTTCTGTCTCGCAAGTATTTTTCGTTTAGATCAGTTTCAGTGATAGCTCCAACAATGGGTGCCAAAAAGCTGCTTTATTAAATATAATAAAGATAAAGCATAAAGATAAAAACAATAACCCCAATGAATACAGAAAGTAAGAGAGACTTCTCACACATCCCTATATGCACGCCGGGGAACTCCTATACCGGCTGCGGGATGATCCCCAAGCAGGCCCCAGGTTCTGCTGCGCCCCTCCACATGTCTGCAAAGTAGCCAGCAACGAAGTTCTAAGTGGTTCCTCAGATGCTGTGTTCTATAGTATTCCAACTTCATAAAACTTATTATGCAATCACTGCGCATGTGTGACCACTTCTAACTAGTGCAGCTGCCTGCCTGAGCATTCTTAGCTCCCAATTAGTCTTTCTCTGAGCCCTGATAAGGGAGCTTCCCACAACATCTCTAACTGGCCTTGACTTTCTAAACAACAACTTATACAATACAGAGAAGTTGCCAAAGAGGCTTACGTAAGATGCATCCATTGCATGAAATGAGTTTCCAATTCTCAACTTTTACATTGAATATATGTTTTTACATATCTGTCAATCAAAATGAATTCTA
Organism: Sphenodon punctatus; assembly: GCA_003113815.1. NCBI lineage: Eukaryota > Metazoa > Chordata > Lepidosauria > Sphenodontia > Sphenodontidae > Sphenodon > Sphenodon punctatus. The sequence goes on along the minus strand of QEPC01010959.1, from coordinate 4,581,155 downwards.
CAGCATATACAGGCTGAATTAAGGTATATAAGTGTCCACTATCAGTGCACAAAGGTCTTCTCACAATCTCTTAACTCTACTCCACCCCTGGACACTTACATTCTTTCACTTGAGGCCTGTAATTCTTATTTACACTTTACCACATCTTGCACATGCAGTGTTGCATGTAAAACACTAAACAAATAACTAATAATATACTAATCAAAGTAATTATAACAAGGTTCAATACCAAAATTAAAAATACAATTGTCTTAAGTAGCTAATCATA
>QEPC01010959.1:4569275-4580081 GCA_003113815.1 Sphenodon punctatus | reverse complement strand
GGTCGAATCCGATAATGCCGGTACGCCCGGTACCGGCATTATCGGATACCGGATTCTACCGGTTTCCCACCCCTACTAACTACATAACAACATAAAAACTTAACACAAACATTTCAGTTCCTTCAACAAATTCAGTAGCCCCCACCAGGAAGTAGAAAGCCATGTTGGTGCGAGGCCAAAAGGAACGGTAAGCTTTCTGCAAATTATAAGCATAACTGTTAAAATCATACACAAAAGCTATTTTCTAGCAAAACACGGCACCTTTGACATCAAAGTTCATAGCTGTGTTGAAAGGTGCAAGAGTCATGTTGTTGATTTACTCTCGCAGTCTCAGCTTGCCTCTGTCGAGACAAATAGGTTTTGAGTCACCAGTTTTCATCACCCCGTAGGTATTTCCATTACCTGCAGCCATTACTTCTGCACAATTGGGTTGCCCTGGATATATTATCCATACTTTCCCTCCTGGAAGCCAATCTGTTGAGCCAAATCCTCCTTCCCCACATTCAGTAGCCGCTTCTGGCTTTGATATTTCTACCACAGCTGGGAGAAGGATCTGCTCCCAAACCATCTGGGCTATCCGGTCTCCTGCATGGAGAGTGCAGCCATCTTGGGAGGAATTCCAAAGGATCACCTTGTTGATTTCTCCTTGATAGTCTGCATCCACCTCTCCTCCCAGGATCTGTATCCCTTTCAGTGCCAGCCCTGACCTGGGGGCTATCTGCCCATAGGTATTTGGGGGGACCAGTATCCCCAAACCAGTACTCACCACCTCCTGCCCTTGGGGAGGAAGGGTGACCTCTTGGTATGTGTACAAGTCCACTCCAGCACTTAAAGGGGTAGCTCTCAAGGGCAATTGTGCTTCTAGGTGGATTTTCCACACTTTAAGAATTTCTTGGCTGTGAGTACTGCATATATTAAGTTTTTCTAACATCCATTGAAAGGGAGTCTTTCCCTTATTTGGGCGATTGTTCATTTCAAATTCTGCCTGTTCCAGCACCTTGGCCCACCCCTGCAACGTGCCCATAGGGGTAAGCTGTTTTATTCGCTGCTTGAGGAGCCCGTTATGGTGCTCCACCAACCCTGAAGCCTGTGGGTAGTGTGGGATATGGAGTGTCCGCTGCACATTCCACTCATCTGCCCATTTCTGAACTTCTTGTCCTTATCAGATTGGATTTCTTCAGGGACCCCAAACCTTCTAATCAACTGACCCAGGCCCTTAAGAGTAGCCTGCTGCGTAGCCCGTTTGCTTGGGCTCATCATGGTGTAGCCTGAAAAAGTATCCACTAGGACCAGTGCATACTGGTTCCCCTGGGATAACGGCAGGGTCCTATGTAATCCACTTGTCAGACTTTCCCCGGTTCTAAACCCCTTTTCAAATGGCCTTTGCTGTAGCAGGTACTGTTTCACTCTCTGGCATATAGAGCATTGTTTTATCACAGTTTGTACAGTGTTCACAGGACAGGGAATGCCTCTGGCTGTATGTAGCCCATGCTCTGGTGCCCACCTCCCCTAAGTGGCCAGATTTTTCATATGCCCATTGGCATAGGAAATGGAGATCATCCTCCATCTCTCCCGAGGTGTCATTAAGGGGTTCCACCCCTTGGAGCTGAACCATCTGATCCACAGCACTGTTGTACTGAGTAGTTGGGGAGGGGTCCCTGGCGTGGACATTGACATGATACACTGTCCCAGGAATTTTCCTGGCAGTCTCAATTATCTGTTTCCATAGATCATTCCCCCATAATGGCCTGCCATGAATTAACCAATTATCTTGTTCCCATTTGGGGGCCCAAAGTGTCAGTCCATTTGCAATGGCCCATGAGTCTGTATACAAAGGTATTTTGGGTTGGGACATCTCCAGCGCATTCTGAAAGGCCATTGCCACGGCCAGCAATTCTGCATATTGGCTAGAGTATCCCTTCCCGTGCTGAATCAAGACAGTGCCCTTTGCTGGTTGTAAAGCAGCTGCCTTCCACATCCGCTCCCCCTTAAGGTATTTTGCCGAGCCATCCGTGAACCAAGCATAACGTGTGTTCCCCTCTGGCAGTTGCTCAAAGGGAACTCCCCACTTGGCTATTGGGGAACAGGGTTCCACAGACTGCAAGGGGGGAGCAGTGGGGTCTTGTGGTAGCTCCGCTACCCGTTCATGGATGCAGCTCACCCCCTGCTTCCCTCCTGTCACTCTTTCAGATATGTACCATTTCCATTTAACAATAGATGCCTGCTGGGCCCTTCCCACCCGATGGGTCTGGGAAGCATCCATAACCCAAGGAAGGATAGGGATGCTAGGCCGGAGAACAACTTCATTGTTCTCAGTCAGGTGCTCAGTTTCCACTAGAGCCCAGTAACAGGCAAGCAATTGTTTTTCAAAGGGGGTGTCCCTTGTGGCTGGATCAGGGAGCTTACGTGACCCAAATCCCAAAGGTACCCGTCGGCCGGGCTGAGTCTGCCACAAGCTCCATGCTGCAGCTTCCCCCACAAGGGACACCTGTAGCTCAAAAGGGGATCCTGATATCACTGGGCCCACGGGGGTGGTGGCATATGCAACAGCAGCTTTTGCTTGACGAAAAGTTTCCTGCTGTGCCTCCCCCCACTCAAATTTGGCCGCCTTCCTAGTTACGGCGTAGATAGGCCGCAATATTGCTGTCAAGTGGGGGATATGTTGTCTCCAATACCCCAACAATCCTACAAACATCTGTGCCTCAGTTGTGGAGGTTGGAACCTTTGCCTGTGCTATGGTATCTTTAGCTTTCTTTGGCATTTGTCTCTCAGCCCCTGCCCACTGAATTCCCAGAAAGATTACTTCTTGTGCAGGTCCTTGAATCTTTTTTGGATTAACCTCCCACCCTCTGGCTCGCATGGTTTCTGTCACATCAGTCAAAGTCTCTGCCACTTGCTGCTTACTGTGCCCCTTCAGCAAAATGTCATCAATGTAAGGGATCACCAATATCTCTGGGGCCACCATCCCATGACATAGGGTGGGGCTGTGTAAATAGCGAGATCTAACACAGCATACCAAGTGCCTGGGTGTTTCTCAATCCATTCAATCAAGCTGACCAAGCCAGGAACGGCTGCTGCCAAGGGTGGAGCATGCTTATTCAACTGACGGTAATCAGTAGTCCTACGCCAACTCCCATCAGGTTTCTTCACTGGCCAGACTGGGCTATTAAAGGGGGAGACTGCTGGTCTAATCATCCCAGCCTCCTCTAAGCCTTTAATTGTCTATGAAATCTCAGCATGGCCCCCTGGGAGGCGATACTGCTGTACCACTACAGGCTCCTTGGGAGGGGGAATGCAAAGAGGAGTCCACTTAGCATCCCCCACCCCCACTGTCCTCACCCCAGAGGCGAATTTTCCGGTGGGAAGCTGCACTTCCCTGCCTTGCAACACATTCATTGCCAGAATATACTCCGGGACAGCAGTGATCAACACAGCTTCCCAGGAGGGAGGGTCACCCCCTATGGCCAATCGCACCTTTGTCCGTGTGGCCTCATTCTCCCCCCCCCAAAGGCACACCACACCACTCGTTGTCCAGCGTGTTTTCTGAGGATTACCATGTATCCGTGTGATTTCTGCCCCAGTGTCTATTAGGGCCATCAACTTTCGTCTATGGCCAGGGCCCCAATGAATTGTCAGAGGGACGTGGGGTCTCAGGTCGCCTGGGGTAGCCGTCTTTATTGGCCCTACCGCGGCGACCAGACCACCCTGTCATTCAGGCTTGGGCACTTGCCAGGCTGACAGATCGGGATACAAAGTGAAGGGAGCCTCCTCTGCCGGAGCAGGGGCTTCTGGAGAGGATGCATCTTGCACCTCTGTCTTATCTTTTACTTTTCCCCTGACACTTCTTCTTGTACAAAGCATACAAATCAGGGGTAGGAATACCATCGATTTGGGACTTTGACACACCAGCTTTCAACAAAGCAAGAAACATTTCTCTACGAGTTATTTTTGCTTTTTGGGCATTTTTGCTGATCTCTCTGTTCATTCTTTAGTTGCCGAGTAACGCAAGCTCGAACTTTATAATCTTCAGTGTCCCCTAGCTGTCCCATTAACAACACTACATCACCTACTGCACACCCCTGTGCTGGCCCCAACAGGGCTAACAGGGCCCCGCTCAAATGGGGAGGCCCAGCCTTCATTCATCTTGTCCGCATTCCGGCAGTGAAAGGTTCTCTATCTGGCCCATCAAAGTTATTTGAATAAATTCCTAGCTGGGTAGCCAGGTGCCGCAGACTCGCTCCCCCCTCCTGCATAGTTTTCCAACGCTGTATGCTGTCATCCTCCCAATCCATGGGCTCAGGAAAGCGAGCTTGCACTGCCCATTGTACCCTGTCAAATAACGAATGTGGCGCATTGAGGGCCGCTCTAAGGGTCTGATTAATCATGGGATCCTTAGCTAGAACCCCTATCTTAAGTAATTCTCCATCCAGTAAAGAGAGGCCACTTGCCCCCTGATCCCACAATCTAGTTAACCATGCCCCCAGGGTCTCTTGGGGCAACGGACGATGTTGGTTAGCTCTGTCTGTCTGGGTGAAATCTCTCCCCACCCTGATAGCTCGCCTGCCTCTTTGTTTATGAGGGGCTGAGCCTGGGCCATGTGTGAATCAGTTTCAGGAGGGTCTTTTGAACCCTCTTCCCCCCTCAGTCTATTCCTCTGAAGAGGAGGAATCCCAGATGTTTCCATCCCACCTGGCCGGATCCCAGGCCGAGCCATGCACCAGCGCCCGCACTTTTGCTTTATTCACTGTCCAATTATGGTGGTGTGCAGCCTTTCGGCATTTCACCTGGGCTAGACACACAGCAGCAGGCACAGCCTGCTCCTCTGCCTTCTGCCCTCGCTCCTGAGCTGCTTCTAGCCTCTCACGTAACAAAGCACTTCGCCGCTTCACAGCTATTAATTCCTCAGTCATGCTCTGACACTGCCTCTCTTAACTGCTCCTGTCTTTCCCACAGCCCTTTCACAGCTGTAAGGAGCACCCAACCAATTCCAGAGACTGTTTTCTTGCCTCGCCCCCCCACCCCCGGGACTCTCAACTCCTGCAGGCATTTCTCAATTACCTGAGGTGTGAGCCCCCCGGGACACAGCAACACTGTCCAACTAACTGAGGGAGAAACCCGGCACAACATCTGAGCAACCGGAGCCCATTCAGGGGTGGCAGAACGCCCCGGGATCCGGGTTTACTCAGGCCCAACAGCTTTTCTGAACCACAGGTTTGGCTCACTGAACTGATCCTGCTCACAGCGCCAATTGTCTCGCAAGTATTTTTCGTTTAGATCCGTTTCAGTGATAGCTCCAACAATGGGTGCCAGAAAGCTGTTTGTTTAAATATAATAAAGCATAAAGATAAAAACAATGACCCCAATGAGTACAGAAAGTAAAAGAGACTTCTCTCACATCCCTAAATGCACGCCGGGGAACTCCTACACCGGCTGCGGGATGATCCCCGAGGTTCTGCTGCACCCCTGCACATGTCTGCAAAGTAGCCAGCAACGAAGTTCCAAGATGGTTCCTCAGATGCTGTGTTTTATAGTATTCCAACTTCATAAAACTCATTATGCAATCACTGCGCATGTGGGACCACTTCTAACTAGTGCAGCTGCCTGCCTGAGCATTCTTAGCTTCCAATTAGTCTTTCTCTGAGCCCTGATAAGGGAGCTTCCCACAGCATCTCTAACTGGCCTTGACTTTCTAAACAACTTATACAATACAGGGAAGTTGCCAAAGAAGCTTACGTAAGATACATCCATTGCATAAAATGAGTTTCCAATTCTCAACTTTTACATTGCATATATGTTTTTCCATATCTGTCAATCAAAATGAATTCTACAGCATATGCAGGCCAAATTAAGATACAAGTGTCCACTATCTGGTTCAGCCGGTGCACAAAGGTCGTCGTGCAATCTTTTCACTACGTCTTGTAGCGGGCAGCAGCGTGCGCCTAGCACCTTCCCCCAACTGGGCCCTGCAGCGGAGCCCACAGTTCCCGCATGCCTCCCACAAGGAAGGACCCAGAGGAGGGTCACCAAACTGAGGAGGAATAGCACTTCTCTGGGCATAAGGAGCCTGGTGAACACCCCAGGGAGTCCCCCTCACTCAGGGGACTCTCACCTGGAGCTGCTCAAGACCATTTTAGGCGCGCTCAGGGAAATGAAAGAGGGACAGGGAGACCAATGACAGCCATAGACAGTGTAGTGTCCTGTGCGTCAGGACTCAGGTTGTCTACTTTATCCTTGCATCAAAAAGTTTATTAGGGCAGCAGAATTGATAGTGCCCCAGTAACCGTCCTCTCACCAGTCCGGGCACTGTTTGTAAAGTATCATGCCTCTTTATCGAGGTAAGAGGGCTTCGAAGACTAACATGTCCAAGTGGATATCTCGCTGTATTCACGAAGCCTACAAGGCAGAAAATTTACCTCCTCCTCGGGCTGTCACCGCCCATTTTCTCAGAGGAGTGGCCACCTCATGGGCATTTAAATCCAATGCTCCCTATGATGAAATCTGCAGGGTAGCAACATGGCCATTGCTGCACACTTTTATCAGGCATTATAAAATAAATACATGGCAATCGGCGGAGGGAGCCTTCAGTAGAAGGGTCATCCAGGCCGTCCTGTAGGGAGAAAGGGAAATGGGGCACTTACCATGAGAATTTTCCTTCTGCAGGGCCTCCAGGACAGCCATCCACCCAAGGTAGATAAGATCTTATTTTTGCAGAAGTCCAAGAACAGTTCAGAAAGGATAGTTAACACAGTTATAGGTTTGCCACGCTGTTCAGGACAATTTCAAACATTTTGTAGTTTACAGTTTCAGTTGAAAGTTTAGTCCAGATGGCTTTTTAGGACTGGAGCTCTAGGGCTAGTTCCCTTCTACGCATGCTCCAAAAGTTGCATGTCTGCCTCCTAATGGTCGATGGAGGGATCTACCCCTTTTGTCTGGACGATGGCTGTCCTGGAGGCCCCATAGAAGAAAAACTCTCAAGGTAAGTGCCCAGTTCTCCTTTCTGATTCTTCTACAGTTAAGGTTTATATACTTATAAGCAACCCTTTTTTAGCTGACTCCAAGGTATAAATGGACATGGTACTCAGGTTCAAGTTTTACCCGTTAAGATGATGTGTCTAACTTATACCTATTACAAACGTCCCACCCAGGGTGATTCCTGTGACAATAGTAGCTCTTTCAGATGCCGTTTGTAAGTATACTCTCCATCTTCCCTTAATCAACGGAAGTCCATAAGATTCAAGCATAGAACCCATGTTGTCTGATTCCCTGTCCAGTACACTAGCCATTGGATTGTATAGTGGACTTCGTGTCAGAAACCTGTTGGGTTGGTTTTTTTAATTGAATGACTTTTACGTTGTTACCCTGGCAGGAGGACAGAGGTTCCTGTCCAGATATGTAATGTTCTCTCCTCTTTTACAGCTATCACACACTTGCTTACATCCCTACATCTGGCCAGCTTATATCTTTTGGACGTGGACCCCAAAGAAACACTGAAAATGGAACAAGCCAAGAGGACAGGACGCAGAGCTTTGACATCAGCAGTCTGGTTTCTGCTAATGGTACTAATTCTAAAAAGGAAATCTGTGGGGGTTTTTAAAGCATCATTTTGCTGTAGGGTATCGCTGAATTCAAGGGTCTTAATTGCATTAATAAACAGATAGATGTTGCTAATGAGAAGACAAGATAGGTTAGGAAGACGTTTTCCTGGTGGGCAAATTATTCAGTTGTTACCTGTTAAAATGTTTCTTAAGCCTTCCTCTGAAGCACTTGTTGCAGGGCAATGTAGGAGTCTGGATACTAGGGTTTATGGTCCCCTGGTTCAATGTGGGTGTGACAGGCTGGTGGCCCAGCCTGACCATAAGTTTTTGCATAACCGGCACCATTCACATTTATTTTTTTCTGTGACTGCTTTACAGTCCTCTTCAACTTCACAGTCCTCTGGCTGTTCTTGCACTTGCTTGATTCTGCTATTTAGGGACGTCCCTGTTACCGGTTTAGGTGTTTCTGGGGAATTGGTTCCTGGCTGCAGTTAGTCCCACCCGTGGGCCTCTGCTCATGGTCTACCTCTCGCGTAGTTTGTTGTCCCCCTTCTGGAGGGAGATCTTATCCGCAAACTCTACGTGCCCCTTGGCCGTCTCTCACCCGGCTCATGGGGTTCCATTTCTTCTACTGGAAAACTGGGGCATCGCCCACTCAAGGACCCCCAGACTTTGCTCAGTTGCACTTACACCAAGCCTGATAGACACCTCTCTTCCAAGAGCCCTAGCCTCTGGACTGGCTACAGTGCTCTCTTCTGCCCTGGGTGCCCTGAGGGTCCCTAACAGTAGCCTCCCAAAGTGATGTTCCATAATCTCTCCGATTTTCCATACCCACTACTCGGCAGTCCCACCGGACCTGCCTCTAACTGGTCTTTGGCTCCCTTGCCTCAGGCGGGCCCTCCCTAGGCTCAAGATATTGTCCTGTCCTTGGCTTGGGCCTCCCAGGCAGCTTATCTGCCCTGGATTCTCACCTCCTTCTGCTGGTCCTAGGTGGGGTCAGGATTCCTCTATATATTATTTGGTCCTCTAGGGCTTCCTGAGCCCCAATTTGCCTTTTCCCTAGGTGGGGTCAGGATTAAATGCGGCCATTCCGACCCCTAGCTTATGGCAGACTCCCAGCTGTCATTTTTGTAGGCTGTCCCTCACTCAGGCCTAGAGGCTTCCAGGCGGCTATGGGTGAAAACAGACATGACGCTAACCACCCTTAGTGGTTATTTATGCATGTTGCAGGGCTGTATTGGTGCCCTATGCAGCCCTGCAACATGCATAAATGAGCACCAAGGGTGGTTAAAGGGTGGTTAGCGTCATGTCTGTTTTCACCCTATGATCTGATTAGCCCTTAGGGTTAAGGTGTGGTTGCCAACTCAGTAACCCCCCTGCAACCTTACACCCTCTAAAGGATGCTGGCTCCCCCTGCATCCTCCGTAGCACTAGAGTTGCTGGTTCATCCAACCCCCCTGCATCCCTGTGCTGTCCCTGAGGCCCTTAACAGAGTGACCAGCTCCTCTGTCTCAGACCTAAGGCCCTACCCTTAGCTAAGACCCTCCAGAATGCCTTGCTTCTTCCTTGGGTGGGGTCAGGGCTCCCTCCAACCTCCCCAGTAGGGTGACTGAGCTCAAGCTCCTCACCCTGTGGTCTCCAAGCTCTAACTGGCTGAGCTTGGATTCTGGCTCCTGCTCTTAAGCCCCAACCAGGATCACGTGACCCGGTCACCTGACTCCTTCCTACACTGGGCCTTAGCTTAACCCTGTCACTGCTGGTCTCGGGCCCAGTAGCAGAGTGCCAACGCACAGTCGGCCTCAGCCTGCAATGACTCGTCCGCAGTATTCTGCTACAGCTGGATGAAATACCTATTTTCCTTTTCACTTGCTTGAATTGCTGGGAGCAGAGGTTCTGTATGGCTACATTCCAGTTTAAAAGGTGCTAAACAGGTCACTTTTCCAAAACTTTATATTTAGTTTTTAGGGCCTGAACATTGAAGTCAGTAGAAAGATAACCATTGATTCAGTGCAATTTAGATAACGTCACGATGCACGAGAACAGAGAAGCAGCATAAATATCAACAGTGTGGATTAAGTATTGATAGTTTCTAATTCTTTATAGATCTGTCAAACATTCAAGTGAAAATGATTTTTGCTGGAGCCTATGTCAACTTTGTTAGCATTCTCCAGACACAGGTAACTCTCTTCTGTCTTGTAAACTGTGTGTTTTAGCTAATTTTCTAAGGGCAGTTCTGCAAGATGATCAGTTTTAAGTTTAGTTTGAGATTTTTTTAAAAATTAAAAACAAAAAAGTCTTCCTTTCAGAGAAAAGAAGACTCTGAAGTGGTGGTGGAACTAGAAGCAGTTATTGCTGAAAAATGCAGAGTGAGAAAATAGTGGGGGGATTTGATGGTGGCTTGGAAACCGCGCACTCCGAGGCAGGATAACCTCTGCCCACAGCATCACAACCAGCTTCTTGTCAAGCCACACTTTTGAAAACGCCCAAGGAAGGAGATTCCACAATCGCTCTAGGCAACCTATTCCTCTGCTCAATGGTTCTTACAGTTAGGCATTTTCCACTAAAATTTAGCTGTTGTGTTTTGGCTTCTTTTTTTAAAGGCTCCCAAAAATGCCAAAGGAATCTCTTCTGCAGATGCCCTGCCAAAGATTAGCAGGATTGACAGGACACTGATAGAAAAATGGATGTTGGCGACAACCATCTGGGAGGCACAGCAAGAGGCTAAAAGGTTTTTGTTTTATTGTTTTCCCATGTTGCAAGATAAGGAGTAGACTTTGTTGAATGTCTTTTTTTGTTGTTGTTGTTTTTTAATACACATGTATTCAAAATTAATTTGCAACCTTAAGCGAAAGTAGTATCTGGTCCTATTGTCCAGACTCTGCTCAGATTTTCCATTGCAATTTTATGGTAGAGCTGGGCTCTGTTTTCAGACGTCTAGAGCTCTTGGGCAGCCGTGGTCAAGTACCACCAAAACTTTAAGTAGACAGGAATCGGAAAGCTGGAGAAGCTGCAGGAGGAAGCCCTCGTGTTCTCCCTACCCCACCTGCAAGGATTTCAGTGGGGTTACTCTGAACTAAGTGGCTTGTAGATTGCAGCCTTGATCTATTTACTGCTAACTGAGAGATCGGTTAGACCCTTTAAGTCAATGGAAAAGTTGCCATTGATTCAAATTGGAGATATTGACAATGATCTAAGATCACGTCTAATAAATATATACGAATACGAATTGGAGTTAGGTCAGCCTGCAATTGGTTTGGATGGTTTGGTGTTT
>QEPC01010959.1:4513260-4544113 GCA_003113815.1 Sphenodon punctatus | reverse complement strand
GGGGTGGGTTTCCCCGCATATTGTATTTTTAAATTGTTTTTTTAAATGTTTATTATTTTATTGATTGATGTTCGCCACCCTGGGCTACCCTGTGGGCAGGAGGGACGGGATATAAATTTTAAATAAATAATAAAAAATAAATCTCCGTCATGCCGGGATTCAACCTCAGACGGCTCACCCTCATCCAGTCTCCGACAGCCACCAGACACTGAGTAAGCGCTGAGACTGCTGGGCCAGGGTCTGATGAAAATGAGAGAGAGAGAGAGTTGGGTTTCATCAGCATATTGATGACACCGAATGCCGAAACGTCTCACGACCTCACCCAGCGACTGCATATACACGTTGAACAGGCGAGGGGATAGACTAGAAGTGTGGGGGACTCCACACTTGAGGTCATGAGGGGATTAAAAACATTCCCCTAGCACCACCACCACACACTGAGTTCTACCGGCCAGGAAAGAGCGGAACTATTCAAGAACTGTCCCGCCGACCCCAGCTTGGTCCCACAAACGAGCCACCAGCGTCTCATGGTCAACGGTATCAAAGGCCGCTGATAAATCTAAAAGTATCAGGAGAGATGACCGACCCCGATCCATGTTATGGCGAAGGTCATCAACCACTGCCACAAGCACAGTCTCCGTGTCATGTTCTGGGCGAAAGCCGGAATGCGAGGGATATAGGAATCTGATGCAGTCCAGATGCTTCTGCAGCTGCTGGGCCACAACCCGTTCAATAACCTTCCCTAAAAAGGGAAGATTAGAGACTGGTCGATAGCTGGCCAGGGAGTCAACGTCAAGCGATGTTTTTTTAGTAGGGGCTGCACCACTGCCTCCTTGAGTCAGTCTGGTACTCTGCCCTCCCGTAGGAAGGCATTGACTACCCCAGCCAACAATGGTCCCAACATGGACATAGGTCAAGTTCACAAAAAGTGACCCTAGCAGCCTCCAGAACATCCTCTGCATCAGTGGACAACACCGTCTGAAACTAATCCCACAAAATAGGACCAGACGGGGCGTCCGTAACCCCTGGTTCTCCTGCAATAAGTGCAGTGTCGAAGTCACGCTGAATAAGAGTGATTTTTCTCCGCAAAATACTCAACAAACATGTCACAGCAGGCGCTGGACAAGTTCAGCTCCAGGCGGAGGGAGGCCGAACTGAGCAGCCCCCTCACCACCCGGACAGGCTCCACTGGATGAGATTTCTTGGTTGCCCGCATGGCCACAGCATAGGCTCTTAAAATCACTTTATGCTGCAATCTATTTGCCTCAACCTGAGAACGGCACCACCATCGCTCTAACCTCTTCTCTCGTTTCATCAACCGCAGGTCCTCGGTAAACCAAGGAGACCTGTGATGATGACGGGGAGGAAGCAGACGTCTAGGAGCCACCCGATCGATAGCCTCAGTCTCATATGGGCGCATTCGGTGTGGCGCGACAACGTTGACTGCTTTCCGAGCCAGAGCGTCTTATGAGGAAGTCTGCAAGGCAGCTATTTGGACTTCCTTGCACACTTTTGTGAAACACTACAAAATTCACACAATTCAGTCCACCGAGACGACATTTGGGAGGGGAGACTCGCAGGCAGTATTAGATTAATGTTGTTTGTTCCCTCCCACTATATAAGTTATTCTTACTGCTTTGGTACATCCCCCAAAGTGAGGGCTGTTGGGTATCAAGGATGAAAACAGAGAATTTGGCAATTACTGTGTGAATTCTCCTTCTATCCAGGATGCCTGACAGTCCTCTGACCCACCCTATTGGCAAACAGGAATCAGTAAAAAAAATACTGAGTCGGGTCTCGTGGAAGGTATCAAGAAATAATGAAGTTACGCTGTTTTGAGGACGTTTTCTTTTGAGTTGAGGAGGGTTTTTTCTTCTGACAAAATTTTTGAGTTAGAGTTTGGTTTAATTAAACTGTGTAGTATCATTCTACAGAGGGTCCTTTTGGCTTTTGGACTTACTGGAGAGGCAAGGAGGATCGTTCCACTGCACATGCTTCAGAAAAAGTTGTTTTGGTCGACTGCTAGTGAAATGAGGACTGTCCGGTATCCTGAAAAGAGGCAGTAGTCCCCTTTTGCAGTCTGACACTGTTCCTTCTCTTACACACCCTTCTATTACACGCATCAGTGTAGGGCCATGCTCAGAACTGTGCCCAGCATAACTTATGGAAACCACACCAATCATAATTGCAACCAATATGTAATTGGAACACACGCAGAGGTATGACTAGGTTGGGATAGGCCTGGTGCAAGAGATGGAATGACTCTTTGCTTCTCCCACAGTTAGTTCCTTATTGTGGAACACGAGTTCCTTTTGGTCAGCTGAACCACTTGCACGTATTATGACTATGCCCCTGACACATGGGTTTTCTAGCAGTATAACTGATGTCCTAAAGCATTTTCCATCCCAACGGCCATTGAGAATCACTTCGTGCTTTGGAATGAGTGGGGAGTTTTATGGGACTGCGGCTTCATTTATGTGTGTATCTTTTTTTTTCTCCCCTCCCCATTCTTTAGAAAAATGTTGGTCATCCTTGCCAGCATCCTTTTTGGACAATGTGGTTCAGATGCTGAAGAAGGCAGTGGTATCTCATCTGGGATATTACGTTCTCTATCCTTATTGTCAGAATATCCTACCTCTCCTAAAGGCACTGAAAAAACTGTACAAGGTAGGTGTGTTCAGCTGGGCTGAGAATTCCCTCCAATTCAGATAAAAATACATACACCTTAACTTTGGATTTTACATTCCCTTTCAAGGTAAACAAGGTTAATTGCATACTACCATTAAGCAATTTTTACATAGACGAAATCACCGGGACCATTAATCTTCTTTTAGATTTAGCAAGATGGCACGTCTGGCAAACCAGAGAGGTAAGTAGTAAAATATCCTATCACCTGCTTAACACATTTGTCAGGGCTCAGGATTAGGACTGGCACCCTTGAGTTCCTGGGGGCAGTGGCCAGATCCACTGCAGTGCTCTAATTTGGGCCTCTCTTCCTGGTCTACTAGGCTTTTGGTTCTAGCAACCTGAGAGCGTTTCCCGCCCACAGAACTTCTGATTGGCTACTACTTACATAAACCCCTCCGGACAGGAACAGGAAGCCAGGTGGAGCAGTGGAGCGGCCCTGTTCCTCAACTTTGCTAACTGTCTTGAGCCTGTTCCTGAGCATGTTTGCTTGCTTACTGCTCTGTTCCTGGGCTGCCTGTCCCAATCCTACCTCCTTATTCCTGCCCAGTCCCTAGTTCAGCCCCTCTGAGTTTGGACTGACATTCCTGGCTTGCCTTGTGACTTTGCTTCTGAACTCCCCTCCCCAGGGCTTTTTGTTTGGTCTGAACTGACTCCTGGCTTGAGTGCTCAGAGGGCCAACTGCTGCGATTCCGAGGCACAGCTACAATTCAGCTGTGGAGAATCGAGTGCAGTGAAGAAAGACGCAGGATCATTAAGGCAGATGGGGCCTGGTAGAGAAGTGCACTCAGAAGTGCCGGAGACCTGTGTGTAGTCGTCTGAGCGCAGCTTGGCTACCCCTGCCATGTTAGACTGATGGAAAAACATTCTGGGACTTCATCCAACAGTTCAGAAAGCAACTAACCTACAGAAAAGCTATGGATGGGCTCTGGGTGGGCTAAAGGGAACAGGGATTGCAGTGGTGATGGTGTGTGGGGAACAGCTGAAGCAAGGAAACAAAATTTGAGATCAACTATCTTTTATTCATGAAGCACTTTTAAAAAAAAAAAAAAAACTTTCTCTTATTACAAGAATTCTACCCATGAGGATGATCCACCCGTCTCATTCTGCTGCTTTCCTTTCGTCTTGAGTTTGGTTTCCAAGATGCAAGTATTCCAAGTCGAGTCAATTGTTGTACAAGAGGTACGGGCTTACGCGAAACACACTGTCTGCTTATCACACACGAGCCCGCAGTGACATTGGAACAAAAGGCTCTCTTCCTCCTCTCCTTAATCTGACAGTGGCTCCCAATTTATTTATTTTTACCTGTGGGTTTTCAGGTTGAGATTTCGCTATAATCCTGTGGCCCCAAAAAGCAACAAAACCATGCATCTTCTATCAAATATCAGCCAGGAATTGTGAACCCACCTGCAGACAATGGAACCCCACTTGGGGTCACCATCTGGGAAAGCTCTGTCTTCTAGGGCTGTGTGGTGGAGATGGAACCTGTGCAACTCGTTGCCAGGGGATGTAGTGAATCATTACTATAACACCAGCAATATGCTTGGTGATTTAGCTGTGATTTAGACACAGGTCCTTGCCCCTAGGAGCTTACAATCTAGAACAGACTAGGGAGGGGAGACTAGAGAGCGACAAAGGCTGCTTTTAGAGGAGATGCTCCCACCCACCTTCACCCATCCCTCACAGACCTGGGTGCCTGTCTGAAAGCGGCGTGGGTGACGTTTTCAGAGTGGGCAGGGGTGGAGTACTGGCCCAACTGACACCCACTGTTAAAACATCCTTCTTTGTGGGGTTGCCGCCGCTCCTGGAAGGCTCTCCGGGAGTCAGGGCGGTGTCACCACCTTTACAGCAGGAGGTCAAGACTCACCAAGAGCCCCTCTGAAGGGCTGCCACTTAGGGAGACTGACCCTTTGCCCTTGGGAGGAGCCCATGATTAGGACAGGCCTGCCACAGCCTTGCTACATCGCTGGCATGGGCTGAGATGGTTTAGGGATCGGGGAGACTTGGGCAGATAGGGATGGTGGCAGAAAAGGAGCGATGTTCCTGGAATGCAGTAGGTAATGAGGGCAGGCAGCTAGGGAGCAGCAAGGCCACAAGGACCTTGAAGGTGAGGATAAGGAGTTTGTGCTGGATGCAAAGGGAGCCAGTGGAGGGAGGAGGGGAGACAGGAGAAGAAGTTGAATATGATCAAAGTGGTGAGGGTTTCTCCTTCTGGTTGAAAAAGAGATGAGGATTGCCTTCCCCGGACAGCTTGCTTTAACTCCCGATGACCTGAGCTCTCCTCCCTTGTATTGAGGATGAATCCATTATCCTCCTCTTTTCGGTTATTGTTCTTTGTTTTTTAGTATGTTAAATATGTATTCTAAATTGTTATAGCAAATTTGCTGATCAATAAATATTATTTACACACACACCCCCAAAAAAAAATAATGGTGAGGTGGGTGGATGACCTTGGCAGTGGAATATTAGAGGGACAAGGTGAGAATGGTGAAGGCCGGTAAGGAGGCTGCAGTAGTCAAGGCAAGAGAAGGACTAGAGTCTTGGCCAGTACATATAAAGTGCCATACTGAGTCAGACCAATGGTCCATCAAGCCCAGCATCCTGTCCTCCAACAGTGGCCAATCTCAATCACACGGGAGAAGAACCAACAGTCACAGTGGGCAATCCATTCCCCGTTGTTCACTCTCAGCTCACTAAGGAAAGTAACTTCACGTATGTAGATAGCAAATATTGATATGTTGTGTTGCTGTATTCATGAATCTACTCCTTTTTTAGTGTACAAAGGTGGAAGCTTTAACCCTACGGATGCAGAATCAAATGCTGGGAAATAGTGACCTTCCCAAGTTACCAGTTCTTCCTCTGCGAGTTAGACGAAACAACCTGGTTGAAGATGCCTTACGGAAGCTAAGCCTGGTGGAAGATAGTGACCTCAGAAAGGAATTGTTGGCATGTTTTTTTGTTTTGTTTTGTTTCTTCCCTCCCCCCCCCAAGCACGCTCAAGCCACGGGCATCTCTGGGCCGTTTTGAAAAGTATTATTATTTTATATAGCACCATCAACAGACCTGGCATCATCCATGAGAGATGGGTCCTTGCCCTAAGAGGCTTACAGTCTGGAAAAGTCAAGGGAGAGACGAACATAGGGAGAGACCGGGATATGTTCATGAAGTTGAGAATTAGTAAATGCCTGTGTACTGGTCAGGGGCTCGCTTAGGATGGGGGAAGGGAGGGCAGGAGAAGAACTGTACTTGGGGGACGAAAGATAGTATGTGCTCCGTAGGGATGGGAATTTTAGATTCGGATAGAACTGAATCAACCCGAAAAGTGGCCAGTTTGGTTCTATTCAAAAATTCAGATCCTTTACACCGATATTTTTTTATTATTTTTTTTTAAATATTTATTCAGATCTTTAACTTTGCAGTTTGTTCCCATTGACTTCAATGGGGAAAAATGCATGCAAAAAAATTGGAATCAAGATCCGAAATTACTAAAGAACCAAAAAATTGGAATCTGAAATTCCCCCTGGAGTCCCACCCTTAGCGCTCACAGTGAGAGAGGCTGAGACAGATTCAAGGAATGAAGGAGCATGGGGAGTTTGCTTGAAGGCAGAGAACGGGTCTGTGGGCCAGATTTATAAACTGGAGAAGGGCTGTATAAGGAAAAGTCCATGGGACGTATTTGGCTCATGGGCGTGAGGTTCCCCCATGCCTGGCCTAGAGAATATGGACATGCATCTTTTGCTAAAGTTTGTATTTTGGAACTCTCCGTACGGCATGGACCATGGCTGGCATGGACCATGCCTCTGAGGGCCTGTAGCAGTTTTAACTGGTATGTATCTGAAATCCCCTAGAGTGCTAGTGTGGAGATCTAATATAGCTCCCATTAGCTGTAGAGAACAGCTTGGCGAATGCATTTTTTTTTCGTGGTACTAAACATGTAGCTCTTTGGGTTAAAGACATGGCGCAAAGTTTGTCATTTGTTAGCCTCCAGTCTAACTTAGCGTGTGTGGCCTATCTGTACCTCAAAAGGGTGACAAGCTCAGAAGCAGCCTGGAGGTTATCTTGAGCACCCAGAAGTGGTAGGGAAGTGACAGCGGCACTCCAGTTGCACACCCAGAGATGAGTACTGCTGGAAGCCATTTTATAGCAGGCAAGGAGAGGAGTTGGGGGGGAAAGAGCAGGGACAAGGGAGCTCTCCCAAGCCCACACAAGTTTATTAGGAACCCTAAAACAGTCTCCTCCTAGCTTCCTGCTAAAGCATCATGGTATCTTGTCTTTATGACCCGAGGGAAATCACACTACAGGTGTTGTCGGTGCCTAGCAGTCTGGCTCCCAGCATTCCAGGATCCACCTGTGCAAGTTGCAGTCTGCGGTGGCTGGAGGGACCGTTGACCTGTCTTTGGTTTTGCAGATTGAATTTGAAGGGGAGCTGCCTGGCCTTGATGCAGGAGGCGTGACGTTGAACTTCTTCCTGTACTTGTTTGAGGAGATGGTTCAGCCAGACTTTGGCATGTTCATGTACTGCGAACCCAATTCCCCCATGTGGTTTCCCACCAGTGTAAGTTGGCATCAGCTCAGTTCTTTTGGGTACAAGAGACAAAAAGAATGAACTTCTTTCCAGAGAGTGAGGAAGGGAGGTAAAGAATTATGCCAGGGTTAAAATGAGTGACCAACTTATTTTTGATTTATTCCAATTTAAACCCTGCACTTTCCCTAAATCATGCGTCTGAGATTTATTTTATTTTATTTAGATTTCTATCCTGCCCTATCCCTGAAGGCTCAGGGAGGTGAAGATAAAACCCATAAAATACACCCCACCTGTTAAATGCCTGGGCGAATAAATGACACTGGAAGATGCTTTAACTAGGGCCCAGGCAAACCTCCAAGGGAAATAAGCTCCAGAGCTGTGGAGCAGCAACTGAGAATGCCTCTCTGCATGCTCTTGGCATGGATCTGGGTCAGTGGTGGAACTTGCAGCACACTCAGCTGATCTTTGGGGGCCATGGAGAGACCTAAGGAGGAAGGCAGTTCTTTAGCTTTATATGGCCCAGCCCAGGCCGTTTGAGGCTTTATAGGTCAAAACCAGCACCTTGAATTGTGCCTGGAACCCTATTGGCAGCCAGTGCAGTCTCCGAAGCGCCCCGTGCAATGTGATCCCGGCAACCCACCCTCATCAAGAGGCGAGCCTCCGCTTTCTGCGTGAGCTGCAGCCCCTGAACAACTTTCAAGGCAAGTCCCACAGGGTACGTTGCAGTAGTCTAGCCTTGAGGTAATGAAGGCATGGAGGGAGGAGAGTGGCCAGGTCCATAGTGGAGAGAAAGGGTTGCAGCCTTTTTCACCAGATGGAATTGGTGAAAGGCGCTCCTGGCCATGGCAGCAATCTGATGTTCCAGACGCAGCATGGGATCCAGGAGCAGCCCAAGGCTGCAGACCTGAGTAACCAGGGGAGGTGGTTGTACCCCATCAGTGATGGGAGTTCCAGTCCCTCCTCCCACCGATCACAGGGCCAGCCAACTTCAGTCTTGTCTGGATTCAGCTTCAGTTGGTTCACCCACATCTAGTCCCTAATGATAGCCAGGCACTAAGTAAGTATCTGGACTGCAGGATCTGGGTTGGATGAAAAAGATAAATAGGTTTGGGTGTCATCCGCATATTGATTGGCAACGCATCCCAAATCTACACATGATCTCAGCCAGCAGCCTTAGATGCACATTGAACAGAAGGGAAGACAAAATGGAACCCACAGGAGATGGGGTGGGAAGATAACAAATAATCACCATCACCACCTGCTGCAACCTCCCCAACGGGAATGAGCGGAACCGCTCAAGAGCTATCCCACAGACTCCTGCCCAGTACCTTAGTCATGTCATCAGCGCCTCATGATCAACCATGTACCAAAGGCTGCGGAAAGATCTAAAAGGATCAGCAGGATACCATTTCCCTTCTTGATCTTTTGGTGTAGATCATCGACCAATGCCACAAGTGCTGTCTCAGTACTATACCCAGCATGAAAGCCAGACTGACTTGGGTCCAGGAATCTGAACGCATCAAGATGACCCTGAACCGCAAGGCAGCCACCCATTCAATAACCTTTCCTAAAAAGGGAAGATTAGAGACAGGGCAATCGCTGTCGAAGGAGTTGGCATCAAGCAATGGTTTGAGCAGGGAGTGGACAGCTGCCGTTTTAAAGGTGTCTCGTACGCTGCCTTCCTGAAGGGAAGCACTGACAATCGCAACCAGCAGAGGCACCAGTCTCTCTCAGCTGGATTGCACCAACCAAGGACAGGCATGGATCTAATTTACAACTGGTTGCCCACATTGCCCCAAGCACATCGTTCTCATTGGTGGGCAACACCAACTGAAACTGACCCAAATAAACAGGATAAGGCTGAACCTCCACAGTCCCAAACTCCGACTCTGTCACCTGCTTTGCAGACAAAATCACTTGTATTCACCACAACTTGGGGGTTGCTAGTTTGTTGACAAACTCATCATAGCGGGCAAAAGATGACTCAACCTCCGAACAAACGCAGCCTGTTTCATCACCCCTTTATTAGACCCTTGATCTGCGTTGCAGGTTTCTCGCAGATGATTGCCTTGTCCCATCAGTAAGTAAGCAATCCTCTGCAGAGACATGTGAATTAAACTTACGGTTATTGCATCCATGCATCAAAATTGCAAGATCAAGAACCTAATTTAAGGCCCACTAAGCTAAATGAAAAGGTTCCCATAGATCTCAGTGGGTTTGGAACGAGGTGTTCAACTTAAATAGCCAGTGGGTTTCAATAACTGGATTAGCCCCAACCCTGAACTGCAGATCTACCCTGACCCCTTGCGCCCCACACTGCAAAGAAGGGTTAAGTGGTTAATGAAAGTGAAACCAGAGGATGTAGTCACAGAACAAGGGAAGCAAGATACTTTTGACCTTGAGTATTTTCTGGCACTTTGAAGAAGTGCTCAGTTTCCTTATGGGAAAAAAGTTCATGCCATTTGATTTGAATTTGGTTTCTAGTACGTCCAGGTTAAATCCAGGCACTGCCATGTCCACATTAAATCAAATTCAAGTGCACACACACTCTTCCCCTCCTCCAGAGGTGGACTGATTTATTTTATTTTTGTCAATTTATATCCTGCCCCTCCTGAGAACAGGTTTCTCTCAGGTGTGTCCAATCCATAGGCACTATTCATCTCTGACTTGTTTTTAATGAGAGTTTTGTCTGACTTCATGCTCCTTGGGAGCATCTTGGGAGACCAGCAGGCGTTCTCTAAATAGCGCTTCAATTCTTGTCTTAAAATTATTCTTCAGAAGTTATTTAATCTCCTGGTAAGCATCTAAGTAAGAAAGAGGAGGTAACAGGTGGCTAAGCTCCCTTTGACAATGCTTTTTAACTGGCATTAAAAAAAATCAGTAATGAGAAATGATACCAAACAATTTACTCTAAGACTGATTTTAGGACTTGAGTTTAGTTTTTGTTTTGTTGCGCTGTCCTAAGTTGGCTTACTTTCCACCTAGAACTCAAGTTATTATAACACGACTATTTTTGTGTTGTGTTGTTCACCCCCACCCTCTTTCAGCCTCAAGTAGAGAAGAAAAAATACTTTCTCTTTGGGATCTTGTGTGGGCTCTCCTTATTCAACAGAGTCATTGCCTACATCCCTTTCCCTCTGGCTGTTTTTAAGAAGTTATTGGATAAGAAGCCCTCGCTTGAAGATTTGAAAGAGCTCAGCCCCGCTGTAGGGAGGTAAGCAAGCGAAGCTGTTGATTCCACTGCTTATACCTAGGGGAGCACCTGCCCTTATTTGCAGCTGTGCTGGTGGTGCTGCAAATGCCAGTTCTAGTATTCACTGTGTTGCATACAATGTATTGGAGGGAAGATAATCTTGTGGCTAAGGCAGTAGATTGGCAGATCCCATGAATGGAATTCTGCAAGAATTGCTTCATCCAGGGGTGGGGAACCTTTTTCATCCCCGGGGCCACTTTAAAAATTAATACAAGCTCGGTGCCATTGATCTGTCCCCTGTTCTTGTGTGCGTGCCCTCACTTTTGCTTCCTTACCTTATTTTTTCAGTGCTGGGGGGGGGGGGCAGATAGGAACTGGATCTAGGGGGTCAGATCCAGGAACTGGAAAGGGGGACGCATAAAAACTTGTCGTGGACCATATTTGGCCCCCAGGCCTGAGGTTCGCACCTCTGGCGTAATCTATCTATGCTGCAGTGTCCAATCTGTAAAATTGGATAATGCTTTCCTACTTAACGGGTGTTTTTTGAGGATCAATATATCCATGTACATGAGGTGTTTTGATCATTATGATGATGGGTTCCTGTTAGTGTAGACATAGAAACATAGGCGTAGCAATTTTGGGGAGGGGGGTGTGTGTTGCCTGTGAAGATTCTCATTCAGGAGATCTGCAAACTCTGTGGCTAATCTGAAGACTGCAAGAATAGCAACTTGCCACCAGATTGCTGCTGTGATAAAAAGGGTGTTGCACACCGGTTCCTGTAGCTTTCCACTGTCTGGCCTCACCTTAAAATGAGGGTTTGCTGCCAAACACATTAGAAAATACCACCTTTTTACCAGTTTGTGGTCTGTAATGCTGTAGTGCACTTTTGAAAACCACATCTGATCACATCCAAAATGTCAGGGAATATTTGGGACATCTGTTGTTTTAGTTTAAATTTGAAATCCCAGCATTTATAGTCATGATTACCTCTTGAGCTGCCTGTCCTGACTCAACTCGTAGCACTGATTCCTTACAACCAGTAGGATCACAGCAGTTTCTTCATAGAGGAAACAACTTGTGATTTCAGAGGTGCATAGTTAGCTATTATTATTATTATTATTGTTATTATTATTAACACACATTTATATAGCGCCAGCAGTGTACCTGGCACTTTACAAAGTAATAAAATAGACACGGTCCCTGCCCCTAGGGCTTACAATCTGAGAGACAGGAGCTGGGGGAGAGACTTAGGAAGGGGAACAGAGGGAAAGACAAGGGGTCTAACATTCATGAAGATGCGAGGTCTCAAGTGCACGTACTTGGCTTGGTTACGATGAGAATGACAGCAGGCAGGTCCATGTTGCAAGGATAAGGGTAAACCGATCGTAGGTATAGGAATAGTGGCTCAGCAGGATAAAGAGTCAGACAGAGCAGAGCGAAAGAGGTGAGTTTTAAGGAGAGATTTGAAGGTATGAAGGGAGGGGGCAAGGCGGATGTGGACAGGGAGGGAGTTCCAGGCATGGGGGGCAGCAAGTGAGAAGGGACGAAGGCGCTTAGGGGAGCAGGGAAGGCGTGGAAGGGTGAGAGAAGGGACAGAGGAGGAGCGAAGTGCACGGGCTGGAGTATGGAGGGCGATAAGTGCAGAGAGGTAGGGGGGAGCAAGGTTGTGAAGAGCTTTATAGGTGAAGACTAGGAGCTTGTGCAGGATTCGTTCAGGAAGGGGAAGCCAGTGAAGCGAAGAGAGGAGGGGCTGCACATGGTCGAAGCGACTGGCGAGGTAGATGACCCTGGCAGCAGAGTTTTGGACAGAGATGAGGGGAGAAAGGTGAGACCGGGGAAGGCCAGTGAGAAGGAGGTTACAGTAATCGAGGCGAGAGATGACCAGAGCATGAACAAGAGTTTTGGCAGACGAGACAGAGAGAAAAGGGCGAATCTTAGCAATGTTATGGAGGGAGAAGCGACAGGATTTAGCAACAGAGTCAATGTAGGGTTTAAAAGAAAGGGCTGAGTCAAAGATGAAGCCTAGGCTACGGGCTTGGGGGACAGGCAGGATGGTGACTCCATCAATAGTTATTGACAGTGAGGAAGGAGAGGAAGGATGAGGGGGGAAGATAAGGAGTTCAGTTTTAGCCATGTTGAGTTTGAGTTGACGTTGAGACATCCAGGTAGAGATGTCAGAGAGACAGTTGATGAGACGAGCTTGAACAGAGGGAGAGAGAGAGGGAGTAGAGAGATAGAGTTGAGTGTCATCAGCATAGAGGTGGTATTGGAAGCCATGGGAGGCAATGAGTTTGCCTAAGGATGAGGTATAGATCGAAGCAATCTTGTTTCTTGCACAGGAAAATTGATAGAACTGTTGAAGACTATTCATGTACAATCTGTAATTTTTTAACCATGTTGCTATAACTGTGAAATGATGATTCAGTTACTAGCAACTGATAACTGAGATTTTACCTGCTGCAGTACAAGATACTTGAGTGTATTGTGTCACCAAAGAACTTGTAAGCATTTTTGTGGTTGGTTTGTTTTTTGCCTTTTTTAAATAAAGGAGCTTGCAAGCTGTCCTTGATTACAAGTATGATGACATTGAGGAGAATCTTCAGCTACTTCACTTGGTGAGTACTACTGAAATCCTGCGACCCATTACGCAACATGTCCATTTCATTTGCATGGCTTGCTTTGATAGTTGCTATTGCCCCCACTTTGGAAGGGTTGCTCTTTCCTACAGTAGATCAAAGCAAAGAAACTGAGCACTTAAGATCCGCAGGGCAATGACTGTTAAACTCTGTGGGGATGAAACCATTTTTCCGTTTACTGCTGTAGTAGCATGGACAAACACTCTGGAAGCTGCAGATCGCCAGCTTTAATTGACTTGACGGTTACATACAGTTGTAAAACACAAACTCTTCCCAGCCTCAAAACAACCAACCACAGACCCTCCAGGGCGCTGCTGCTTGGGCCAAACCCTTACCTGCTTTAGTTTCCCAAGACTTCTCCTCAGCAACAACCCGGCTTCCTGACTTCTCAAGGCTGAGGCTTGTCTCGTATAGCCTCTCTGCCCTAGTGCCTGACTACCTGCCTTCAGCTGAGCCAAAGGAGCATCTCCATGTTCCTTCCTCCCGGTCGAGGGAATCCCCCATTAACCCTTCCAGTCTTTGCAAGAGAGAGAACCTGATCTAACTATAACACTTATATAGACTGAAGAATGCTTTTATTATGTGGTTGCCATGTTGGTCCCAAATGGCAAAAGATGGAGACAGACAGAGGAAGGTCCCTGTGTGGCCTGTAAGCTTGCATACTCTCGCCCACGGAAGCTGGGCCAATAAAAAAGATCATATGAACTACTTGGTTTCTATCTCTCGATTATCTTAAAACTTTTATAGGAACAGATAGTCTGCCCTGAGGTTGGACCCTCCAAATCATAAAGACCCAAATCAGGATGTGATGTTTTAAAAAAAAAAAAAAAAAAAAAAAAAGGAAAAAAAGGAGCACTTTGGTGGAGTAGCATTTGATTAAACCAGCAGTATTTGATCTGATGTGCTGTGTCAGTGGTTGAGAGAAAGCTGTGTGTATTGCAGAGCAGACTTGGGGAGGAAGTTGCTCCTGTCTTTAATATTTAGAAACATTAACTTCTCAAAGAGCAATGTAAAAGTTAGGTGTTGCATATTACTGAACCATTTAGATTTGTAGTGATTCCTAATATGTGTTCAAATCTGTGTATCCCTTGCCAGTGTGGTATAGTATTGCAGGGAAGAGATTTCTGAGAAGATACACTACAAAAGGGAGTGGGGAATTTCCAGCTCTGTTAGCAAAATATGCTCCACAGCCAGTTTTTATTTGGTCCTCTTCCAATTCTTAGGCTTGACCCACAGGTTCATCTGTTACCCTCAAACACTGGAATGTGCTCAAAGGAAAGGGAGCAGAGATGGAGGCATGTGCGCAAGGATAGGGGAATGGATCCATGATCCAGACCCTCCCCTCGTCTAAGTGTAACCTTCTCCTAGCTGGTCCAGGTGTCTTCTACGAGTGTCGTCCTGCAAAAGCACCGAATGTGGTGCCTGATGTTCTAAGGGCTGTTCTGGGTTTGGCTGGACAACCTGATGAGATACTCGGCAGTCTGTCATGCCCCTTGCCCTCTGTAAGCCAAGCAAGATTCTTTTTAGCATGGTGCCTCCACTGGAGGAGAGCTATCCCTTGACCTGCTGTGCCTCAACATGCTCTAGGAGTGCACAACTACAGCCCAGTGGTGCCAGAGTTAAATGTAAGTGTATTAGAATGAAGAGGCAGCAATAAAATGAAGGGATATAATACAATGTATATCACCATAAATGGCCAAATGAATCAAATAATCAAAGCGTATTGAATTGTATTTGAATATGAAAATATAGGAGTTCGGTATTTAGCAACTCTACTAATCCTTCCTTGGGGTGGCACAACCCAAGCCTCTGGCTTCCGGAGGACTTGGCTAGGGCTATCTTGTAATGGCTGGCTTTGAGAGACCTATTGAAAGGCCGTACAAAATGCATGATCGCTATTTGTGGAAGTGAACTGATCAGATCCTCCTCTGTTGGGATGCTGTGTGGCTAGAGACTGAAAGGCAGGCCTCTGAAGACTCAAACACAGGCCTCTGGTTTGGCATTTTGGTTTCCCGCTGTTCTGCTCCAACTCTCACTGGTGCCAACTGGCCGTTTCCAGAGAGTCTCTGCAAGGTTGCACTTTCTGTGACCTATCTCACAGGGTTGTTGGCAAGGGTGAGCTAAAGAAGGATCATAAAGCACTTTGAACACTGGAAAGTGCTTGTGGATATGCTAAATAATCATAATTATACACCAACCCATGGAGTTTGAGAACCAATGCTGTAGCAGAAGGCTGACAGGATGAGTCTCCAGGCAAAAGGGCAATGGCCTTATTTTAAAATTATCATCAGAGACCCATGCTCCCTGCATTTTCTTCATTGTCACCAGTGACGAACACAAGTTCCTGATTATTATTATTTTATTTTTATCATTTCAGATATCCTGGGACAACCAGGAAATAGACTTAGTCCCAAATGGAAGCTCCAAAGCTGTGAACAACACAAATAAGTACGTAACCTTGGGCTGGGTGTGTGTGTTTCATTCTCTTTTTATTTGGCAAGACTTTCACAGCCAGGTCAACAGCTCTTTACTGTTAAGGCCCTTTTAAGCACTACAATTCTCAAAACCTCTATTACAATGGGACATGCCTTCCTTTTTAGCATTTACTCCTAATGGAATAACTGAAATAATCAAAAGTATCCTCTTGCACACACACAAAAATACCTACCCAAAACGGACATCTGACCAAACAGGAATGAATAGCAGGTATTAGCCACTCTGCCAAATTGGCACTATTCAAACCAAACTTGACAGACTTATTCATGTTCATGGCCATTGGATTCAACTCGTCCGTCCTGTGTAATATAAGAAAGCAATAACACTGTCGGCTAATGAATTTCTCTCTCTTGTAAAGGAGGGAGTTTGTCAACATGTATGTGGATTACATCTTCAACAAATCTGTGGAGGAGGTGTTTGAAGAGTTCAAAAGAGGATTTTACAAAGTCATTGACAAAAAGATCGTTCAGTTCTTCCAGCCCCAGGAACTGATGGAGGTGGCCATTGGGAACACAAATTATGACTGGAGCAAATTTGAAAAGGTTAAAGGGGGGGCACGCAGGGAGAAACTGCTTCCATTTCAGCTTGCCTAACTGTGGATCTCATTCTTACTTATCTGCCTCCATTCTTTGAAGAACGCCGTGTATTGCGGAGGACACAGTTCATCATACCCTACCATCAAGATATTCTGGAAGGTTTTCCATAAGCTGAGTTTGGAACAAAAGAAGGGCTTCCTATGTGAGTATCCTGGCTGCAACCAGTTACGTTTATTTCTTCCAGAAACCGTTGGTGGAAAGTCTCTTCCAGAATAAGTTACCATGAACTACTCTACTTCCTTGGAAAAAGGTCGAACACCCATGGAATTGGGACAGGCTGGTGGCCCTTCCAACCATAAGTCCTCTTAGGATCGGTGCCACTCATATTTTTCACTGTCTGGTGCCTTGGCTTCCCAGTCCTGTGACTATTCCTTAGTTGTCTTTGGAAAGGTGTTCTTCATTGCACTCGCTCTTTCTTGCTTCAGGGACATCCTCCTTACTGACTGCCAGAAGTTTTGGGGTTGGACTCCTAGAACTCATGGGGCAGGCTCTGAATCAATAGTCCAAGGCATGGTCTAGCTCCTAGTCTAGTCAAGTCCAGGCCGGGGGTCAAAAACCAGGCAATTGGTCCGTAGACTGGGGCAGGATCCAGGGTGAGAGGGTCACACTGGGTAGCTGAACGGGGTGGAGCTCTACCAAATCGGTCTGACTAGCAGTCTGCGACAGGTTGCTCGGATGAGGGAGTGCAGCAGGAAGGGGAAATGAGTACAGGAGGGGAGCCAATTGTTCACCTGACCTCCTCCCAGCTGCAGCAATCAGACTGTGCCTCATTGGGTACGGTCCCTTGGCCTGGCCTTGGGTTGCAGTGGCACAGGTGATAAGATGCCAGCCAGCAGAGAGTTGTTGTTGTTAAGCATTCATATAGCGCAAGCAATGTACCTGGCACTTTACAATTGTAAGAAAGAGACACAGTCCCTGCCTTAGCATGCTTCAATCTAAGAGAGAGAAGGGGGGGGGGGGGCGGTAAACAGAGGAAGAGACAAGGACACATACACAAACTTGTGAGGTCTCAGGTGCACGTGCTTAGCTTAGTTACAAAGATGTAGTTGCTCATTTAATGTTACACAAGATACAGTGATTCAGAATAAGTCAGCAAGGGGAATGAGGAGCCAAGGAAAGCTTGACGGAAGAGGTGGGTTTTGAGGAGGGATTTGGAGGGAGGAAGCTGAGTGAATGGGTTCAGGGAGGGAGTTCTAGGCATGGGAGACTGCCGGGGAACAGGGGCGGATGCGTTTTGAGGCGCAAGGGAGCCGTGAGCAGCCAAGGGTGGTGGCAGAGGAGGAGCCCTTCTGCCGGTCCTATATCTGGCCTTCTAGGCCTTCTTGAGCCCTCTCTGCCGTTCCCAAGATAGGGCCAGGCTTTCTTGCAGTTGCTGACTCAGGATAAAAGCAGACATGCAGCACCTTACCTCTGCTTTAACATTTCTTATGCGTGCTGCAGGGCTGCATAGGGCAGGATTGCAGCTTTGCAACATGCATAAGAAATGATAAGGCAGAGTTTAAGTGCGTGTTTTTACCCTCCGTAACCCCCTGCAGTTGTTCAATCCCCTATTAGCTTACAGCAAGCTCCCAGCTGTTATCTCCTCAGCCTCTCTCATATCCAGGTCTAAGGGTTGCCTTGTCCTAAGCTAGGGGTTCCCAGGTGGCTCTGGTCTATTGATTAACTCCTGGGTGCAGAATGAGGTTGCTGACTCAGTTGCCCCCCCTGCAACCTACAAACCCTAGCACAATGGCTGCCAGCTCATCCCTCCCCCCATCCCTGCATGATCCAGGCCTTTGAAGAGTAGTGGCTCATCTGCCTCCCTGCTTCTCTGTCTTGGCCCAAGGCCCTGCCCATTGGGGCCTTCCTAAATCCCTTGCCCCTTCTTTGGGCAGGGCTCCCACTCACCTCCCGTGCCAGGGTGGCTCCAGCTGACCTGGGAGCACTACTCCCTGGTGTCTCCAAGCTCTAACTAACTGACTGGGCTTGGACTCCTGCTCTTAACCCTCACCAGTCAACTTGGGTCTCTTTGACCCCAAAAGCACCTTAAAAAAAAACATAACTTTTTTTTAGCAATCCTGAACCACTTCTCACCCCATGTGTTCCTCAAGAAGTGTGAGCTCAACTATCCTGTATTGTTCGATGCCCCTCCCCCACCCTTTTTTAAATTGAGAAAATAATCATAGTGTCGTCAGGAGTCGTCTCGACCCCAATGGAAGTCAATGGGAAAATTAAAGCACTAGACACCCTGTGCATTTGGGGTCATGTTGACCCCAAGTACATAGTTTTTTTTAAATATATATTTTTTTAAATGCTTAACCCAGCACCTACTCTCCTAATTAAGCCTTCTCAAAGAGGGTTAAGGGCAACAATGTAGTATTTTGTTTGAGTTCATAAAGGTCATTTGTGGTGTGTTCAGAAAAATATCACCATAAAAGGCTTTGGGGTTTTAAATTGACCCCAGGTGAAAAGTCAACTTGCCAACTTCAGTTGTTCTTCACGTTTACACAGGAGTTAACATGTTGTAGTGTGAACCCCGAACAGTGTTGTTTTCAGCATAGTTAATTGCAGTTTTGTGTTTGGAAAAAACCTACCTAATTAGGTATCGGGGGTCATTTTGACCCCTGCAGTATTTACTGGGCACTCAGTAAATAATGGCTCCATTGGCTCCTCCCCTCCTTTCCAGAGTGGGATTTTTGGAAATAAATATTGGGTTTCTCAGGGTTTTGACACTATTCAGACTCGACTAGGCAAGTGTCTGTTCTGTGACTGCTTACTTCTGAGTAACACAAGCATCTCCATCTCAAGCAGCAGATCCTCCCCGCCCAGAGAGTTTTCACCCAAGCCCCCTCCTCTCTTGTTCCCAGCCCCCAAACTCACCATGCACCCCCCCAGTGGGGCTTCTTGCTTCGGCCACAGCAGCTGTGCTGCGGGCTGGAGCCTTGGGAAGGGGTTTAGCAGGGACAGAGGGAGCGACTTCTTTGACTCCTGCCCCCCCGGGGGGGGCCTTGCAGGAAGGCGCAACCACTTGGCAAATCCAGCTGGAGGGGGCACGGGAAGCCCCTCAGCCTGATGGGAGATAAGACGAAACTCTGATCCCAGGCAGCGGGGAGTGGAAGGGTTGGGGGTTGGGGGAGCAGAAACGGGCTCAGGACGCCTGGGTTTCCTCTCTCTGTTCTGTTAAGTTTGACAGTCTGACCCAGTCCATATAGCATGGAGAACTTCTGCACAGTAAAGATTACTTTTTATGGTTTATCTGTTCATATACCAGGTCCATTACAATATTCAAGCTACAAAATTCCAGCATGTGTAGGTCCATAATTAGCAATATTTAACAGTATATGAACATATACATACCCTTTTTATGTCTTTTCCTTACTACAAATTTGTTTACACACAACGGTGTAGAGAAAGTGAGGTGCTTGTGTTATCCGTTAGGCCGCTTTTATACGAGGCACTGAAAAGCACCTCCTGAGTCCCGCGTTGAAAAAAAAGCCGCTGGGGGAGTGTTTACATGCTCCCCATTTTCAGCAGCGGCTTTTCTCTAAACACGGGACTCAGGAGGTGCTTTTCAGCGCCTCGTATAAAAGTGGCCTTATAGGCATTAGAGTCAAAGGAGTACAATGAAATCTTTTATTGGACCAACTCCAGTCGGTGGAGTTAAAACTCTTGACTTGCCCGATGGACGCTGTGAGGTCGGAAAGCTTGCACACCTCCACCAACTGGAGTTGGTCCAATAAAAGATATTACTGTACTACTTTGTGTCTAGTTAAAACAATATAAACATATGAAACTTAATTGTACAAACTATATTTTCTTGTTGAGAAGCTAAAATATTTTTGAGGCAGCAGGAAGAAAGAAGGTTTCAGGGAATTGTGAATATGGAGCATGGTGTGCTACATTAGGTAGAGACTCATTCATCCAGTCTTATAATTGCGAGACTATTCAGTGTCCCTATCAAAACATCTCAATGATTTCAATATGACTGTAATAGTAGTCTTCATTGCAAGGTAGACTATTGCTTGTATCCATTTTTTCATGCGTTTTCAAAGTGTTAAGTCTTCCATTATTAAATATCCTACTAATAGTTTTCTGCAGTAGCAGCCATTGCCCGTGTCCCCAAATATAGAATTGCTTCTTATGCTCTGTAAAATAGGAACAGAAGTAACTTCCCCATTCCCAGTTTAAATCTACTTAATAAACCGTTTCCTATGTATATGTCCTTAAATCTTCTTCTAGTTTCACGCCTAATATTTTTTTATTTTTACTTTCAAAACTAATTTGCAGAATATTTGTAAAAATTACACTTCTTAATTTGTTTCAGTAGCCTTTGGATCAGGCCCCTCATGCACATGTATTGAATGGGGACTGCGTGTCGGCATGTTTCCACTAAGAGATTTGAGCCTAAGCATCTCATGGCATTCGGTGTTAACCTTTTGAAGTAGCAGCCAGGCCTACTTAGATTTGTATCTCATCCTATCCTAAAGGATCGGGGTGGGCAACATATGAAACCTAGAAATAAGTATTAAAAAACATAAAATACATTGCAAAACATGAGTCAGTGTGGCTAAGTTCACAGTACCTGGACCAGAAGGTAGTGGGCGACCCAGTTCAAGTCTTGCCTTAGCCAGAAACTCACTGGATGACCTTGGGCCAGTCACAATATTCTCAGCCTAACCTACCTCACAGGATTGTTGTGAGGATTAAAAGTTGTGTTTATTAGTTATATGTTAGGCTGCAGCCTCCGAACCAGCATCAAGGGAAGCCCCATGTAGAGCGTGTTGCAGTAGTCCAGCCTCAAGGTGATGAAGGCATGGATGAGGGTGGCCAGGTCGGGTCTGGAAACATATGGATGCAGCCTCCGCACCAGATACAGCTGGCGGAATGCAGCTTTAGCCACCGTCTCCACCTGCCGATCCAGATGGAGATCTGAATCCAACATGAGGATTCATGCTCACAGTTTCTCTGCAAGATAGATAAACACCCTCATTTGTCATCTGCTGTCATTCTCATCGTAACCAAGCCAAGTACGTGCACTTGAGACCTCGCATCTTCATGAATGTTAGACCCCTTGTCTCTCCCTCTGTTCCCCTTCCTAAGTCTCTCCCCCAGCTCCTGTCTCTCAGATTGTAAGCCCTAGGGGCAGGGACCGTGTCTATTTTATTACTTTGTAAAGTGCCAGGTACACTGCTGGCGCTATATAAATGGTTGTTAATAATAATAATAATATTAATATGTAAAGTGCTCCAAGTGCCATGGCAGGGGGGGCACTATTTAAAAAGATTATTATTATTATTATTGTTATTAACTTATAAAAATCCTGTTTAAAGCAAACCACCCCCAAACCCTATCCCTGCCACCAAAATGGCTTGCCAGATAAAAAGTATTGCATCACCTCTGGAAAATGCTCAGGTGCTGGGTTCTGAAAAAATGTCCAGGGGAAGGGAGTTCCAACGCTGTGGAGCAGCCACTGAGAACACCCCTCTGCTGAGTGTCCTTGTCTTGTGGACTTGGCCTGCCGACAGAACTTGGTCGTTCTTGGCTGACCTTAAGGATTGCAATGGGGCAGAGAAGAAGAGGCTGTCTTCCAGATACGTGGAGCCCAGGCCGCCTAGGACTTTGTAGGCCAAAGCCTGGGACCCTATTGGAAGCCAGTGCAGACTAAGTGCAAGACGGAGCCGCCTGTCCACTCCCGTCTCTTACAGTGTCAAATAGTTTTACTGTCTGGAAGTGCATTGTGAGATACAGTCACATGAAATAGGCTACACTGTGTTGTTTCTCCGCTTCCCATCATCTTGTATTTGAACAAAGTAATGCAAGAAACGAATAGGATTCTGTAGTCTCGCACTCTTCTTTTGCCCACCCGCTATAGAGAGTTAAGTGGTGTGGTTACCTCACTGCAGAGTACCCCAGGTAACTCTTCACCCGTACCTGCATACTGTCGAGTTCCACTTGACTGCAATCTAATCCTGTTCGCCTTGTTAGTGTTTCTTACAGGAACTGACCGGATCACTGTGATGGGAATGGACGCCCTGAAGATAAAGATTCACTTGCGTAAGGACCTCTCGGTACATCATCTTCCAGAAGCCCAGACCTGCTTTCACATCCTGCTCCTCCCAATTTACCACACACAAAAAGTACTGAAGAAGAAGCTTCTCAGAGCTATTGATAACAATCGGGGTTTTTACAAAAGTTAAAGGCGCTGTTAGGTCATGCAAGAAAAAATGTCACTTAGTAAACTGACCTTACTTTCCTCTCAAATACTCATTGAGTTTGGCCCTGTACTACGTTTGCTTCATGGTGAGGAAGAGAAATATTTAAAACACTACTCGCTGTGATAGCTACTAGGGTATTTTTAAGGCTGTCAAGGTACCATCCAACCAACTCTTGCTCCATTTATCTAGGACCATACTAGTATAAAGACTTTTATTAAATTTGAAATAAAGCCTACTAAAAATGCAAAGGTCTGAACTGGGGACCTTTCAGTCTGAAAAGGAGTTTGTGGCACAGCTTAACATTGGTCTAAAGATGCTTTGCAGGATAATAATCTATCGTGTCATTTCCATTTAGCTGTTTACTGTTTCCAGTTATCTACTGAGTTCAGTGAGAGCTGGATTTTACTGTGTACCCTTTGCTTATAATTTATCCAGTTGGGGATGCTTCCTAAAAACACTGCTGGTTTATCAAGCCAAGTCTGCCTTTTTCTCAAGTGTCCTAAATAAGTAAAATTCTTGTAACTTAATTTTGATTGGAGGAACTTTAAAATGTGCATTCAGTGGAACATTGTAAAGTTTAATCTCAATCTGTTGGTTAGCCATAGCATACTGCGTTGATGATGATGAATCCTACATTTATTTGGGATAAAGTTGTGATGATTTATAAGCCAAATGTTGCCAGTCCTATGCTTACATAATCTCAAATGTAATTTTTTCAGGCCCATATACTGCTAGCTCTAATGTAATGCTCCACATGTAAATCAGTGAGGAAATCTGCTTACAATATTACATTATCTTTTTGTGCTTAATATTTAAAAACCTATTATTTTAACTTACTGTGACTTGCATGCAATTTGCTAATAAAGAAATAAGTGTGTTTTTGTTCCTTGCATTATTTCTGTAGAAATTAAATCCGCTGTAGGGCCAGGAGCAGAGCCCCATCCCCATACTCCTAATGGCGGGGCGAGGGGGGACAGCTGAACTATTGAGACTGCCTCCCTCCCACAAACAGGCCCCTGTGCAGCCACACTGTATGCCCTTGCATGGCACCCCCTCTGTTGCTTGAGTGAGGAAAGGGAATGTATGGCCTAATTATGCCGTTTTAGGGGAGCAAGGGGAAATCAAGTGGGCAGGAACGGAAAACAAAATAGAGGGTAGAAATACCCAGCACTGAGGTCACTCCTAAGTCCAGATAGCTACACCCTTGGCTGCTGTTTTAGCCAGGTGTTTCAACACATGCCTAGGTTAAGCAGCCAATTTAATTTAATTAGGAAGGCTATGCATGGGATCTAGTATTGATATTTTTAGTAATATTTTTGCCTTTTGTGGGGCTTTTTTTAGTGTTGGAGTACATTGTGGCTCTGCACGTTTGTCAGGCTTAACCAGGCATCAAAATTATGGATACATGCCACAGAGCCCCATGCAGGCACACGTATATAGATGCACGCTTAACTGCAGTAGTTGTACTTGGCTGTGTCTCCGCCCACCACTACGCGGCAGTGGGAGGGGAAAGTGGGAAGAGGTGCACACACCCCCTGACAATGGCAGAAGGAGGTGGGAGAAGGTGGAAACTCAGAAGCAGCGTACACTACCTGGAAGCAGTGCTCGCTGTCATGGTTGGGAGGAGTGTGTTCCCTCGGGAAGTAGTGCCAGTGATTCCAATGGGTCTACTCACTTTCTGTTGTTCAGGCATGTGTTTACATTCCTTATTAAATTAGGGTGATGCTTTTATACTGAATTCTCACTTCATGTCCGTATGGAGTCAGGTTTTCAAAATAGCAGAGCAACTTCACAAGCTCGGTTCTCACGACCTAACTTGGTGAGCTGTAAGTGTCGGTATCCAATCTAGGCATTTCCTCCCTCCCATACCCTCTCCAAAATGAAATTGATCATTCTGAAATGTTGATAGCCAGATGTTGTATATTCTTTCCCTGGGAGTTTGCTCAAAATAATGTAAGACCATTTTCTTGACTAGAAATGCCTTTATACAACCTGTGGCGCTTGTTAGTGTTTGAAATATTTGATGGTACTTGATGAAAAATTTTCTAGTGCATTTTTTGTGTATTCCTCATGACACCCTTAAAGCAGCTTTGCAGTAGCTGTCACTTTTCTTTTTTTCTGTTGGCCTTGATGAAGAGGAATGTTTTTGTGGCAGAGACAGAAAAGATACTGGCCAAAATGTTCAAATCTGGGTGCCTAAAGTTAAGACTCCAGTAACCACCTTTTAAGCACCTAAATAAGAACATTAAAAATGCCATATTGGGTCAGACTAACGAATCGAGCGCAGCATGCTGTCTCCAACAACCAATCTCGGTCACTTGGAAGAAGTACCCAAGAGGTTGAAATAGGGAATGGATCGCCCTATCTCCACTCCAGACAAGAGGAGGGTTTTTTTTCCCCATACCTACTTGGCTAATAGCCATGAATGATCTAAGAACTTATCCAATCCTTTTTTAAACTCTGCTATGCTACTGGCCTTGACCACATGTTCTGGAAACAAATTCAAATCTGCTACCAGTTAGTTTCATGGAGTGTCCCTTAGTTCTAGTACTATTTGAGAAGGTAAATAACTTCCCTATTTAATCGTTTCACACCACTCATGATTTTATAAACTACTATCCGATCCCCTATGTCTCCAAGATGAAGAGCCCTAACCTACCAAGCCTCTCTTTGTACGGGAGCCATTCTATACCCTTTAACATTTTTTTTGCCTTTTTCTGTGCTTTTTCTAGTTCTATACCATTTTTTTTAGATGGGGCAAAGCTGATGAATTTATTTTATTTACAAATTTTCTAATGGCACCATAGATTTATGTAGAAGCATGATATTTTCAGTTTAGTTTAGATTGATCTCTGTGCATCATTTTGCGCTTGTCAACATTAAATTTCAATTGCAGAGCATTGCAAATGATGGCGGCCCTTAAATCTATGGGGGATTTATTAGCGCCTAGTGTTCGCGTTCCTTCTTCGCAATTGCAGGATATGCCCTCTAGACATGGGTTTGTCTCAAATGCAGATCAGGGCCTGGCCTGTAGATCTGACATTCAGCCAGAGTTGCCTCCTAAGCCGTCCTTATGCCCAACGATATTGGTCCCTGTAGCAGGGGCTGTCGCTTTCAGAGTTCAGCCTCTACCGAATGGAGTCTTTCCCACCTGGACCTCCAAGATGGCAGTAGTGGAACAGATCATGGGATGGGTTCCCCCTGGGGCCATTGGATCACTTCAGTTGCTCCCTTCCTACAGATATGTTCAGAGATTTATTGTGCACTTTAGGATGCCTTTTTTTGCTTCTAGTGTTCTCTCACAGGCTTATCTTTTCTCTACCTGGGGGGTGTATGTGGGGGATGTTTTCAAAGATCTGGCCATTCACCCCCTTGTTGCTCTCACAGGCAGTAGACAGTCAGGACTAGTAGCCTCTTCTGCCTCGGTCTGTGGGAACAGATTCAGGTTTGGAAGGGAACCAGCTGGGATCGGCTCTGCCCACCCCTTCCATCCAGGCTAGGTTACAGAACCTTGCTCAGAGGGAGGGGACTCCTGTCCGAAGTTCTGGCAGGAGCAAGTACAGAGGTACCTGTCCTTTCCCCCAGGGTAGAGCCTTCATAAGTTCTGGGGCGTTGTCCCAGGCCCCTGTGCTTCTGTCTTCCGATGTCCCTTTGTCTGACATCACACTGTTCGACGAGGAAGATTTGCCAGACCTCTGTGGCGGTAGCTCCTTCCCTCCCCCATAGCTCCCAAGCCTTGATGGTGGAGGATGGGATTAGAGCATGTTGAGATGTTCCACATCACTCTTTGGGCCAGGGTCAGTTGGCCTCCCCTTTGCGTTTGTGTTTGGAATATTGCAGGTTGGTGCTCCCGGATACAGGATGAGTCGTTCGTCCTGTTCCTTAGGGATTTTGATGTTGTTTTTCTTGTAGAAACTTGGAGTGTAGAACTTATTGAATTAGCTGGGTTCCATTCTTTCGGGGTGACAGCTGTGTCCTATATGGGGCATGTGGCCACTTATGTGGGGGAATTGGGTGTCTTGTTTCCAACAGCTTGGGGTTTGGGCTGCTGGAGACTATCCTATTGCTGTTGCCGTGGTAGGGAGGCTTGACCAAAAACTATTTATTTTTATCCCAGTTTACGTCCCACCTGCCAACGCTGCTAGTTTTTGACATAATTTTTGGACCCAGTTGGAGGAGTTCATCCAAGCCCTCCAGGGTAAATATCCCACCGCCTTTGTCATTCTTGCGGGTGATCTAAATGCCCGTCTAGGTGCCAGTGCGGAGGTGTTATTGTCCCTCATTAAGCCCTTCTGGATCTGGGGTATTGTATGATGCTCCAAGGACAAAGCCATCAATGCATTGGGTATCCAGTGAGCCTCACTTATTGCCAACACCAATTTGCAAGTGTTAAATGGGACTTTCCCTGGGGACCTTGATGGGGAATTCACCTTTGTATCACATCAAGGGAGAAGTGTGGTCGATTATGTGGCAGTGTCCCCCAATCTGATCCCTCATCTAAGTAAGTTTTCTGTGAGCCAGGAAATCCACTGTGATCACCTTCCTTTGTTGATGGTGGTGAATCGGGACCCAAATAGGCCCAGCGTGGGTCTTGGGGATAGTTCATTTGGGGAGGGTCCTGGGTTTGTTAGGCGGCCCTGGACTAACAAATTAAATGAGGTTTGGGGGATAGTTTTATATTCCCCCTCCCCCCAATGTCTGGAAATGAGTGCAGTTATCTGCCCCACTGCTCGGACGGATGTGATGGGGGATTATGATGGGCTTATTGCTCTATTAAGGTCCGAATTGGCCCAATCTCCGGACCAACCTGGCAGGCCTGGAAGAAGTACGGGCAAAGGGGCTCCCTAGTCCCTGGTATGACAGAGTGCAGGAGGTTGAAGAGCAGGTTGGCACTTATTTACAAATCATATAGGAGGGTGTTGACGGCCGAGTTGCCATCTGATTTTCACAAGCTTAAGGGAGAGTACTGCCAGCTAATTCAATATAAGAAGGCATAAAGTCAAACGATGGGATTCCCTGATTAAAGCTGCTCGGGATAAAGACGTCAGGGGCTTCTGGTGGATCCTTAATGGGTCCCTTGGTAAGTCCTGCAAGCTGTGGTCCTTGCCTGTTTCAGGCGGGGACTGGGTGTTGATTTTCAAGCCCTCTTTCCAGAGCAAGCAACTACGGTGGTAACGGCCTCGGAATTGCAAGACTTTCCCCCTTGGCCTCCAGTAGCAGAGTCGGAGGTGGTCATGCTCATCCAGTCCCTTAAGACTGGCAAGGCCCCGGGCTTTGATTTTATTTCATCAGAGCTTCTTAAGAATTATGTGGACTGGTGGGTTCCTTTTTTGGCCTCCCTTTTCACCCAGCTGGATCTGACGGGTATTTTTCCTGTGGATTGGGGCAGGACTGTACTCGTGCCTATTTATAAAGGTGGCTCGAGAACCATTCTAGGCAATTATAGGCCCATTAGTTTATTGAGCATCTTGGCCAAAGTTTATGCCAAACATTTGTTACTATTGCTCAATGGGTGGCTATCTGTGGCTCGCATTTTGCATCAGGAGCAAGCTGGTTTTTGGGTGGATAGGTCAACTTTGGACCACTGCCTGGTGCTTTACCACCTGGCGGAAAAATATGTTAACTCCAATGCTAAATTGTACTGTGCATTTGTCGACTTGAAGGCTGCCTTCAACTCAGTGGACAGGGAGCTATTGTGAGATAAATTGGCTACCCTGTCCATTGATAGAAGACGTCTCATTCTTATTCGCCTTCTACACTCTACTCTGACTATTAGATTATCTGACCAGAGACACCTGACAGATTGGCTCCCAATCTCTTCGGGGGTGAGACAGAGCTGCATCCTGGCCCCTTCCTTGTTTAATTTGTTTCTAAACTACCTTATTCCCAGGATGTCCCGCCCTGAATTCTTTCCACCGAAACTGACCTCCCACGCAGTTGGATGTCTGCTCTACGTGGATGACACGGTTATCCTATCCCAAACTAAAGTGGTATTGGATAGGCAACTGTGTGCGCTTTCAGATTATTGCAAAAGCAATAGGTTAATGATTAACTATAACAAGACCAAAATCTTGGTATTTGGGAGGTCCAAGAAAGTTTATCCCTGGCATATTGATGTGCACTCTATCGTCCAGGTTCAGTCATATAAGTATTTGGGCCTCCTGTTCCACTCTTCACTTGGTTGGTCCCGCCACCGGGACTTGGTGTTTGACAAGGTTAAGGGTACGGCGGCGGCAATTTCCCGCCTGTTTCATAAGAAAGGGCATGGTAGCTTTGTCCACGCCTTAAGAACTATTGATGCTAAGGTTTGAGCCCAGCTCCTTTATGGGGGGGCCATTTGGGGTATTAATTTCCCTGCTACACTTAACATTCTTCAGGCCAAATTGTATAGGTCCCTGCTTCATATACCCAACGGGACCCTGCTAGCTGTCATTAGATCTGAGTTTGGACAGCCCGTTTGGGGCAAGGTTGCATGGAGTCAAGCAGTGCAACTGTGGCTTCATCTTTACCAAGGCAAACAGCTTGGGCTCTTGGCCTTAATTGCCCAGGATTCTTTGTCTCGTCTTGGACCAAGTTGGTGGTAAACCAAGTTGCCAGCTGGGACCTTTCGATTGAACACCTACAAAGGACCCAGTTCGCCACAGCTCAAAGGGAGGCCTTGGCCAGGGTCAAGGATATTGGACATCAGGAGGACCGAGCAACTATTGGGGCCTTTGCCTCGTTGGCCCAATATCAATATGTGGCCCCAAATCTTGAGGCCATGGCCCCTTATTTTGCTTCTACATATTCTGTTAGGAGACTTTCTGTCTTTTTGGTGCCCGACTCAATGTTTTGCCTACCTGCTTGCTTGAGGGCCGTTTTGCTGGTATTTCCCTTAGGGACAGGTTTTGCCCATTTGACCGTTTAGAAATTGAAACAGTGACCCCTGTTTTATTTTTTTGCCAGTTATATAGTGTACCCCGCGCACAGTTTTTGTCACCATATTTGGTCAAGTTTCCTGGCAGATCGCCTTCAGAATGATTATGTATATTTCATGCTGACACCAAGCATAACCTATCGGCCGCGGTGTCGGCCTTTTTAGTGCAGTCATTTGTTCGAAGGGATAGGTTTTTGAAGTTCCTTCCGATAGTCAGCCTGACAACTGCGATTGGAGACGATGTGGAACTGTATAGATTTAAGCAGGACTGTATCTAAGGGACGGTCCAGTCAATTTTTAGAAGTTATGTCTGTGTGTTTGCCTTTCATTTTAGTGTTAGGATATATTGTCCTTTTTGTTTGCTTTTATCTCACTTGTGGCCATTGCTATTGATGTTGTATTTGTATGTGTTTTGTGCTATGCAATGACTTTATGGCCACGCAAATAAAATTTACATTACATTAAATTTCGTCTTCCATTTAGTGCCCAGTCACTCAGTCTTGTAAGATCTTTTTGCAATGCTTCATCCCTGCTCACGTGTTAACTACCTTAACTTTGTCATCTGCAAATTTGATCACCTCACTTTTTACTCCCTTTTCCAGATCTTTAATAAATATATTAAATGACGGTCCCAGTACAGATCCCTGAGGCATTCCACTATTTTCTCCTCTCCATTGTGAAAACTGACCACTTAGTCCTACTCTTTGCAAGTTTGCTTTCTATGCTTTAACCAGTTATCAGTCCATGATTGGATTATTATTAGTATAAGTATTTGTATAGCTCCAGCTGTGTACCTGGTGCTTTAAAAAACAATAAGACGCGGACCCTGCCTATGGCTTACAATCTAATAGACATGGAGGGGGGAGACAAGGAGAGGGGACATAGGGAGAGACAAGGGATAAATAACATTCAAGCGGATGCGAAGTCTCAGGTGCACGTGCTTGGCTTGGTTGCGGTTAGGCAGGAGTCTGCGGGGAGGGCAGACAGTAAATATTGAAAGGAAAGTTCTAACAGACATCGGGAAAGGCGGCAAGGAACAGGTGGGTTTTGAGGAGGTATTTGAAGATGTGGAGAGCGGGGGCAAGGCAGATGTGGGCAGGGAGGGAGTTCCAGGCATGGGGGGCAGCAAGGGAGAAGGGACGATGGTGGTTAGGGGAGCAGGGGAGATGAGGGAGGGGGCAGAAGAGGAGTGGAGAGTGCGTGCAGGAGTGTGTAAGGAGACTAGGGACCATGACTAATTTCCTGAAGAGTCTCTTGTAAGGGACCTAGATTTTGCTTTCTGGAAATCCAGTTACACTATATTGAGTGACTCACCCTTATCCACATGCTTACGGTGGTGGCCCCTCATTTTGGCACTGGGAGCACTGACCTACAGAGCCCCCAGCGCCAAAGCACCCGTGCCCAGCACCATTCTGAATGCGCATGGGCCGCCAGCGCTGGCCCAGCACCATTCTAAATGCGTGGGGGCCGGCGCTGGGGGACCCGTGCACATCTGGAATGGTGCTGGCCCAGCGCTGGGGGCTTTTGAGTCCCGGCATCTCTTCAGCACATGCGCGCCAGCCGGGAAGAAAGACTTTCCTCCCCAGCCTGGTGCGCATGTGCTGAAGAGATG